>JACEFZ010001663.1:0-60000 GCA_014155875.1 Cepaea nemoralis | reverse complement strand
CCGTCTTGACAGACGATAGTTTGTGCTCTAAAAAGGCATAATAACTTTTAACTATGGCGGTAGCGAGTGTGACTGATAAGGCCAATTTGCGCTGTAAATGTCCGTTCACAGTGGGTGCATGTGAACATGTGGTCATTTCCACCATCATGCACCATCTTACGTCTCAAACGCTTGGTGTGTGACTTTTCTGCAATAATTTTCTCCTTTGACTTTATTCCATTTCTGATATTTGCCCTCAATGCAACACGCTCAGCGGCGACTTGCTCCCAATGTGCATTATCAATGCCTGTATCAATCATGTCCCGCTTACACACATCTTTGTATCGTAGTAGAGGCCGACCCTGAGATCTCTTACCCATCTGTAATTCACCAAAAAAGATATCCTTTGGTATTCTACCATCATCCATCCTCCTAAGATGTCCTATCCATCTAAGTCTACGAAGACTGAGCATGGAATAAACTGTCACACAACCTGATCTTTCCAATACTTCAGTATTTGTGATTTTGTCTTGCCACTTAATACCAAGAATTCTTCGCAGACACCGCATATGAAAGCTGTTTAAATTGTTCTCTTGGTGTGAGTAAGTTGTCCAGGTTTCACTGCCATAGAGAAGAGTACTAAGGACACAGGCTTGATAGACAAGGACTTTTGTTTTGGCAGTAAGCTTCCTGTTCTCCCAGACTCTTTTTCTTAACCTGTTCATTGTTGTTGCTGCCTTACCAATCCGGATGTTGATTTCCTGATCTAGGGATAATTTGCTATTTACCACTGATCCTAGATATGTAAAATGGTCTACTATCTCTAGTTCGGCGTCGTCAATAAAGATTGATGGTACCCCATGTGCACCTTGTGACATAATCTGTGTCTTCTTTTTGCTAATTGTTAAACCAAATTCAGAACAAGCATTGGAGAATGCAGATAGTAGACATTGCAATTCTTCCTCAGAGTGGGTCGTAACTGCAGCATCATCTGCAAAAAGCAACTCTCTGATCAGTACCCTCCTAATTTTGGTCTTAGCCTTCAATCTCTGAGCATTGTAGAGGCCGCCATCTGAGCGTGAGTGAATGTATATACCACCATCCTGATCACGAAATGCATATTTCAGTAGAAGTGAAAAGTATATTCCAAAGAGGGTGGGAGCTAGTACACAACCTTGCTTAACTCCACTCTTGATTTCAAATTCTTCAGAAGTTGCACCATCAAACTTGATTATACCCTTCATGCCTGTGTGGAACGATTCCACAATGGACAGAAGAGTTGGTGGGCAGCCAATCTTCTTTAGTGCCTTGAACAGGACCCTCACGACTGACCAAATCAAATGCCTTTGTGAGGTCGATGAAGGCAATAAACAGTGGTTGATTCTGTTCACGGCATTTTTCTTGCATTTGTCGCAATGAGAATATCATATCAGTGGTAGACCGGTTCTGTCGAAAGCCACACTGTGATTCGGGGTAGACTTGATCTCCTAGGACTTGAAGTCTGCGCAGAACAATTCTGGCAAATACTTTTCCAACAATACACAGAAGTGAGATACCCCTATAGTTGTTACAGTCGCTCCGATCACCCTTGTTCTTGTACAGCGTTATGATGTTTGAATCTTTGAAATCCTGTGGGACTTGTCCTTCACGCCAGCATAGCTCTATTAGCTGGTGGATCTGTAGAGTGAGTGTGTCTTGCCCACTCCTGATAACCTCTATTGGAATCCCATCCTTACCTGGAGCCTTGCCAGATGCAAGTTCATTTATAGCACACTTAACTTCTGTTATGGTGGGAAGTGTGTCCAGGTGGTCAAGAGTTGGCAGAGCCTCTATGGCGTTAAGGGCATCATCCGCTAGTTTGGTCTCACTTGAGTAAAGCTCCAAATAGTGCTCTACCCATCTGTCCATCTGCTGTTTCTTATCAGTGATGATTTCTCCAGTCAAGGTTTTCAGCGGTGCACTTCTTTTGATCACTGGACCACAGGCTTTCTTTATTCCTTCATACATGCTTCTTATGTCTCCCTTATCACTTGCGATTTGAATGGACTCACATAACTTGATCCAATAATCATTTGCACACTGCCTGGCAGCCTTTTGCACATCCTTCCTAGCTTGCCTAAGCTCACTCAGAGTGTTACGCGTTGGTCTTTCCTTGTTTCTTAAGAGAGCTTTCTTCTTCTTATCAATCAAGGGCTGCAGAGTCTCGCTGTTGGCCGCAAACCAGTCCTGCCTCTTATGATCCACAGTGCCGTAAACCCCTACGGCAGTTTTATAAAGAGTTTCCTTAATTTGACCCCACTTTTCATTTACTGTACAATTTTCTGGTGTATCAGTGAAAGCGTCTTCAAGTTGCTGTTGAAACTGAAAGCACTTTTCAGGATCATGAGTGTTAATAATATTAATCCTGGGGCTAGATTTGTGTTTAGCTGTGTAGATTCTCTTTGGTCTCAGTCTAACTCTTGCAACCACCCGTAACAGTTGCCTCTCGCTTTGATTCCGAGACCAGTAAAGACCAGGGATGGAGTTATTGCCTCTCCATAGCACAAAGCCTGGGCTGAAATATAGAGATCATGTGTTGCCCATGCAGCATGATCCCTCTCTCGGCCTGCCTAGTTCACTCCAGAGGAAAGGTAACACCCCTACATCTGGAACAAGACAAGCTGCAGAAGCTGCCGGATCAGCAAAGCAATGCTCTAACTGTCCGCCTGTCGGAGCTTCGATCCTAGACCAGTCGCCAACCAAGGCTTAGGGCCTGGTCTGCCCTGCCATGACAATTTTGTCTTTAGGTTGCATTTCCTCGCACTAGGGTAAGGCTTGTACCCTCCCAATTGCGCTCTTCCGCCCGAAGCCGTTGGCACAATGTGGGGTGTCGGGTTTGGTAAGCGCCGCCCAACGTTCGGCGCTAACAGAAACCAGGTAGTACCGTCTACTGTTATACGGTAGCTCAGTCATATCTGACTAAGACCTGACTGGCGCATGAAGAATTAATGCGTATATTATGTATGGAGAATTAGTATGTGTAAGTGCGTATATATCACACATGTATGAAGAATTGGTACATATAATACACACATGTATGCTGAATTGGTACGTATATTACACATATGTATGAAGAATTAGTACTGTATATTACAGTTAGTTAGTTAGTTAGTCGCGGTTCCAACTTCACAGCAACGGGTCGTCCCCATTATGCTCTGTTCCTGTGCCAGTGAATATCACAGAAAATACTCCCTACTGCCCAGTGTGAAAAGTGGAACAGACAGGAGTCTCGACAAACAACAGCCCGCACAGATACACTGTGCATAATGCTTTCCTAGATGTTCACCCACACAGTCCACGAAAATACAGTTCATCGTCGATGGTAGTGGCAGTCAACCAGAAGCCCAGAAGCCACGCATTTCTGCATAAGGCAAAAACTAGTCAACTCTGGGACATAGTCAGCTGTCCATTGCTCCGAACATGCAGTCACGTTCCAAAACACCTCGGGCAGATTCAAAAGCATTTCACACGAAACTCACAGCTCACAGTGTTGCGCCACGCACTCACTCAGTAGCAGGGCGACGGAACCATAGCCTTCTTAGTCGCCTCTTACGACATGCATGGTAGGCAACAGTGTTGCTATTCTTTGCTTCCCTTATGGAACCCGGCAACACACGGGAGAGTACGTATATTACATATATGTATGAGTAATTAATACACATGCTACACATTACTACAAAGACTTAGCACGTAGATAATAAACATTCATTGGCACCTTGCCGTCTTGACAGACGATAGTTTGTGCTCTAAAAAGGCATAATAACTTTTAACTATGGCGGTAGCGAGTGTGACTGATAAGGCCAATTTGCGCTGTAAATGTCCGTTCACAGTAGGTGCATGTGAACACGTGGTCATTTCCACCATAATAAACATGTATGAAGAATTAAACGGGATATTACACATATGTATCAAGAATTCTCGGAACAGTGATAACATCTGATGGGAGATGCCTTGAAGAGTTTTGAACAAGAATCGCCATGCGAAGGTAGCGTCTTGCAAGATGGAATACATACTGATCAATAAAAAGATGTGTGGATGGAAGCGTAGACAATGAACAGACAAGCTAACAAACATCTGATGGCTGTGGAAATGTGGTTTCTGGGAGAAATGCAAAGAAATCTATGGACAGCTAGAAAAACAACACTGCTCTACAAGAAACAAATGAATATTGTCATGATCAGCTTCGGACAAGGGTTCGGTGGAAGTCTGCGGTCGGCGTGGGTCACCTAATAATGCTTGCATTCAAAACAATACATTCCATTAATGTATTTACACACAGATGTCACAAACAACATGTTGCACGATTTATTTTTTGGTATATTTCGTCAGGACCTGACGAGATACAGAGAAATATATCGTGCAAAATGTTTGTGGTTTGTGTGTTTAAACCCCGGGCATTCATCCCCGCACAAGCTAATGTTCATAGCAGTTCATGGCAGGCCCCTGCTTTGGGATTTGTTTTATTATTATTACTTTCATTTTTAACTGAGTCGTAGCGGACTCCTTACCCCTGTTCTCTTCCCCACAATCTTGTCAGTTGTCACAAATTTCTTCAGTTTAATTCTTTTCATAACGTGCCTAAAAGTACTTGGCTGAATAAGTCTAATTTCTCTGATCAGTTTACGGTTTTCATTTGTTCATACATACCCACTGTAGATTCCTATTATGGGACTTATGTGTTTCTTATTGAGTTAAGCTAGAATATGTATTTCGTGACGTATGAGAACACGTTGCAAGAATATGAACGCCTTCATTTACTTAGCACATTGCTACAATATGAACACTTGCTTTTACAAAGCACGTTGCTAGAATAAACAACACGACTCCTGTGTGAACGACATATGACCAATACAATTTTTATGGAACAACAATTGTGTCATGTTTGATGTCTTCTGGGGATTTTTCTGGCGTCTTTCTGTGAGAGAAAATCGTCCTCGGCAATGTTGTTGGCAATTTGTATGCAATTTGTATGTACGAGGTGCTTGCTCGCCAGAGAGAGGAACATGATGCGGTTGTGAGGAAGAATGAGAGCAGACACTCGGCTGATCACACATCCAGTATCCAAACTAGATAGGCAGGCAGACAAGTGTTACACGCGGAGGGGAGTGGGTAAATAGGGAGACATGTACAAGTGGCTAAACTGACAGACACATGGGCAGACAAATTAAAGTGTGTATAGACAGGCAGGTAGGACATGATGGCAGCCCCCATGGCACAGTGGTCGGCACGCTAACCTGCCGGCACTGTGGTCATGAGTTGGAATCTCGAAGGAAGTTTATTTTTATTTTCATAAATTTAAATTGTCTTCATCTACCAGGTTAGCACAGCCTATGAGTACTTGAAAATGTGTGAAATACTGGCTGCCTGTGTGATGTTGACCATACCACCGATCGAGTACCAATTAGTGTATAAAAATATGTGGCTGGCACCATATACATAATGCTCGTAAAACGGTCCCTTGCGTTTTACTTTTTTTTTACACTTTGAATGAACGTCAATTACGGGCA
Organism: Cepaea nemoralis; assembly: GCA_014155875.1. Taxonomy (NCBI): domain Eukaryota; kingdom Metazoa; phylum Mollusca; class Gastropoda; order Stylommatophora; family Helicidae; genus Cepaea; species Cepaea nemoralis. Next base: position 54,475 of record JACEFZ010001663.1, on the reverse strand, counting down.
ATATGCAGGTAATCTGAGAAACATGTCATGGCAGCGGATACGTGGTTTCCGAGGGAAAGTAAAGAATATCATAGCCCTAGGAATTTAGTTTCTGCGGGACAGACAAGAATGGTATGGCAGCGGAAATGTGGTTTTTGTTGGAAAGTTTAGAATAGCATGACAGCGGAAATGTGATTTACGAGGGAGGGCAAAGAATACCACGAAAGCGGAAAAGTGGTTTCTGATGGAAAAGCAGAAATGCCATGGTATTGGAAATGTGGTTTCTGAGGGAAAAGCGGAAAATGCCATGGTATTGGAAATGTGGTTTCTGAGGGAAAAGCAAAGAATTCTATGGCAGCGTAAATGTGATTTCTCAGGGAAAAAGCAGTGAATGTCATGGCACTGAAAATCCTCTGTCCATCGTTTACATGGTAGGTCCCTTCTTCTACTTTTATGTTTTCTATACGCCATTGCTTGTTGTACTTGTTAGTAACGTAGTTATATAGCCAAACCATTTAACTTGCTGCTTTTTGACGAAATCTAGCGCTGCTATAAACCTCACTTTAGTCCTGATTTCTTCGTTTCTGATTTTCTCTCGTTGTGATATATTGAGTATTCTTCTCAGGAATTTCAGTTCTGTTATTGTGATTGTTCTTTTCTCTTTTTTTTGTGTGGTTATTGTTCAGGTTTGGCATTGGCATTATAGAAATGGTAGGAAGATTGTGTTGTAGAGTACTTTTGTAGTATCTATTGATACGTGTTTGTTCTTTAATATTGGTGCAATTTGTTCAATAAGTTGGTTTGCCTTAATGGATCTATTTTTGATCTGACTTCTGATTTGCCATTTGTTTATATCATATTTCATAAGTACTTGAAGCTCTGTACTTGTTTTAGGGGATTAGGGGGAGTGGGCGGGGGTGGAGGGGGGAAGATCGGTTGGATACATCTTTGTTGTTTTTGTTCTTCTGTGGTTATATTCATTGGTGTAGTCTGCGAGTCAGCCGGTCTCTCTGGCTGTGGGGTTACAACACTCTCTCTCTGTAATCCCGTTTATCACGCAGAGTCTCGTAGCGGAGCGAGAGCTGAAGCGGTTCGACCCCCGCTCGTGACTTGCGGGATACTGAGCCGGCCGCTCAGAAAGCAATGGCAAACTACTGAGCGTAATCTTGCCAAGAGATCAACATACAGCTGAAAGATGCTGGTGTTGACAGCTAAGTCCTGTAAAGGATATGCTAAAAAAAAAAAAACGTCTGCGGGTCAATGGCAGGATACGGAAAACAAATATTAGTAGCCTGCCGATGACCAGCTGACTGCTCAAGTCAACCTCACCTCCACGTGGTGTAGCGAGGTCATGGACCAAAGGGGCTCTGGATCTCCGGGGGTAGGGGATACATTCCCCTTGGTCAGATGTTTCTCTCCTAGACCTGTCACTGCCGGTCTCCGTGGCTAAGAACTTACGGGTGCGATTCGTAAGCCCGCGTAAACAGCTGCGAACGATTTGACATCAGACCGCTTTGCGCTGGGTTTACCGTGTTGGTATGGGAGCCGATCTTTCAGTCAACACCATCATTTTTCAGCTGCCGTTGATGTCTTAGCAAGTTTTACGTTCAGTAGTTTGCCATTGCATTCTGAACGACAGGCTCACACATCCTCCATAAGAAATCAACGCGACGCGATCCGCTGCCGAATCTCACGCAGTTGTGTTTCGTACGTGAGTATACGGGATTACGAACAAAGTCCTTAACCCCTTCGCCATGGAAACCAAATACCAGACTCAAATTCTGACCTTCTGTTCTCAACAAGTTAAGGAAGAGGTCTGGGGTAAAAACACCCGGAAAGGTTGAGATAAAAAAGAGTAACCGGACGTAATGAGATAAATTATCCGGGCAGACAAACTTGCAAAGTCCAGTAGCTTCAAACAAGTTCGCGTGAGCTCCTGTGACGTGTGTAATGGTCACGTGCAACAACGATAATCCGTCCCTGCGAGTTGCCGGGACCAGACCAGACAGGAAATGATGAGAGATTTGGAGGTGAGTGGGGCTTAGCGGTTCAAGAAACTAACGTGTGTTTCCATGTGGGTTGATGTGTGCACGCGTGTGTGTGTCAGCAAGTATGTGTGCATGTGTGTGTTCATTGCGTTTCTTTATAGTGTATTTTATAATTACGATATTAAATAGTAGAATTTGATTTCTTGGTGTTTAGTTTGCGTTCGCTGGCTTTCAACTTGAGCGTAGTCTGCCGACACGTTATTATTATAGTAGTTTTACTACTTGTGAGTGGCTTGAGGTGGTTTGCCGTGAGGGGTAGCTTTTCCTATTACCAGTGTCCTTCGCCATGATGCGAGACGTCTCCAGTCTTCCGAGGTACTGGTATTTTGCGTGCCTAAGTCAAGAATGAGAAGTCTACATTTTAACTCCCCAAATCAAGGATGGATGGACCTATCTTTAAGAAAGGAGACAAGTTCCAATGTGGAAATTATAGAGGAATATCACTACTGTCCACAAGCTATAAGATACTATCCGCAGTATTACTAAATAGACTAAAACCATATTCAGAAGACATATTAGGTGACTACCAGGCGGGTTTTAGACAAAACAGATCAACAATAGATCAGATATTTATCTTACGACAAATAGCCGAGAAACATTGGGAATATAAAAGAGATCTCCATAACATTTTTGTGGATTTTAAAAAGGCTTATGATAGTGTCCATAGGAATAGTCTATGGAATGTTATGCAGGAATTTGGAATACCAAGGAAGTTAATTAACATGACCAAACTATGCATGGAAGATACTTATAATATAGTAACATATAAAGGCAGGAAATCAGACCCCTTCCAAATAACATCTGGCTTGAAACAGGGTGATGCACTATCGCCGCTACTCTTCAATCTGGCTCTAGAGAAAGTTGTAAGGAAGGTAAAGGAGGAATGTGATATTGGAGGAACATCCAAGCTGCTTGGTTATGCAGATGATATAGATATTATAGGGCAAAGTGAACAAAAGACATTAGAAATATTGACTCACTTAAAGGAAAAAGCCCAACAGATGGGGCTGGTTATCAACCAAGATAAGACAGAATATATGGTAATTTCAAGAGACGGAATGGCTAAAACTCTGGCCACATACAAATAGATAATATGACCATTAAAAGAACGGAAACATACAAATACCTGGGTACAATCTTCAACTGCTCCAACATCATAAGGGAAGAAATACAAACTAGAATCAACTCTGGAAATAAGATATACTATGCACTACAACATCTACTAAAATCAAAGGCGCTATCTCGTAACACCAAAATCACAATATACAAAACATGATCAGACCAGTTGTGCTGTATGGCTCTGAAACCTGGAGTACAACGAAAGGAGACGAAGCCTTGTTACAAACCTTTGAGAACAAAATTTTAAGACGCATCTTTGGACCCATTAGGGATACACAAAGTGGAGAGTGGAAAAGAAGAAGTAACAAAGACATTTATGATTTGTTTAAGTCCCCGCTAATCACTGGTATCATGAAGGCTAATAGACTACAATGGCTGGGGCATATAGAAAGAATGGAAGATAATAGGGAAACAAAACTCGCTTACACTCAGGAAATAAATGACCGTAGACCCCGAGGTAGACCAAGAAGGCGGTGGAGAGATAATATACATACAGACCTACAAGCACTTGGAATCAACGACTGGCAAGAGAAGGTCCACCAGAGAGACGAATGGAGACAGATTGTATTTGCAGCAAAGAACCTCAATGGCTCGGAATGCTGAAGAAGAAGAAGAAGAAGAAGAAGAAATCAAGGATGGATATTTAAGTCCAAATGACCGGTGTGTGGATTTAGCTCTCTACGTTGCCGATAGAGGAGAAATGTTTCGCGCGTTAAACCTCTCAGTCACTCATACCTCCTCCTCAACATTTGAAATAAATGTATATTATGTCTTGCACAACGGAACCAATGGATTGTCTCTTTTTGAAATGTTCGCAATATACTAGACCCAGTACTTCGGTTCTATGTGTTTGTTGATTAACCTGCGTTTGGTTAATACACATTTACCATACATGTATTGCTATTTTAATGTCTTGATACAAATTGTGTCCATATTCCAGTTGTGTGTGGGTTCAGTTGGATAATGAACACACATGTTAGGGATGTCAACTGCAGACAGCCTTCCGGCCAAACAGATCCAGCACTGACCAGACAGCCATATTACCCATTATAAAATAGCGTGTATAAAACGCATTTGCTTCTTTAACTTATTTAGTGCCAAATAAAACGTAGGATTAGACCAAACATGATTCACAGGCAAATGAACGAGTATTATAATGTAAATTTCTGTCCACTGAGATTTGAAACTGCCAAACATACCAAGAAACAAAACAAATAACACAATGACCCTAGTAAGGCGATACAGAGTTCTTCTGTTCAAATGGTAGGTCACATATGTCGATATATTATTCTTTGGCACCCAGTTAAATTGTATTTGTGGACTCTGAAAAGGCATTTGATGGCTTTGGTATAGAATCTCTCTAAGAACTGATGAGGCACTCTGGAGTCAAAGGGCCTACAAGCCATTCAACTCAGGTCGCATTATATCTCCAGCAACACACGTATATATAGCACAGCTGTAGCATGATGCTCTTTCGTGATACCTGTTCAGGATCTATGGTCTCTGCGTCTTTGCTGCTTGGCTTTAATGCTGTAAGTGTAGGATCTCTGGTCTGTGTCTCTTTTGGAGTTAGCTTCACCTCTAGCGCTTGTTTGTTTATTTGTTTATTTGTTTGTTTGTAACATGTTGACCCCTCCCCACAAGATTAACTTAATAAAGTCAACTTTCGAGTATATGAGATGCAGGGTGTTTCAAAAGGGTAAACCAAAGAATATGTTTGAGTAAAGAACACGAGTGGAGAAAGGATGCCCTTTATTCCATGTATTATTCTCGTTGACTACAGACTGGACTCTAAAAACAACAGCTACCACCTGACATAGAATTTGCTGGCCTGAAGAACAGCGTGATGATCTGTGTACGTCCTTGATGACACTACCCTCTTATCCACACGCGACATCAGATGCCAGACAATATGCCTGCTGATGTAAGTGAAGACACTCAAATCCCACACATTCCGTGTTCAAACATCAATATTGATCTATCCTGATTTTTACACCCGCGGCGATTTCGGATCCCCAAGTTAGTTTTAAACGGTGTCATTAATTTAAAAATCTGTTAATTGCTCGGAGAAAAACTTGGTCTTGGACGTCATTGAGTGTCTTATTTTCTTTGTGTATGTTTATTATTGATTGTTTCTAATGTAGTAGTTTGCTTCAATGCAGATTGGGGCTGGTAATGCAGTAGTTTGGGTTTTAAAGATATGTGTTTGTTTTTTCCTTTACGATAGTAATTTACTTTGAAAATAATGATTTTGTTGCAGCTCGAGTATTTGTGATTAAAGCAAAACTGTGCTTTTAAAGCTGCCGGTTCTCTGCACGCTTTCTATAAAATCATGTTTATATACTACAATATAGTCCTGATATTAGCCTATGTGGTACAAAGGATATCTTTAGCAATAAAGTAGGAAAGATAAATATTTCCTGCCCCTATGCACAAACACTTGTGTTGGACCGTCAGTATTTGCAGCCAGTATGTGCACGAGGCTACGATGAAACGCCTGTATTATTAACAAGAAGTCTATGAAGTGTGATCAAACAACGATAATTTTACCAACAAGTCCAAAGAGATAATTTTACCAAGAATTCCACAGAGGAGTGATGAAACAGTAATTTTATCAAGAAGTAAAAACAGTTGTGATGAAACACTAGTGATTTTACCAAGAACTCCACAGAGGTGCGATGAAAGACTAGTAATTTTACCACAAAGTCCAAACAGTTTGATTGATTGATTGATTGATTGATTTAGGAACCGACATCACAACAATCGGGGCATTCCCATAAGCGCTCTGTTCCCATCCTCAGCAGCCAGCGAAGAGTTCCAACACTAATAGTTACAATAGCAATCTGATTATATGTCCGTCTCGCCTTTCCTCTGAGGGTCGAGCGTAGGCCAGATCCCCTCGCCACCCTCGTTGCCTCATTCTTGCCAGACTATGGTGATCCATTTGCTCCTCCGAGGTGTACACTTGCTCCCACAAGGTCGCCTTGTCATGCATCAATACTCCACCAAGTTTTTCCGAGCCAGCCAATCTTTCCGCCTGTTCATTACCCAGCAAACCGGCATGCCCCGGAGAAAAGATCAAGGTGATGCTTGCCAAACGTGACCTCCGAAGCCAAACAGTTGTGATAAAACACCAGTAACTTTACCAAAAAGTCCACTGAGGTGTGATGAAACACCAGTAATTTTACCAAGAAGTTCACTGAGGTGTGATGAAACACCTGTGATTTTATCAAGGAGTCCACAGATGGGTTATGAAACACGAGTAATGTTACCAATAAGTCCACAGATGTGTGCTGAAACACCAGTATTTGATTCAATTATTTATTGCACGGTCGTGACGAGTGCCGAGTACTTGCAAGAAATATGTTCGTGCTGTTGTGATAAAACACGTATTTTTACCAAGTAGTCCACAGAGCTGTAATGTAAAGCCTGTATGTGCTATCAATACGTCCACGCAGCTGTGATGTAAGGTCAGTGTATGCTACCATTACGTCCACGCGGCTGTGATGTAAGGTCAGTGTATGGTACCATTACGTCCACGCGGCTGTGATTAGGGCCTTTATTTGGTATCTATACGTCCACGTGACTGTGATGACAGGCTAGTATATGCTACAATACGTCCACATATAGGCATTATATGATTAAGGCCTGCATGTGCTTCAAATACGACTACACGTGATGAAATGTCAGTATATGCTATCATTACGTCCACGAGGCTATGATTAAATATACATCTTTTCTGGAAAATATCAACAGGCGGAAATAATAATACATCTTGAAAACGGATTACAAAACCAAATAAAATGTTTTGATAAAAATCGTGCTGCGTGTAACCTCTTACATTTCTGCTTGTATAAACTTTCACATGTATGCTACTGCAAACACTGGCATGTATGAGCAAATAACGGCCTAATTCTCTCTGAAACCTCTCTGGAATGTATGCCCTCTACATGTCTAGGTATAGCTCGATGAACGTATGAAGATCAAAGGCAGTTCTAGGGGCATTTATCTGCTGGGCACACGTGAACTGTTTAGTTGCTCTGCAGAAGATCATTCCTTAGATAAAAGAATGGACACCGTGTGTTCCTGTGTGATTGTATACGATGGATTGTACAAAGAAAGCGGTGTTCAAACACTTTATTTCGTATTAGGTGTAAAAATAATAACACAATGAAAGAAACAAGAACTACCCTCTTCGGAGATGGAATGAGAATTGATCAATGCATAATATATACGTAACATGAGCGGAGCGGTGGTCTAAAGGTTAGGACCTTACGTTGACAAAGGTATAAGCACGATAGTACATGCGTTCGATGCCACCTCTCGTCATTCGCTACAGGATGGACAGACTGAACACTTGTTCCTCCATCCACTCAGGGATAGACAAATATGGTGGTGCAAGAATGCTCCCGATACGTGTAGTTTCCCCCATTTATATATAAGCAACATTAAAATTTCTTTTTCGGGTGTCTAGTCACACATTTCTCAGACAATGAACGTCATAAACTCTAAATAATCAACATCACTTAATCAACAGCACTGAGGAATGTTCATAATAAGTCAGACGTAAACTGACCAAAGTAATTCAGAGGTTAAACAGTATAAAGAACACATGATACAACACCTACAAAACAAGTTAAACAGTATAACCAACACATGATACATCACCAGCAATCAAGTTATACAGTATAAAGAAGACATGATACAACACCAGCAAATACGTTAAATAGTATAAAGAACACATGATAAAACACCAAAAAAAAACAAGTTAAAAAGCATAAAGAACACATAATACAACACCTGAAAACAAGTTAAACAGAATAAAGAAGACATGATACAACACCAGCAAACAGGTTAAACAGTAAAACCAACAGATGATACATCACCCGTAAACAAGTTAAACAGTATAACCAACACATGATACATCACCAGCAATCAAGTTAAACAGTATAAAGAAGACATGTTAAAACACCAGCAAATACGTTAAACAGTATAAAGAACACATGATACAACACCAGCAAACAAGTTAAACAGTATAAAGGACACATGATACAACACCAGCAAACAAGTTAAACAGTATAACCACCACATGATACATCACCAGCAATCAAGTTAAACAGTATAAAGAAGACATGATACAACACCAGCAGATACGTTAAACAGTATAAAGAACACATGATACAACACCAGAAAACAAGTTAAAAAGTATAAAGAACACATAATACAAAACCTGAAAACAAGTTAAACAGAATAAAGAAGACATGATACAACACCAGCAAACAGGTTAAACAGTAAAACCAACAGATGATACAACACCAGTAAACAAGTTAAACAGTATAAAGAACACATGATACAACACCAGCAAACAAGTTAAACAGTATAACCAACACATGATACATCACCAGCAAACAAGTTAAACAGTATAAAGAACACATGATACACCACCAGCAAACAAGTTAAACAGTATAACCAACACATGATACATCACCAGCAATCAAGTTAAACAGTATAAAGAACACATGATACAACACCAGCAAACAAGTTAAACAATCACATTTATAAGAGCGTGCATTTTTCCTCACATATTGAGTCATGGACTGATATTTCAGGCTACGAAGAAATAATCGGTACCATTCAGCTAAACTAATATAAATGATCTTAGAATATCGTAGGGTTGTGCGGAAGAAAAATATCTCGGAAACTACATACTGACTGATGGCTGTAGAAATGTGGTTTCTGGGGAGAATGCAAAGAATACAATGGGCAGACAGAAAAACCAATAACCAAGTATTACAGGAAACTAATGAAAATCGTAAATTGAATAGAGAAATTAGACGTAGACAGTCAAAATTATTTGGTCATGTTATGAGAAGAAATGAATTGGAGAACTTGGTGACAACTGGCAAGATCGAAGGGAACAGACCAAAGGGAAGTCTGAGAAGTAAATACCTGGATGGCTTGGCCACATGGCATGGTCGAGACAGGAACACTGAGCTTATCCACGACTCTGGTGATCTAGTGAAATGGCGAGTCATAACCGCCCACGCTTTCCGGTATGGCAGATGATGGATGGATGGATGAGCATTCCGAACTTCCATCTTCAAAATTAATGGTTCTTCATTATTATTCCAAATATCATACTGTTCTTACTTGTATCTTGTATCATCATTAAGGTCTTTCATACGATACATGGGTGTTTACTTATGAACTGTCTTATTGGCCTCAAAGGGTTCCCTATTTGATATTTCTGTACCATACGTTTACAACATTGGAACCGACTAATCATTTCGTTTGTTTAAATGTTCGTAAATATACTGGAAACATGATTATGATACGATCTGTGTGTGTGTGTGTGTGTGTGTGTGTTTAATATTTGACCTATGTTCGTTCAACATACAATTCTGAGACATATGGTGCTATCTCAATGGGTAGATACGAATTATGTCCATATTCCATAGTTGTGGCCAATGAAGACACCTTTTTTAAGGGGTGTCTAGTTGGTTATGCGTTAAAGTACACTTGTTCCTGCTGCTAGGCGCGTCGTCATTTTGTAGTGGCCTGTTCGAATACCGATCAGTAACTATATCTTTCAATGTTTACGTTGTCTAGTGAGTTCTCTACTCTACTACTGCCTTCCTCTACTTCTATGAGCGGCAAACAATACACGGGTGGTAAATATGGCCGAAGTATGTCAGTTTCCGAGATATTTTTCTTCCACACAACCCTACGATATTATAAGATCATTTATGTAACAGTTTAGTTCAATGGTACAGATTCTCTTCCTCGAAGCCTGAAATATCAGTCCATGAGTCAATATGTGAGGAAAGATGCACGCTCTTATAAATGTGATTGTTTAAGCTGCTTGCTGGTGTTGTGTTATGTGTTGGTTATACTGTTTAACGTGTTTGCTGGTGTTGTATTATGCGGTCAGTCCGCTCTATCATCTGACGTTTGAATTAAATTGACATTTCTTATGTGTTGCCGAAAAGCAACAATTTCCGATATTCATCTTTCTTTTTGTCTCTCGCTGCTTCTCTTGCCTAGTACTTTCGCACAACTTTTCCTGTTAAAATGTCCCTTAAATTTAATCGCCTTATCCTTTTGATATTGACTTGTGGTCTAATAACACGGACAGCTGTCAACACCCCATCTTCTGTTTCCTGCCCTGTCCCCGTTATTCTCAAAATGCAAATCCGCGACGGTTCCAATTTACAGACCAACCAACACTTGATGGCTCATGCGATCATTATCACCCCTTCACTTCTCAAGGCATTTCGTGATACCCGTTTTAGGCTGTACTGGCATGTTTTGTGGTTTTTTTTTTTATCTACCCGAATTTGGATTCGAATACATGACAACCGGCGCTGATGGCAAGCTTTCTGGCCACTGCTGAGATCCAACCCCATGAGTGTCTCACATCATCATCATCATCATCATCATCATCATCATCATCATCAACAACAACAACAGCAACAATAACAACAACAACAACAACAACAACAACAACAACAGCAACAATAACAAGAAACAGAAGTACAAATCTTAGTAGTTATCTACCCATGATCTGGTGATCGAGTGAAATAGCGAAACAAGACCGCCCACGCTTATCGGCATGGCGCATGATGAATGGCCCTCAAGTGAGAAACCGATAAACATTCTGCAAATCTCTATGAAATCCATCTTAAATCCAACGCGACGCCAATATTCCCACGATGCTCAGTCCCTCCAGAGAGTTTTAGATCATGTCAGTCAATTTCATTTATATCGTGTCCCCTCTGATAGTAATACAAGTGATGTATAACAATTGTGTGTTGTCAACCCGCTCGAGGTTACAGATTTGAAGATGTACAATTCTTACGCGGAATAGATAACAGTTTCAATGCGGGTTTTAAAGGCGTGACACTCGTTTTCTCTCTGTGGCGAATGTGTTGCGAATACAATTCGTAATCCCGCATACCGCGTTTGAAACGCAGCAGCGGGTGATTTGGAAGCAGACCGCACGGCATTGGTTTCTATATAATGGTATGAGTGGTGATAGTTCAGAAATCAATGACAAACTACTGATCGTAAACCTTCCCAGGAATCTCAAACAGCCAAATAATGCTGAGGGTATGCGGGATTACGAATTGTGTCCGTAACCTTTTCACCAGAAGAGCGAGTAGAACTGATTAGGGAAGATACAGTTGCCCCACTGATCAATGTTTATATGTATATTATATGGGTATATATACACGTCTGTTTTCATGTGTGAGCGTGTGTGTGTGAGCGTGTGTGTGTGTGTGTGTGTGTGCGCGCGCGCTCATGGCATATGCTGCCGTTATGATGAGATGTGCTAGGAATTCGCATATGCTAGGTCACTACTAGGTAATCAGTTCCCTTTCTCTTTGGATTTCCTTCCCAACCAATCCCCCAAAAGGTATTTCAATTGTCTGGTAAGCATATTAATGGGCATGATGTAGCCAAGAGCTGCACTGAGTAGACAGAAATACTGCAGCCTCTGCTGAAGACTGAACTCAGCCCGCTGTCCTTGTAGGCAAGCACACTAACTACTACACTATCGCGGCTCTCTCTCTCTCTCTCTCTCTCTCTCTCTCTCTCTCTCTCTCACACACACACACACACACACAAACACATATACACACAGACACGCACGCACACGCATATATTTTGCATGTGTATATATGTGTGTGTATTTGAAAGTGCAAGTGCAATTTAAGTGTATAAGCGCGTGTATGTATTTTTCTGTGAATATTTCCAGTTAAGATTGATGAAAGTGATAAATCGACAAAACGAAAACGTGTAATAAATTAAGAAAGACAGGAAACTTTAGTACCTCATACAAAGCAGCCCATTCACTACAGTATAAAAGGCAAGACACTTTCTTCACTGCCGTATAAAAAGCAAAACAAATAATTCACAGTAGCACGAAAAACAAGAAATTCATTAACCAAAGAGAAGAAGATCAATGATGATAAATTATATGTCCGACAAACCTGTTGAAAGTTTAGTGTATAAATAAACACACGTGTATTGAAATAATCAATTTGGTTTAGTGGCTTTGGTGAGTGATAACCGACTAAGTTTAATTATATCAGCAGCATGTATGAGTGATAACCGATGGGGTCTAATTATATCAGCAGCATATGTGAATGTTAACCGATGGGGTCTAATGATATCAGAAGCATTTGTGAATGATAACTTATCTTCTCCAACGATATCAGCATCATGAGTGAGTAATAACCGATCAGGCCTAATGATATAAAAAACATGCGTAAACGATACATTAATTGCGTCAATGATATCAGCAGTATATTTAAGTGGTAAAATAATTTACTAAGGATATCAGGAGTATAGGCTAGTAATAAACTGATAACAGGGATATCAGCAGTATACATGAAAAATACACTACGTTTTTTCTTTCTAAGGATATCAGGAATACATTTCAGTGACAAACAATGTTTACAATAGATATCATGAGTATATATGAGCGGTAAACTATCTTTTACTAAGGATATAAGGAATACATTTCAGTGACAAACTATTTTACTAAGGATATCACGAGTATATATGAGCGGTAAACTATGTTTCACTTAGGATATAATGAGTATATATGAGTGATAGACTATTTTATTAAGGACATCAGGAGTATATTTCAGTGATAAACTAATTTTACTAAGGATATCATGAGTACATGTAAATGATACACTATTCGGACCAAGGATTCAGCCATATGTGTGAATGATAATAATCTTATCCATAACGAGTTCACACAGCATACTTACCTCCGAACCTGGTCCCAATTTTGTCCCTCAGAATGTCCTCGATGTCGGATTTCACCTGACACTTGGAGGCCACGTTTCTGATGTTATATCCACCGCTGTGAATTGAGAAACCAAATAGTTAGGCTAGAATGTGAGTGGCAACATCCCTTGGTGTTACTTCTATACAGTTAGGTTAGAAAGTTAGTCTCAACATCTGGTGCTGTTATTTTCCCCATAGTTAAACTAGCAAGTGAGTGGAAACATAACATGGTGTTACTTGTGTACAGTTAAGCTAGAAAGTGAATGGCAACATAGGGTTGTGTTACATCCGAACAGTTAGACTAGAAAGTGAGTGGCAACATCCCCTGGTGTTACTCCTGTACAGTTAGGCTAGAAAGTGAGTGGCAACATAGCATTTTGTTATTTCTGTACAATTAGGCGGGAAAGTTAGTGGCAACATCTTATGGTGTTATTTATGTACACTTAGTTGCAGGAATGTTAAACATTTGCTGCAGTAATGTCCAACATTTGTCGCAACGGTGTCCAACATTTATTGCAGGAGTGTCCAACATTTGTCGCAGGAGTATCCAACAATTTTTGCAATAGTGCCCGACATTTATAACAGGAGTGTCCAACATTTTGCGCAGGAGTGGCTAACATTTGTTGCAGGAGTGTCCAACATTTTGCGCAGTAGTGTCCAATATTTGTCGCAGAAGTGTCCAACATTTTGCGCAGGAATGTCCAACATTTGTTGCAGAAGTGTCAAACATGTAGTGCAGGAGTGTCCAATGCTTTTTCCATGAGAGTCCAACATTTGTTGCAGGAGTGTCCACCATGTATTGCAGAGCCGTTAAAAATGTGTTGCAGGAATTCCAAAAATTGTTGCAGGGCTGTCCAACATTTGTCACAGGGGTGTCTAACATGTATTGCAGAAATGTTCAACACGTGTTGCAGGAATTCCAACAATTGTCGCAAATGTGTCCAGTATTTGATGCAGGAGTGTACAACATTTGACATATTCATACTTATAACAGAATTCCGAGTTGTGTATAGGTTATACACAGCTCGGAATTCTGAGGAGAGTATGAACATTTTTTTCCAATTTTAATTGTTTCTTCATTGCTTTCGTTTTTTTTCATCTTTATATTCTTCTCTTTCTGTCGTCACGTTTTAATGTAGTCACAGGAGATCTCCTTGACTATATGTTGTGTTTTGTGAATGTGTTTGTTTGCTGTTGAAGGCTAATCGCCGCAACGTCCTGTATGTGTCGTAATTCTGTTGTGTAAAGCTGCACTGCTTTGTGTCATTTTATATTCTTAACATGTTTTACAGGAGTTTCCAACATTTGTTGCAGAAATGTCCAACATTTGTTGCAGAGTTATTTACCATTTTTTGCAGTACTGTCCAACATTAGGCGAAGGGGTGTTTAACGTTTTTTGGAAGAGAGTCCAACATTTGTGCAGGAGTGTCAACATTAGTTAAAGGAATGTCCAACATTTGTTGCAGGAGTGTCCAAAATGTTTTGCAAGAGTGTCCAACACTTGGAGCAGGAGCGTCGAACATTTATTAAATGGAGTGTCTAACATTTGTTGTAGGAGTGTCCTATATTTGTTGCAGGAGTGTCCAACATTCGTTGCTGGAGTTTCCAACATTTGTTACTGGAGTGTCCAACATTTGCGAAACAGAACACAAAACAGTTTGGCCTAGATTGCTAAGTAAGGAAACACCCCATGAAGATGTCAACAAGCTTAAGTTGACCGCTTATTTCATTGCATTTATTCTTATTGGTGACAGGAGGTGAATGAAGGCGAAGAAGAAGAAATGTTTGGAATACTTTATAAGAAACAAAGCATCAGGTGAAAGATACTAACATGTTTCATGGAACTGAGTCCGATAAATTGCAGAGAATAATCCTTATCTTGTGAAATGTTGCTTTGCTTGAGCTATTCAACATTTAACTTGCGAAATACATCTTCCATCTAAAGGTATTACAGGCAGGTTTTATCCACTTTGTATCTGCATTTTGGGAAATGTTATTTTTTTCTGCATTTTGGCAAATGTTAATTTTTTTCTTTCTAATTGCCATTACTCCAGTTTCCTTGTTTTTATTTTCTATTGCAATTATGCTTATCATTTCTTGTAAATGCGTTTAATTTTCAACGACAAGAGTGTTCTGGGTAGCGGCCTGGATATGGACGGCGGAATAGATCGAACAATTAAAACAAGAATACACAAGGCAAGGGGAGTTTTCACAGCACCAGGGAATTTGTGGGAGTGAAAGGAAATTAAAGTCAGCACCAAACTGAGACAATTTTACTGGAATATTAAATTGTTGTTACTGTAAGAATTTGTGGGAGTGAAAGGAAATTACAGTAAGCACCAAACTGAGACAATTTTACTGGAATATTAAATTGTTGTTACTGTAAGAATCATCTAGAAAGAAAAAGAGCAGAAGGAAAAACCACGTTATCGGGATAACTCAAATTGAGTTGCAAATATTCCCACTGGTAAAATTTGGCGCCATAGTTGCAGCCTTTTGAATGAGAATCGAATGCACGGCTTTACCGCGCTGAAAATCCAAAGTTGATTTATCTCGTATCATATTTATTGCGTAATTTTTATATGGCGGGTGTCATAACAAAATTGATTGTACGTGTATTTTGTTTTTGTTTTGTTTTTTCTCATGTTCCTTACTCAGCCAATTAAATAGCGTTTTTAGAAGAATCATTCTTATGTTGGGTAATTTGCCGGGAGGAAATTCGTAAAAAGAAAAGTTGTGATAGGAATGCCTATCATTTTTAACATGCTGGCATAAAAATCCAAAACAAACAGCTTTTAGCAACAGGAAAATTAGCCACTAAAAACTTAGGAAAAGCGCTTTATAGAAACATATTTAGCAACAAAGTTATTTGCGACACAACACTAGTCAGCGAAACATACAACCAAAACATGTAGAGCAGGGGTGGCCAACACGAGGCCCGCGGGCCGCATGCGGCCCGCCGGGAATCATGGTGTGGCCCGCGGAGTGGGAAGCGACGATGTGGTCGAAGCTGTACCACGCTTGCTTGTTTACTTTAATGTTTTTAAAAATTAGGTGCGTGGCTCGGCAGGAAATATTATTTATGAAATTTGGCCCGCCTGCTGAAAAGGTTGGCCACCCTGATGTAGAGTATCAAAACATTGCGATACAGCAATTTGCAGCATGTCATTAAAATTGTTTAATAAAATATCAAGTAGCATCTAAATGGTATGCAACAAAGTTTATAGAAAGATAACTTTTAGCAATGCAAGCTTTAGCTACAAATATGAATGCAACATAACGTTTAAAATAAAATTATTCGTACCAAAAGTTATAGTACCAAAACGTTTAGCTAAACAGGTTTAGAAGTGGAGAGTTTAGCAAAAGAATATTAGCAACATGACTAGCAAAGAACGTTTAGAAAAAAAGAACATTAGCAACATAACTACTAGCAATAGAAAGTTTGGCAAAAGAACATTAGCAACATAATTACTAGCAATGGAACGTCTTGGAAAAGAACATTAGCAACATAATGACTAGAAATAAAACGTTTAGGGAAAGAAAATTAGCAACATAATGACTATCAATAACACGTATAGAAAGAGAACATTAGAAAAGTAATGACTAGCAAGAGAATATTTAGCAAAAGAACATTAGCTACATAATGACTAGCAATGCAACGTATAGAAATAGAACATTATCAACATAATGACCAGCAATAGAACGTCTAGGAAAAGAACATTAGCAACGTAATGACTAGCAATAGAACGTTTAAGAAAAGAACATTAGTAACATAACGACTAGTAATAGAACGTCTAGGAAAGGAACATTAACAAAATAATGACTAGTTATTGAACGTTTAGTAGAACTGTCCTCTCATGTCCTCTTCAGGACCCATCCCCCACTGGTCCAAGCCTGACATTCAGCACACGTCTGTGGCTCCTAGTAGCTATCAGCAAGCGACAGCGGCCACCCCCCGGGCAACAGCTGTGACAGGCTGGCTAAACCAGGCGTGGGTAGCCGATTTGGTGTCAAACCAAGCGGTAAACTAGGGTATGCCTACCCAGCATTTGAAGACAGGATTCGGCAGACTGCGCGGATGAAATCACCGATGATTCACGGGCAAGACGGCGTTTACCTGCAAAGCGTTGTGGAACGTAATGAGCACGGCAAGGCACGTAGAGCGCCCTGGTCATCCACTGCACCTGTATTCGTTTCCAGACGTCTTGTCTTGTCTTGTCACTGCACTCAGATGGATTCAGGTGAGAGAGTGAGGTCGACGAATTGCGCAACTCTTCCTCACTTTAATCTAATTGATCACGCAAGTCATTCTTCATCCAACTTCATATATCCCCTTCAAGCCCTGTGGCGATGGGCGGAGCAGCGAAGCGGCAGGTGTGGGTAGGCTGGCACGTCGTAGTCGCAGACTTGCATACAGGCGGCTCAGGCCATATGGTCGTCTTCTACTGACGGAGCAGCAGTGGGATTCGGCAGCCCCTCTCCCCCCCCCCCCCCCCCCCCGCCCGAGTGACTGAGCAACCCTCTATAGGAAATATTGAAATTCATCTTGACACCTGGGAGACTGCTGCCAAAGACCAATTCCAATTCCAATTCCAATTTTCAAAAACAACAGTTCAAAATTCGGCTTCGTCTAACCTGCTTCATCAGCTGTGGTTATTGTTGAGGTCCGTGGTTTTTGTGGATTTATTCACCCTAATTCTTGTCTTGGGGGTCCAATCTCGGACTGGTTATGTATCGTTTGTGTCTGTGACGTCAGCTGGGGGATCTGTCGGCGGCTATCCTTTGTGCTCGTCTGTTCTTGTGGTTTTCTTTGTTGGTGTAGGCTCCTGGCTCGTCTGGATGCAGTCCTTATAAGGACTTTTTATTAGGTCTTTTAGTCTCAAAGACCGACATTCGTGGCCTACATCATTACACAAGGGTGCAGTCACTTGTAAAGTAACCAGGACTGCACGAGCTGTGAAGAAAAGGCTGGACAGAAAAACCACTGCAGGAGATCCTCCTCCTGGAACGTCAAGCATTCTTTACCCACATTGTCAAAAAACATTTGGTGCCAAAATAGGCCTTATCATCCATCTTAGAACTCGCGGCTCCATACTTTCAACCCCACTGGATGAAATGACTGGTCATCATCACTCTTGATGGACAAACAACAAAGTAGAGCTAAAGTCAGCAAATCAATGGGTAGCATCAGAACATGTGGCAATAGGACGTTTAACGATATGATGGTTAGCAATAGGATGGTTAGCAATAGGATGGTTAGCTATAGGATGGTTAGCGATAGGACAGTTAGCGATAGGATGGTTAGCGATAGGATGGTTAGCGATAGGACAGTTAGCAATAGGATGGTTAGCTATAGGATGGTTAGCGATAGGACAGTTAGCGATAGGATGGTTAGCGATAGGATGAATGGTTAGCAATATGATGGTTAGCAATAGGATGGTTAGCAATAGGACAGTTATCAATAGGATGGTTAGCAATAGGAGAGTTAGCAATAGGATGGTTAGCAAAAGGATGGTTAGTAATAGGATATTTAGGAATAGGACAGTTAGTAATAGGATGGTTAGCAATAGGATGGTTAGCAATAGGACAGTTAGCATTAGGACAGTTAGTAATAGGATGGTTTGCAATAGGATGGTTAGCAATAGGATGGTTATCAATAGGACAGTTAGCGACATTATGGTTACCAATAGGATGGTTAGAAATAGTATGGATGATCAGCAATAGGATGGTTAGCGATAGGATGGGTGGATAGCAATAGGATGGTTAGCAATATTATGGCTAGCCATATCACGATTAGCAACAGAACATATAGCAACATCATACATATTATCAGAAAGTTTAGCTAAAAAAAGTGGTTAACATTATGACAGTAATCATAGGACGGTTAGAACAGAGTTAACAAATAATAGATTGCAATATAACTGTTAACAACAGAATAGTCCAGAGATGTAAAACAACCAGGCAATCATTTCATGGTTCCAGAGTAGGCTGAAAATAGACCACCTGCCGTTTGTCCACCTCTCCAGAATTAGAAAGGTCTAGCGACAACCCGTATGTTTTTATAGCATGTGTTGTGTTGGTGATAGGTACACACATGCGGGATGGTTTCACTGGTGCCACTGAGTGGATTCATGTCCATCCAATTGGTGGAAAACAGAGCGCTTCTAATTTTTTCAAAGTGTACAATAACAATGATCTGCTTACAAGACCAGGAAACGAGAATTTCATCAGCATTAGGAAAGAACATATTCATCGTGAAAGACCTGATCACTGCGGTTACAAAACCTTGCAGAACATACGAAACAAACACTGATATAACTAATTGAAACCAGTTAATCAAGAAGTTGAAGGGACGGCCGCGATGAAATGACCATGCTCTCGCGAACAAACAATATGTATACTACCTGTCAGCATTCGAGGGCTGATGTTGCTCACTATCCCACCAGTGTATTTATTCGCCCACACCATTTTCGCGTGCTCAGTTAGTCAGAGTTCAAACTGGAAGCCCACAGCATTTTAAGAAACCTCAAGCAACAACTCCAAATCCTTTTTTCTGGTATGAGCCATCCGACCCCCGCGACTGTCTTATTTTGGGAAGCCAAGCACAAAGGGCTACTGATCCTTTTTCGCTACATTTCAAATCTACTGGTAATTACATCATCGTCAAGCATTGGGATGCCTCGTGAAGTTTCTCCTCATCATTCATAACTGTTCCTGTCGTTTGGGACTTCTTGACTCCATGGAGGCGCAGATGAAACATTAAACCATGACCGTTACATATTTGTTCGCATGTCTTTGATTTTTCATCTGTTGCCCATTATCTGTTATCAGTTTTGCAGTTCAGGTTCCGTCGCGGGTCTTACCATGTACAGCAAGCGGCTCGGTCCCCATTATGCTCCGTTCCTGTGCTCAGTGAAATCACATAAAATGGGTCTCACTGCCCCGATGTGAAAAGTGGAAAAAAAAAGACAGGGAGTCTCGAAAGAAGCACCAGCCCGCTCAGGACACACTGTGCCCTACATGCCGCACCAAAATGTCACTTCACTTATAGTCTACACCTAAACATTCATCCTGGATGGTATGAGTGGAAGTCACTTACTAACCTAGATTGTTCACCTACAAAAGTCCGATAGGTCTAGAAGTGTGGTGTTCCGTTTCGTAGAGTGTTTTTTTTTTTTAGCCAGCTTGAAGCCATTTTATCTCCGAACTGTTAGTCACGGAACAAAACAAACGATTTCGAACAGATGTTTATAAAAAAACAAACAAACCACACAATCCCTGTTCATAATGCTGTTGCCAGAATGCCAACACCAAATGTCCTACGAAAATCGTTCTTCATCGATGGAACCAGCATTGTTCAATAGACAAAAGGCAATAAACGGGTCACTCTGCGTCATAACCAGCCGCCTGCATGCATATATTCTAGATGTTGTCGTTCCGTTTATAGATGTTTTCTAGCCAGCTACACCATTTTTTCGAGGCACGCAGTTAACGCCACAACACCTCGGGGAAAGATGTACACAACATTCACTATACATAATGCCGTCTCCAGAATCCGAAATACCCAAACAGTGATTGATTCGTGGTTATCTACGTAATAAAACCAATATTCAGAAGGCGAGAAGTACAGTACTGTAAATTATGGAGGGGGAAAACTATTTTCGTAATCGGTTCTTGCATAACGCTATCTTGAAATAACCTTATTCCCCCCCCCCCCCAGGGGAGAATTTCCCACCGGTTGAGAACAATGGTTTGTAGAGATATAACTAGAATGGCGATGCAAAGAGCCTGCCGCAATATGGGAAACATACTGGGCCTCTAACAGCTAAGCAATTGCGGTGGAAGGAGAAATACGTTTGGGTGAGGAATGAACTGTACGAAATATGCATGGGTAAGCATGGACATTATGCAGACAATGCGAGAAACGATATAATGGCAGTGGAACATATAGTTCTTACGAAAATGCAAAGAATCAACGGATGTAGTTAAAAAGAAAAAAAAAAAAAAAAAAAAACAGAATGAAAAGTAAGTCAAGCAACAAATAAAAAACCATTAGGATTGATAGCATTCAAAGTGAGAAGTCAATATATTTGAGCACGCTTATTATATTAAAACTCTAATTATAAAATGTGCACGGAGTGACAACTTGCACAACTGATGTGACCGAGAGCAAGGGGAAAGCAAATAGTTAAATATTGAATGGTGTGGCCCATGACCTAATCGGGATAAGAACACACATTGGTCTAAGACTGGTGATCCATGTGAGATGGGGAACTTAACCGCCCCACGGCTAATCTACATTGGCACATGACGATGCTGAATCTGATAACATCAAAGATGGGAAATACCACTTTGTAAATGCATCGTGAATTCCATCCGTCATCACATGAACAATTTGTCAAAGAATGTTGGCCTTGACCATTCGGTTCATAAACCAGGTTGACCTTGCTATAGCGATAGTGGTGGAAGAGAACAGCCAGAAATTCGATAAGTGTGTTGTAGCTGGACCCAACACGCGTCAGTGTATTGTAGAGCGTGCTCTTCGAGGGCACTGAAGTCTCGATCCATGGCGCACGTTGTAATCTAGAACAATAAGACACAGAGACAACAGAACTGTTGGAGAAAATAGAGCATCTCACACTAGTTTCAACATAAATTTAAAAGCGTTTAAAAGCCAAGAAGATCGAATCATTGTATTCATGTTTATTTCATACGACTGAATCTAATTAGCCCGAACAACATGTAGTTAGTGGCTTGAAAAGAATAATTTTTAATAGCAGGGTGACTGGACACAAGAGACGTCTTTCTGTGACCGGACACAAAGGGAGATGTTCTGTGACTGGATACAAAGGGAGATTTTCAGTGGCCGGACACAAGAGGAGATATTCTGTGATTGGACACACCAGGAAATTTTATGTGACTGGATACAAGAGGGGATTTTCTGTGATTGGACACAAGAGATTGTCTGTGAACGGACACAAAGGGAGATTTTCTGTTGCGAGACACAAAGGGAGAGTTTCTGTGATCGGGCACAAGAGTCTTTCTGTGACCGGATACAAGAGGAGATTTTATATGGCTGGACATAAGTGGAGATTTCTGTCACTGGACACAAGAGAAGTCTTTCTGTGCCGGATACAAGAGGAGATTTTATATGGCAGGACATAAGTGGAGATTTCTGTCACTGGACACAAGAGAAGTCTTTCTGTGACTGGACACAAGAGGAGATTTTCTGTGACTGGACCCAAGGGGAAACTTTCTTTGACTGAGCATAATGGGATTTATTTTAAAAATTACACACAAGGGGATATTTTCTGTGCCTGGACACAAGTGATGTATTTCTGTGACCGGACACAAGATATATTCTGTGACTGGACACAAGGGGATATTGTCTGTGACCGGACACAAGAGAAGATTTTTCTGTGACTGGACACAAGAGACGTCTTTCTGTGACCGGACACAAGGGAGATTTTTCGTGACTGGACACAAGGGGAGATTTCATGTGACCGGACACAAGGGAAGATTTTCTGTGACCGGACACAAGGGGATATTTTCTGTGACCGGACACAAGGGAGATTTTATGTGACTGAACACAAAGGGAAATTTTCTGTGACCGGACACAAGGGGAGATTTTCTGTGACTGGGCACAAGCGGCGTCTTTCTGTGACCGGACATCATCGCTTGCACATCTGTTAGTTTGGGTGGACTAAATGTGGAAAGTTGTGATACTGATTCTTGTGAAGATTGCACATGTTCAGTCATGTAGGAGGTAACAGTTTGTGCCCTAGATGGCATACTTCGATCAGACAATAGCAACACTCCTTCTACCGATCCGGTATAATGTCTATTATATGTCGAGAATAAAGCTGGTTAATTCAACTAACTTCCTTGCCACAATTGTGATGTCTTGAACAAAGCCAACTATATAAATTCGCTGCAGGAATTCGCATCTCTTCAACTAAGTTGGCTAATTCTTTGTCATAATTGGGGTCTCTTCAACAAAGTCGGCTAAATTCAGTGCCAGAATTAGGGTCTCCTCAACACAGTCGGCTAAATCCTTTGCCAGAATTATGGTCTCTTCAAGAAACTCGACTCAATTCTATGCCAGAATTGGGGTCCTGGTTTGTGAAGAAGGGCTATCAGGGTATAATCTTCGAAGAAGAATTTTAGATCAAGCATTGCATTTGCGCAATTGAGTGGGTAGGAGGAACAGGGAGGAGATAATTATGATAATTAGTTAGTAGGTCGACGTTCTTGGGGAGGAACATTTCAATGCTCAATAAATTCACAGATGTTGTAGAGATTTGGCAAGTGAATTTGATAGCCGGATAGAAACATCATCATCATCATCATCATAATTTTATAATATCTTGTCCATTTACATAACATTTTGATTATTTGTTTGTTCCGGGATTTGCAATTTAAATATTGAGCACAACCCACTACTGGCAACGCGGATGGTATTCTGATATGAACCTAAGGCCTATCCACGTCAATATGGAAGCACTATACTCGAGTTTCGCTCTCCTTTGAGCGAGTCATTAGTGCATATCCCTGACCGGATCCGGAAACAAGCCCCGGATCACTGGCGTGTGAAGGGGGTGTGTAACCACGCGGCACACGCTGGACACGCCAAATTATCATAACAGAATATTACAACGTTACCCATCGTAGGCTATGCTCAATACATATGTCGTATGATTATTGCTCACTGGAATTTAGGAGGCCTGGTGTTCCTTGCCAGTGAGAAGTCCTGATCGTTCGGGTCCACATCGATTGACGGACGTCAGTCGCGGCGATTGGGCAATCTTGAGCATAGCCTACGATGGGTAACGTTGTAATATTCTGTTATGATAATTTGGCGTGTCCAGCGTGTGCCGCGTGGTTACACACCCGCTTCACACGCCAGTGATCCGGGGCTTGTTTCCGGATCCGGTCAGGGATATGCACTACTGACGAGCTCAAACGAGAGCGAAACTCGAGTATAGTGCTTCCATATTGACGTGGATAGGCCTTAGGTTCATACCAGAATACGATCGGCGTTGCCAGTAGTGGGTTGTGATCAATATTTAAATTTCAAATCTCGGAACAACCAAATAATCAATTTGATTATTGCTCACTGGATTTTAGGAGGCCTGGTGTTCCTTGCCAGCAAGAAGTCCTGATCGTTCGGGTCCACATCGATTGACGTGGTTAGGCTTTAGGTATATAACATTTCCCCAATAACAGTTCTCGAAATATCTCTATCGTAAGCCAGATGTCTTGCCTCTGTTGCTCATCATCATCATCTTCTTCTACAATCACCGTCAAGCGTCGCGGGAAGGAATAGTTGCCGCTACAGAGCCCGATGGGTGGCACTAAATAGCGTGATTCCATGTAATTGTACAATGTCTTTGATGTCGTCAATCCATTTACTTCTCTTTGACAGTGATGCATTCTAAGAAGATGGTCGAACCATTTGAGCTTCTGCCGTTCAATATATGTGGTGCAAGGTTTTTATCCCACCGTCTGTCTGATAACATCATTTCTTACTCTGTGTCGGATAGTTAAGTTGGTAGCTCTCCTCAAGCATCAAACCTCACAGGTGTTCATTTTGCGTTAGTATGATTTGGGTAATATCCCAAATTCCACTTTGGTTGCATAGGGTTGGTGTGAATATGCTATTTATCTGTTGCTATCGTGGGTGAATGATCTCACACCAATAACCCATCTATGGTGTGATATTTCTCTTCTCCGTTTTTCTCGTTACCTCACTTCATAATTATCTTTCCCAGACATTCATATTTTGTGGCATGCTTAAAGTATTTCATTTTCTTCCAATTTGCTTGTCTTAATAGCCAATATTCGGTCCTGCAAACCGACAAACAGAAGTACTACAAACTGACTAGACACTCTTTGAAAAGTTAATTGTTTCACGTGTACACTCCTGATAGGAATTTGGAATTTTCTAAGTACATCCATCTTTATAGGAACTAGGAATTTTCCAAACATTATTAAAAAGGTTTCATTAAACGTGTCTCTTTGCCATAGGTCATACGATCGGAGTTCTCCTCGTAAGCATTACAGTACAGGGAAGAGTGTGGCTTCATTGGCTAATATTGAAATTGATAGTTCAATATTACTGGGAGGGCCCGAAGGCTTCGCAGTGTTTCTCAAACTGGTAGTGATAAGTGGAGATGGTATTGTCGAGGACTTTAGATCGAAGATAGGGAGATAGAAAGACATGTGAGATTAGAGATATACAGGAACGGCCAAAAACAGATATACGTGTCAGGAATCCTGTCAGCGAGTAAACAGAGTAACAATTTAAGTAATAAAAGTAAACGACCCCTGTGTACGCCATAATTGGTTTTAAGGTGTTAGACCCATTTTGTATAGATCAACGGGCACCCGGTGTGTGGTATGGTCACGCCTGCTGCCTTTACTACCCAAGATGACACCCATTTGAGGCTGGCTCGACCTGAAAGTCCAGGCCAGTTATTCACATTCGAATCCGCACCTATGCGAATCCAACCCATGACCTGCGGGGCTGCATGCGCGTGTCTTGCCACTACGCTACCACTTCTTGCCACTACTCTACCACTTCTTGATACTACGTTACCGCGTCTTGCTACTACGCTACATCGTCTTGCTACTACGCTACATCGTCTTGCTACTACGCTACGTCTTGCTACTACGCTACCACTTCTTACTACTACGCTACCAAGTCTTGCTACTACGCTACCACGTCTTGCTGCAATGCTACATCGTCTTGCTAGTACGCTACCCCTTGTTACTACTACGATACCACGTCTTGCTAGTAAGCTACCCCTTCTTACTACTACGATACCACGTCTTGCTAGTACGCTACCCCTTGTTACTACTACGATACCACGTCTTGCTAGTACGCTAACCCTTCTTACTACTACGATACCACGTCTTGCTAGTACGCTACCCCTTCTTGCTAGTACTCTACCCCTTCTTACTACTACGATACCACGTCTTGCTAGTACGCTAACCCTTCTTACTACTACGATACCACGTCTTGCTAGTACGCTACCCCTTCTTGCTAGTACGCTACCCCTTCTTACTACTTCGATACCACGTCTTGCTAGTACGCTACCCCTTCTTGCTAGTAAGCTACCCCTTCTTGCTAGTACGCTACCCCTTCTTACTACTACGATACCACGTCTTGCTAGTACGCTACCCCTTCTTACTACTACGATACCACGTCTTGCTAGTACGCTACCCCTTCTTACTACTACGATACCACGTCTTGCTAGTACGCCACCCCTTCTTACTACTACGATACCACGTCTTGCTAGTACGCTACCCCTTCTTGCTAGTACGCTACCCCTTCTTACTACTACGATACCACGTCTTGCTAGTACGCTACCCCTTCTTGCTAGTACGCTACCCCTTCTTGCTAGTACGCTACCCCTTCTTACTACTACGATACCACGTCTTGCTACTACACAACTACGTCTTGCTACAATGCTACAGCCGCTTCCAGAGTATTACGACAAATATAAACAGACAGACAAATAGACAGATAGACGGACAGACGAACAGCACAAGACTAAACTAATTTTAGTCACATGGTTAAGAAGACATGCATGGCACATTATGATAATGGCACTGGGATGTCTTAAGATAGTCAAAAGATGAAAGGTTAAGCTACACTACATAATGCTATACTGAAGTGATCGAATCACAGTTAAGTTTAACGAAATTGAAATAACATGTGGCAAAATGATAGAGTATTCTCAAGACGAACACTGTTGTTATAAACAGAATAATCTTCTAGTTTAAAAACAGAAGCCACAAACAAAAAGTTGCACGATTTATTGCCTGACATATTTCGCTGCTTCTCGTCAGGTGTATACTGCGGAGATGTGTATCACTTCAGGAAAGTGCATAGATCGTCTAGTGTGTGGGGCTTGTGTTGATAGTCAGGCGTGTCCACACTCAGCCATTTCCACATGTTCTTTAACCCCACAATTGAGGATTCCCAGCATCATCTCTGAACATCTTTCTCTGTCTCTCTTTCCCTTTAAATTTACCTGTTGTAACAACGTATGCCACTTTTCTCCATTCTCACAATTTGTGAAATAAATATGTACACTTTTGTTGCGAATAACCATTTCTGAAAGTGAATTGTTGATGCTTTTTTTTCCCCCATCACGTCTTCATTTGTTTTTCTGTTTTCATTATTCCGGGTATACTCAGTGTCGTCATATTAAAACACATCTCTGCAGTCTGAATTTAGTATCTTGTATTGGAGAGGGAGATCACTTCCCACATTGTTTCCCCTGCATAAATTCACTATCCATGTTTTGACCGTTCCTATAAACCAATATGACTAGCTGCATCCTCTTGTTAGATGTACTAATATAATCTTCAAACATCCACATGGCTATATCATTTACAAAGAAGAACATTTTTATTCGGGCTAGAAAACTGTGTGTTACGTCATTTATATCTGATAGGGGTAGTGTTGGTAACAAAACTTCCCCTTTCTGGTTTTCCCATGTGGATTTGTACTGGTATTTATGTTCTCACGCTTCTGGTTATTTATTTTCATTCACATCCTCATTTTTGCATTTGTATTTTTATTCCCATCTTCCATAATGTATCGAATAATTTGTTTTTGATGTCTAAATCTATCGTTAGTTAATTCGTTTTCTTTTTGTAGATTCCTGAGCTATATAGGTTAAATGCTCTTCAGTTGATGTTTACGTTCTGAATTGTGATCGATATGCAGTTAAGGTGTGGTTTTGCTCCAGTTAGCATTAGCCCGCTGTTGATAATGTGTTTCATTAATTTTTCTACACAGGTGAATAGTCTGATAAATAGCTATGTCTTTTTTTTGTAAGGGGGAACCAGTATTAGTATAGCTTCATTCCACGTTGGTGAGGCTATTTTTCACTTGGAGCTGAAAGTTAGGACTGTTGTAATTTCTTTCTCTTTTTTAAATTTTATTTTTTTATTTATTTATTTTATTTTATTTTATTTTATTTTTTTCATGTTTTGCTTGAGTATATAATCTTATTATGAATTCATTTGTAACTATATCCTTTCTTTTTAATTTCATCTTTTTAGGGCAGTCAATGCCTATTCCATTGTTTCCATTTTCAAATTTGCCATCTAATGCCCCGTTGCTATCCCTGTGTTAGAATGCATGCTTTTTCCAGTTTTTGTTTGATCTTAATGTAATACCACAGTATTTGATCAACGCATTTGCAACTTTTTCCCTGTGAGCATAATGTTTCCTTGTTTAATTGCTATCTGCCCTTAGTGGGTCCTTTTTATTCACGGTTTTTACTAGTTGAGCACGAGCTGGGTATTTGTACATGCTGGCCCAATTATTGAACATCATGATATTTCTTTGACGATAACCATTTCATACAATCAGAGCTGGTCGACCAGCCAGGGTGTCCGTCAGCACAAGGAAGGAATCAGACGGACAAGATACTCATCCTGAGTTGGTCACAGTAAATCAGCTGGATGCGAGAATGATATTAGCCTGCTGTGTGTAGGAATCTTCAAGACTTTACTCCCCAAAAGAGTATTTAATATGATCGTGGCTTTGGGTGACATCCAGAGCGTGAAACGACACATTGTTGGATTGGATGCTATTCCAAAAAGTATGGAGTGAGGTGGGAGGTTTCCACCAATAAAGTCAACGGTTCTCATTATTGTGAAAATATTTGTAATCTTACTTATACTGTGATTGATTCGTTCTGAGTTGACAATGAAGAAAACTTGAGGTGGCGAGATACATAAGATACATAATGACATCGCATATGTGCATTCCAAAATTGTCCCGTTGACGTCTCTATCTATCATAAAAAGCCACGATCATGTCATATCCTCCGCCATTTAGTGAACCCATTAAATTTTCTGCATATAGCAGAGTTAGTTTACTATCCCACAAAGAATGGCGTAGAAGGGTATAAAGAAATATAAAAACTGCCCTGCAACTTCAACAGCGTTTACTTAACAAGACCGTAACGTAAGGCATCCAAATAATACTGATTTAGTGAGCTGAAAATGGAGAAATATCTATGAATCATGTCTTATCGTACTAAATCTCATAGTCCTTCTAACAGATTTATGAATAGCGTACACACTTCGAACTCATGTTCCAAGATACACGAATGGCACCTTGCCGTTTTGATAGACAATAGTTTGTGTAAGGGAGTTATACCTCTCGAAAGTCTAGGCTGAATGTGGAGACCACGTGTTGCCCACAGAGCAGGATCCCACTCTTGGCCTGTATGTATCCAGGATACATAATGACATCGCATATGTGCATTCCAACAATGTCCTGAATGTCGTCTCTAGGTATCATAAAAAGCCACAATCCTATTATATCCTCCTCCGTTAAGTTAAAATATTAAATTTCCGGCATACAGCAGAGTTAGTTTACTATCCCCATGTCCAGCAGACGTCTTGTCCAGCTGGCTTCCTCCTTCAGCCGACGGAAATCAAGATAGCGAATCTGGATGGTCGACCGCCTTGTGTCATTTTAAATCGTAATTTGTTTCTGCTTTCTTTCTCTCCGTTGCTTGACTTAATGTTCTTTTTTGTATTATGCTGTACTGTTGTTGAGTCTCTCTCTCTCTCTCTCTCTCTCTCTCTCTCTCTCTCTCTCTCTCTCTCTCTCTCTCTCTCTCTCTCTCTCGCTCTCTCTCTCTCTCCCTCTCTCTCTCTCTCTCTCTCTCTCTCTCTCTCTCTCTCTCTCTCTCTCTCTCCTCTCTCTCTCTCTCTCTCTCTCTCTCTCTCTCTCTCTCTCTCTCGCCCATGGCAATAATAGCCGAAAGTTGTGTTTCTCAATAACACGATGACTATAGTATGTCCACATTTGTTTGCCTTCATTCACGATCAATTAGTTTGAAAACTGTCTGTTGTATCGTTATGAAATTTTTCCAGCCGTCTTAAATTTACCCCCACCCAAGGAATATGTCTTTGATAGGTCCAAAAACAACTTAAATCATTGAAAGCGGCGACATTCCTTTGATGTTTTGCTGAACAACTAGTGATTTCTCGCTAACAAAGTTATTTTTACGGTAATGTGAGACCTGCCAATTCTGATGACACACAAAGGCGTATCCGGATTCGTATGGGAGTGGGTGCAATGAAAGAACTAGCTTAACATCGACAGGGTCGGCTGCATTGCACCGGGTTTTTATCCCATATGGCTCAGTTTCTTTCCGCAGCGCGGAAAGCGTCGCACAAAGCACGAACTCCGTAGCTCCAGCGACGACCCTCGGGAGTCTCCGAAAAAATGCACTCGTGAAATGAAGGACGCGGCCCGGAATCGAACATACAACCTTCGGAGCCCGAGTCAGACGGCTTGACCACTTCACCACGGAGAATCCCGAGAGGGGTGCAATGTGTAATATTAGTAAAGACAGAGAATTTACAGAGGCACGGGGTAAATAATTTGTAAATTAACAGGAAAGTAGAAGGAATATATTTCTTACCTTATTTTTCATTTCCTTCTTGCTTCTTCAGCTGATGCTGATGCTGTAATGTTTAGGGCCTGCAATTCGTCTGAATAGTTGGAGCAAAATATCCCAGTAAGTGTGTACGTAGATTAAGGTCTGCGATCTGCTCAGACCTTAATCTGTGTCGGACGATTCCAGTAGGTTGATGATTGCTCTCGGTTGCATAAAATTCAATCCATCCTTTCTCCAATAGTTCACTTCCTCTTTCAACACATGGTCCTGACGTTTTTTCCAGTAACTTGTATCAATATTTAATAGCGCGGACAGACAGACAGACAGACAAACGGGACAGACAGAAGACAGACAGACAGACAGACAGACAGACAGATAGAAAGGTAGGTAGGTAGGTAGAAAGGTAGGTGAGTGGGTGGGTGGATGGCTGGCTGGCTGGCTAACTGGTGAGTCGGTCGGTGGGTCGGTGGGTCGGTCGGTGGGTCGGTCGGTCGGTCGGTCGGTTGGTCGGTGGGCAGGCAGGCAGACAGATTGACAGATATATTAGACAGACAGACAGACAGACAGACAGACAGATAGATAGACAGACAGACATATAGATAGATAGATAGATAGATAGATAGATAGATAGATAGATAGATAGATAGATAGATAGATAGATAGATAGATAGATAGATAGATAGATAGATAGATAGATAGATAGATAGATAGATAGATAGATAGATAGATAGATAGATCCCCGCCAGGAGCCGGGCCGAGCCAGCTAGTTTATTTATATAATCACGTTTCATGAAAGAACCCACAGTTTGACGACAATTCTGAACTACCCCATATAAATTCCCTCAGTCTGCCAAAAGCGAAAACCGCGCAGACAAAATTCAAAAACAGCGGGGGTGTGTCTTGCTGAAGCGGTAATACTCTTAAAATGATGGAATGAATGCGGGGGGCCATAAAATATATACCGCATATAAACAAACATTAAAATCTGCTGTACAATCTCCAGAACAAAATTTTTTGTTGTTGGGTGGACATAATTATAAGGTTATATGCTAAATCTCATCATTTTCCCTCAGTTGGTTACTGAGATATTGAATTTTATATTGAGCCAACAAAAAAAAAAAAACACACACACACACATTATAGTTGCTTCTGTCTGTGTGTTCCGCTGTCCCTTATGTGGCTACACATTTTCAGCTGAATTAAACCACACTGAATGTTTGTGAAAAAAACCAAATTGAACCTAAATATATGCCATCTATCTAAATAAAATTATAGGAGTCTCCGTGGTGAAGTGGTCAAGCCGTTTGACTCGGGCTCCGAAGGTTGTGGGTTCGTTTCTGGGCCGCGTGAACCTTAGGTTCACGAGTGAAATTTATTTCGGAGACTCCTGTGGGCCGTCGCTAGAGCTACGGAGTTCGTACTTTGTGCGGCGCTTTCCGCTCTGCGGACAGAGACCGAGCCATATGGGATAAAATCCGGTGCAATAAAGTCGACCCTGTCAACTTTTAAACGACTTTTTATAGATCGTGAGAAAATACGCAAATAGCATCAACAAAAACCATTGGAGGTCTTTAATTAAACCGATGAGAAAACAATAACAATGTTTTAGCACACAGAGACTGAAAAGCAACATTATTGAAGACTGTCATAGCGGATTCAAGCAAGATTGGATACACAGAACGAAACAAGACGGCAAGCGTGTGAAAAGATGATAACAAATGAACGATAACCAAGGAAATTGCATGTGAGCTTAACGATGAGAATCTGGATTACGAAGTAGACGTATAACAGAACGATATTTGATGCGATAACGATGCTATTTATATACAGTCCCATCAATCATTTCATATCCATTCATAGAGGCATGGTATTCCCGTGAACTCCTGGTGGCTTTGAGAATACTTTACATGAGTACTCAGTGACAAGATCCTCATTATGTACTCGTAAATCACTTCATCCATACATGCAATTCTCTATGCACACACTTCGATCACCCATCAACCTATCCACCTACGTATCCATCCATGCATCTATATATCCATCCATTGATCAACCTCTCTATATTGCTGTCGATCGAATGATCTTTCGCTCGGTCTCTCTTCGGCCGGTCTATCTCTCTGTCGGGCTGTATATCAGTCGGTCGGTCTGTCTCTCTGTCGGTCGGTATAATAGTCGGTCGGTCTGTATGTCAGTGTCTCTATCTATCTATATATCTATCTGCCCATCCATCACCTACCCAGCAACTTATTTACCTTCGTTTATACCTATTTACCCATCTACCCGTTTATTCGTCTCTCCGTCCGCCCACCTGGCAGTCTGTCTGTCTGTCTATCTGTCCGTTTTCTGTGTTTCTCTGTCTGTCTGCCTGCCTGTCTGTCTGTCTGTCTGTCTGTCTGTCTGTCTGTCTATCTGTCCGTTTTCTGTGTTTCTCTGTCTGCCTGCCTGCCTGCCTGCCTGTCTGTCTGTCTGTCTGTCTGTCTGTCTGTCTGTCTGTCTGTCTGTCTGTCTGTCCACCCATCTATCTTATGTATTTATGTAGATCTGGTTCCTCTATATACGCTTACAAAACTGTACATACGTCCGTCTGTCCACATACTAACATGACACACTATGTTACCGATAAGAAAGGAACGACCTGTTGTATTCAAACAAAGGAACCCCTTCAAAACCACACATGTGAGAGGGGGAGTTGGGCGGGCATACACAATTAAAAACGGCTTTTGAAGGGAATATAACTTGTAATACTTTATTAAACACAGAGGGAGGGAGTACTGTCGTGTGTGTACAGGATTAATCTCTCTCGAGTATTTAGGAGTATTTGAATCCAAAGGCTTTGCTAGGCTTCCGGCCACAAAGTACTGTCATTATTCTTGTTAAGGCAACCATGTGATATGTTGGTCCGGATGTTGCGAAGACCTATATAAAAATAATAAAAGGTCTTATGCCTGTGATGCAGAGAAAGGATATTAGAATAGAGAAAGCCATCCACAAACAAGGAACAGAAAGGGCAAAGGCATACCATCGTCGACAGTGTTTATGAAAGGAGAAACGTCATTGCTTGCTCTGTGGCTAGAGCCCAAGGAGTGGACTTGGCAGGTAAATTAACTCTACAGGCACGGTTGAGAGAAAGAAGGAACTGAAAGTAGAGTAAAGTTGTAATCATAAGTGCAAAAGAAAAACAAACAACCAAACAAACACACAAAGAAAGGCAGACGGGCGGACGGGCGGACGCGCGGACGGACGAACGGACAGACAGAAAATAATACAAAGTATTTATATGGGAAAGATAGTAAAACAAAAGAAAATATATACACACAAATAATTAAGAACGAAAGAAGCAAACAAATAAATCAGAAATGGCAATTGATTAAAAAAAATAACAATAAAGAAAGAAACGAAAGCCTGGTTTTGTTCCCTGTAAAACAGCAATTATAGACGAAAGAAAGGTGTGTGGTTATCACGGCGAGGGTGTCCACAAACTGAGAACCAGTACACTTTCTCTTTATCTTGGTGTAGCCTACTGACACTCGTGTATACATGAGAAACACCGAGATAACAAATGCCATTACTAATAAACTAGAAAATGTAGTGGCATATTCTTTATAGGACGTTGCAGTCAACACCAGCATTTCTTGCTGTTGTGATCTCTCGGCAAGATTACTTTCAGGAGTTTGCCATTGCTCTCTGAACGACCGGCAACCAGCAAATTTCTTGAAAAGCCAACAAATGCTGTCTGCTGCCAAATCGCGCGCAGCAGTGTTTCGAACGCGGGTATGCAGGATCACGAACTGCGTCCGTAACCCAATCGCCACGGAGCAGGCAATAAACTACAGCCATTTATTAATTTGTGCCTGCGCAAAATAGAAGGAATAGCATGAAGGAAACAGCAAAGTGGAGCTCGTGGAAAGAACTAAACCAATACCATATAGCCCGCTTTTAAACTCAAGCGTTGTTCATACACGTAGGTTTACTTCTAGTGCACTGGACTGAAATTTACGTGTGGATTAGCTTTCCCTATTACCAATGTCGCTCGCCATCAAGGGAACCCACTCTGACTTCTGAGGTACTTGTAATTTACGTCTCCAAGTCAAGAACGAGAAGTCAACATTTTAATTCATTTGGCCGGTGTAAGTTTTGAACCCGGTACCTCGGCATCAGCACACCGGTGGTCTAAGAGTTCCTATCCATTCGGCCAAGCTGACCTCCACAAATACCAGTGAATCCAGAGACGAAGAAACGACACTGCCAGTGAATAGGACATGCAATGATAAAACACTGGAATATTATAACTGCAAAGACCTTTGTCTATAATTCACAGAGCAAAAACAAGCAAATAAATAAATACATCTTGTCTTGTCTTTCCTCTCCTGCCTAAGGTGGCGCATAGGGCAGACGTCTTGGCTCTCTATGTTTGTGCGAAGCGTCAAACATATGGAGCCAGAAATCTGATTCTGTAACAGCTAGGAGTTTTATGATGGCGGATTGTCAAGCCGCCGATCAACCGTCTTTAGTCAAGCTAGAAGTAAACACGTCCCGCCATCTTGACCCAAGCCGGAAACTCTATAATATAGTGACTCTTACAAACAAATGGTAGCCTAGAGTCTCGTGCAAATGGCCCCTCCGTCAACTCCCTTGGTTTTCAGTTCTGAGACAAGCGCAGCGACGAGCGCATGACCACTGATAGGATCAACCAGATATCAGCCGGATAGACATACCGACCGCCAGAACAGACCACACACACTTGCGGTCAACGAGACTCTGCCTACAGAAGATGTTGCTCGTCCAAGTTGCGAACAAATCCTCGGCTGAGCCTCACCAGTTCACAATGCATACGACTACTGGCAGGATCAATCGGAT
Source organism: Cepaea nemoralis (assembly GCA_014155875.1). NCBI lineage: Eukaryota > Metazoa > Mollusca > Gastropoda > Stylommatophora > Helicidae > Cepaea > Cepaea nemoralis. Next base: position 19,230 of record JACEFZ010001663.1, on the reverse strand, counting down.
ACTAGAGGTCCACCCATTCTAAATGAAGCCTCTGCTGGCTTTAAAAATCGTCAGTCTCAGCACTTATATACCAAGCAATTCAACAATACATCTCTGCGCAACAGCTTCACCTTTTCACATATTATTGCCCCGTTAACACTGTCTCCTATGCTGCTGTCTCTGTATTACTATGATGTATCTGTTTGTCTTTGATTGCTTTCTTCTGTCCGGTTGTAATATCAATGTGGTTTGCACTGGCATAGTGTTCCATTAGTGCATTTGCAGCCTTTTTTCCTGTAAGCAAGGCATTTCCTTGTTTAATTGTTATTTGTTTGTTTCTAGAATAGACAAGTGACGTAACACAATAACTACACCATGTCAGATAGACAATTGACATAACACAACTACTACACCATGTTAGATAGACAAGTGACAGAAACAAAACTACAACATATCACATAGACAAGTGACAGAAATAAGTAAATAAATAAATAAAAATGAATACTTCTCCCTTCTCCTTCTCCCTTCTCCTTCTCTCTCTGTCTCTCCTTTTTCCTTCTCCCTCTCCCTTCTCTTTCTCCCTTCTCCTAACTTCTCCTTATCTCTCCTCCCTCCCCTTCTCTGTCCCACTTCTCATTCTCTCTTTTTCTCCTTCTCCCTCTCACTTCTCCATCTCTCTTCTCATTCTCCTTCTCCCTCTAACTTCCCCTTCTCTCTTCTCCTTCTCCTTCTCCCTCTCACTTCTCCTTCTCTCTTCTCCTTCTCCCTCTCACTCCTCCTTCTCTCTCTCCTTCTCTTCTTCTTCTTCTTCTTCTTCTTCTTCTTCTTCTTCTTCTTCTTCTTCTTCTTCTTCTTCTTCTTCGATAGATAGATAGATAGATAGATAGATAGATAGATAGATAGATAGATAGATAGATAGATAGATCCCCCAGGACCCGGGGCCCGAGCCAGCTAGTTTTTATATAATCACTTTTCATGAAAGAACCACAGTTTGACGACAATTCTGAACTACCCCATATAAATTCCCTCAGTCTGCCAAAAGCAAAAAACCGCGCAGACAAAATTAAAAAACAGCGGGGGTGTGTCTTGCTGAAGCGATAATACTTTTAAAAATGATGGAATGAATGCGGGGGGCCATAAAATATATACCGCATATAAACAAACATTAAAATCTGCTGTACAAATCTCCAGAACAAAATTTTTTGTTGTGGGGTGGACATAATTATAAGGTTATATGCTAAATCTCATCATTTTTCCCTCAGTTGGTTACTGAGATATTGAATTGTGTATTGACCCAACAAAAAAAAAAAAAAAACACACACCACCATATAGTGCTTCTTCTGTGTTTTCCGCTGCCCCTTATGTGGCTACACATTTTCAGCTGAATTAAACCACACTGAATTTTTGTAAAAAAAACCAAATTGAACCTAAATATATGCCATCTATCTAAATAAAATTATAGGAGTCTCCGTGGTGAAGTGGTCAAGCGTTTGACTCGGGCTCCGAAGGTTGGGGTTCGTTTCTGGGCCGCGTGAACCTTAGGTTCACGAGTAAAATTTTATTTCGGAGACTCCTGTGGGCCGTCGCTAGAGCTACGGAGTTCGTATTTTGTGCGGCGCTTTCCGCTCTGCGGACAGAGCCCGGGCCATATGGGATAAAACCCGGTGCAAAAAAGTCGACCCTGTCAATTTTTAACGACTTTTTATAGATCGTGAGAAAATACGCAAATAGCATCAAAAAAAACCCATTGGAGGTCTTTAATTAAAGAGAAAAAAAAAAAAATTTTTTAGCACACAGGACTGAAAAGCAACATTTTTGAAGACTGTCATAGCGGATTCAAGCAAGATTGGATACACAGAACGAAAAAAGACGGCAAGCGTGTGAAAAGATGATAACAAATGAACGAAACCCAAAGGGAAAATTTGCATGGAGCTTAACGATGAGAATCTGGTTTACGAAGTAGACGTATAACAGAACGATATTTGATGCGATAACGATGCTATTTATATACAGTCCCATCAATCATTTCATATCCTTTATAGAGGCATGGTTTTCCCCGTGAACTCCTGGTGGCTTGAGAATATTTTACATGATACTCAGTGAAAAGATCCTCATTATGTACTCGTAAATCACTTCATCCATACATGCAATTCTCTATGCACACACTTCGATCCCCCATCAACCTATCCACCTACGTATCCATCCATGCATCTATATATCCATCCATTGATCAACCTCTCTATATGCTGTCGATCGAATGATCTTTCGCTCGGTCTCTCTTGGGCCCGGTTATCTCTCTGTGGGGCTGTATATCAGTCGGTCGGTCTGTCTCTCTGTCGGTCGGTATAATAGTCGGTCGGTCTGTATGTCAGTGTCTCTATCTATCTAATATCTATCTGCCCATCCATCACCTACCAGCAACTTATTACCTCGTTTATACCTTTTTCCCCATCTACCCGTTTATTCGTCTCTCCGTCCGCCCACCTGGCAGTCTGTCTGTCGTCTATCTGTCCTTTTTCTGTGTTTCTCTGTCTGTCTGCCTGCCTGCTGTCTGTCTGTCTGTCTTTTGTCGTCTGTTATCTGTCCGTTTTCTGTGTTTCTCTGTCTGCCTGCCTGCCTGCCTGCCTGTCTGTCTGTCTGTCTGTCTTCTGTCTGTCTGTCTGTCTGTCTGTCTGTCTGTCCCCCCATCTATCTTATGTTTTTATGTAGATCTGGTTCCTCTATATACGCTTACAAAACTGTACATCCGTCCGTCTGTCCACATACTAACATGACACACTATGTTACCGATAAGAAAGGAACGACCTGTTGTATTCAAACAAAGGAACCCTTAAAAACCCACACATGTGAGAGGGGGAGGGGCGGGCATACACAATTAAAAAGGCTTTTGAAGGGAATATAACTTGTAATACTTTATTAAACACAGAGGGAGGGAGTACTGTCGTGTGTGTACAGGATTAATCTCTCTCGAGTATTTAGGAGTATTTGAATCCAAAGGTTTTGCTAGGCTTCCGGCCACAAAGTACTGTCTTATTCTTTTTAAGGAAACCCATGTGATATTTTGGTCCGGATGTTGCGAAGACCTATAAAAAAAATAATAAAAGGTCTTATGCCTGTGATGCAGAGAAAGGAATTAGAATAGAGAAAGCCATCCACAAAAAGGGAACAGAAAGGGCAAAGGCATCCCATCGTCGACAGTGTTTATGAAAGGAGAAACGTCATTGCTTGCTCTGTGGCTAGACCCCAAGGAGTGGACTTGGCAGGTAAATTAACTCTACAGGCAGGGTTTGAGAGAAAGAAGGAACTGAAAGTAGAGTAAAGTTGTAATCAAAGTGCAAAAGAAAAACAAAAAACCCAAACAAACACACAAAGAAAGGCAGAGGGGCGGACGGGCGGACGCGCGGACGGACGAACGGACAGACAGAAAATAATACAAAGTATTATAGGGGAAAGATAGTAAAACAAAAAGAAAATATATACACACAAATAATTAAGAACGAAAGAAGCAAACAAATAAATCAGAAATGGCAATTGATTAAAAAAATAACAATAAAGAAGAAACGAAAGCCTGGTTTTGTTCCCTGTAAAACAGCAATTATAGACGAAAGAAAGGGTTGGTTATCACGGCGAGGGTGTCCAAAAACTGAAAACCCAGTACACTTTCTCTTTATTTTGGTGTAGCCTACTGACACTGTGTATACATGAGAAACACCGAGATAACAAATCCATTACTAATAAACTAAAAAATGTAGTGGCATATTCTTTATAGGACGTTGCAGTCAACACCAGCATTTCTTGCTGTTGTGATCTCTGGGCAAGTTTATTTTCAGGAGTTTGCCATTGCTCTCTGAACGCCCGGCAACCAGAAAAATTTCTTGAAAAGCCAACAAATGCTGTTGCTGCCAAATCGCGCGCAGCAGTGTTTCGAACGGGGTATGCAGGATCACGAACTGCGTCCGTAACCCAATCCCCACGGAGCAGGCAATAAACTACAGCCATTTATTAATTGTGCCTGCGCAAATAGAAGGAATGCATGAAGGAAACAGCAAAGTGGAGCTCGGGGAAAGAACTAAACCAATACCATATCCCCGCTTTTAAACTCAAGCTTTGTTATACACGTAGGTTTACTTCTAGTGCACTGGACTGAAATTTACGTGTGGATTAGCTTTCCCTATTACCAATGTCGCTCGCCATCAAGGGAACCCACTCTGATTTTGAGGTACTTGTAATTTACGTCTCCAAGTCAAGAACGAGAAGTAAACATTTTAATTCATTTGGCCGGTGTAAGTTTTGAACCGGTCCCTCGGCATCAGCACACCGGTGGTCTAAGATTTCCCTATCCATTCGGCCAAGCTGACCTCCACAAATACCAGTGAATCCAGAGACGAAGAAACGACACTGCCAGTGAATAGGACATGCAATGATAAAAACTGGAATTTTATAACTGCAAAGCCCTTTTGTCTATAATTCACAGAGCAAAAACAAGCAAATAAAAAATACATCTTGTCTTGTTTTCCTCTCCTGCCTAAGGTGGCGCATAGGGCAGACGTTTGGCTCTCTATGTTTGTGCGAAGCGTCAAACATATGGAGCCAGAAATCTGATTCTGAACAGCTAGGAGTTTTATGATGGCGGATTGTCAAGCCGCCGATCAACCGTCTTTAGTCAAGCTAGAAGTAAACACGCCCCGCCATCTTGACCCAAGCCGGAAACTCTATAATATAGTGACTCTTACAAACAAATGGTAGCCTAGAGTCTCGTGCAAAGGGCCCTCCGTCAACTCCCTTGGTTTTCAGTTCTGAGAAAAGCGCAGCAGGGAGCGCATGACCACTGATAGGATCAACCAGATATCAGCCGGATAGACATCCCGACCGCCAAAAACAGACCACACACACTTGCGGTCAACGAGACTCTGCCTACAGAAGATGTTGCTCGTCCAAGTTGCGAACAAATCCTCGGCTGAGCCTCACCAGTTCACAATGCATACGACTACTGGCGGGATCAATCGGATATAGAGGTCCCCCCATTCTAAATGAAGCCTCTGCTGGTTTTAAAAATCGTCAGTCTCAGCACTTATATCCCAAGAAATTTTCAACAATACATCTCTGCGCAACAGCTTCACCTTTTCACATATTATTCCCCCGTTAACACTGTCTCCTATGCTGCTGTCTCTGTATTACTATGATGTATCTGTTTGTCTTTGATTGCTTTCTTCTGCCCGGGTTGAAATATCAATGGGGTTTGCACTGGCATAGTGTTCCATTAGTGCATTTGCACCCTTTTTCCTGTAAGCAAGGCATTTCTTGTTTAATTTTTATTTTTTTGTTTCTAGAATAGACAAGTGACGTAACACAATAACTACACCATGTCAGATAGAAAATTTGACATAACACAACTACTACACCATTTTAGATAGACAAGTGACAGAAACAAAACTACAACATATCACATAGACAAGTGACAGAAATAAGAAATAAATAAATAAAAATGAATACTTCTCCCTTCCCTTCTCCCTTCTCCTTCTCTCTCTTCTCCCCTTTTTCCTTCTCCCTCTCCCTTCTCTTTCTCCCTTCCCCAACTTTCCTTATCTCTCCTCCCTCCCCTTCTCTGTCCCATTTCTCATTCTCTTTTTCTCCTTCCCTCCCCTTCCCCATCTCTTTTCTCATTCCCCTTCTCCCTCTAACTTCCCTTCTCTCTTCTCCTTCTCCTTCTCCCTCTCACTTCTCCTTTCTTTTCTCCTTCCCCCTCTCACTCCCCTTTTTCTTTCCTTCTTCTTCTTCTTCTTTTCTTCTTTTTCTTCTTTTCTTCTTTTTTTCTTTTTCTTCTTCTTTTTCTTCTTCTTCTTTTTCTTCTTCTTCTTACATTCCCCCTCTGACTTCCCTTTTTCCCTTCATTTCTCTTTCTCTTTCCTTCTCCCTCCCCTTTCGCTTCTCTCTTCTCCTTCCCCCTTTTCCCTTCTCCCTCTCTCTTCTACTTCCCCTCCTCCCTCTCCTTCTCATATTCTCATTCCCCTTTGTCTTTTTCCCCTTCTCCTCTTTTCCCCTTCCCCTTCTCCTCTCCGTATCCTCTCATTCTCCTTCTCCCTTCTCATCCCTTCCCCTTTTCCCCGCCTGTCTTCTCCCCCCTCCCCTTTCTCCCCCCTTCTCCTCCATCCCCCTTCTTCTCACTTCCCTCCCTCTCCTTCTTTTCCCTCTCCCCCCTTCTCCCTCTCCCTTTTTTCCCCCTCTCCCCTTTCATCCCTTCTCCGTTCTCCCCCTTTCCCTACTCCCCCCTCCTCCCCCTTTATCTTCCCTTCGCCTCCCTTTCCTCCCGAGCGGACGTGTTTTCACAAGCTCTCCCAGTTTTTATAGAATTTATCAAAGTTTTGCCTATTTAAATCGATATGCTTTTTATATCATTGTTTTAGTTCTAAAACTGGATCTAATACGAATTAACCCTTTAAGTTTATGTGACTGTGGTTTAGTGAAATGAGGATTTTTTGATAAATGGACGGTAAGGTCATTAAATTTTTGAAACCTACCAATTATCGAGTAACGACAACGTGTGATTAAGCCATGCTTGACTAGCGCGTGGTAAGTCGCCAGCACACAATATCGCAAGTTCCTGATCAGTTTGTGTTATTGCCTCAATTATAAAAAACAAACAAACCCGCAACACATGACTTCAAATACCCCGCGGCGCGTCTAGACTACAATGAGTTCGCTGCATTCTTCAAAGGGGTTTGATAGCATGATGCAGTAATGTCATCTATAGGAGAGGCCTTTTGGAGGTGACTGGTGTTAAAACAAGATCCGGTTTACGATCGGCCGTGAATAAAGCATACACACTAAAAAAAGAGAAGGCGGTGAAGACAAAGCTAGCCAGGTGTGCGAATCCAGTGGCCGAGTCGTCCAACACACCAACTCTGGCCAATGTGTTACAGATCCTTTAACAACACACTCCATTATGAGGCATTTGAACGTGCCTCATCAATTATTACAACCCTGAACAAACCCAACACAGACAAGATAGAAGCGGGCCTACGTGGAAGATCTGATTACGACGCCAGTCCTTAAATACTTTTATATCATTCGAAGAATAAGTTACTAGCTCAGGGCAGCGTTGAAAACATTAACTCTTGGAAAAAATTAGACTTGTCGAGCTGGAGAACTCAATACTTACATTACGAGTAGAGAAATATCAAAGACACAAGATATCATAACATGCTCGTCTCGAGTGAGGATTCAGAATCTACACAGCCCACAACTACAGCTGGGGACATCACAGCTGACAAGTTTCTCAACTAACACTACAATGAATGAACAGGACAAACCATCAACACGAGGTCAGCTCCCCCATCAGTACTCTTGGCCATTGAATATCCAATGGAGCACCTCCAAAACAACTTTGAGACCAACGTAAGAGTAGCAGAAGAAATACCAGCCTTAGTTTACACGCCAACTATCAATGGACAATCGTGCGATTGTCATAGGCGCATTGAGGTAATAGAGCAATCCTTAAAGGCGCTCACTGCTACTGTTACAGCGAACATTGAAGCTAATAGCAAGACCAGCAGTGACTACACTGCTCCAAAGCAGAAATCACCCCGAGAGAGGAAAAATCTATTGCTAAGAAAAACAATAAAAAACTTTACAGCACGAGTCCCCCCCCAAACCCCAAACTGAACAAGGGTGTTTTCCCAAGCAGCTGTATCAATTTCGGAGAATCTTGAAGCCCAGTTTCACCAAAAACAAATAACAAAACAAGACGCGGAAAAACCTCAACGTCCAGAGGAAGATAAAACGCTCAAGCAGCTATCCATTGGTATAAAAATAAGCAACAGATTCGAAGTGCTTCAAGAAAATTTGTCAAAAACGTACAGTGCTATAGTGCAATGCCAACAGACACCACACGCCTCCAGGAAACACAGGGAGAGTCACATGGAGACGTAAGACTGCTGCTAAAGGGGAGAAAAAACGAGCAAGGCATACTGAAACCAACATGTGCAGACAGCACGACCCGACTGTACACACATTATAATGGGTGACTCTCTAATGAAAGGTCTATACAGCGACGGATGGCTACTACAGACAAAGACATTTTTTCCCATAATTCCATTGCCTGGAGTGGTGTTGCCCGGAACAGACAAGATTAGGAGGTTGGCTGAAATTTTAATGTAAAAAGGGCAAGCGTTCATATTGGTATAAATGACACCATGAAAAACCCAGCAAATCAAACATCTCAATGCGGCGCTTTGAACGGATTACGTCACTTTTCCTAACTCGTCCATTTTTTCTTTTCCATCATATCACTGAGTTATGGATTCCAGCGTCGTCTAGCTGACATAAATAACAACATTTTCAGAATTTTTTTTTCTCACAACAACATACAGTCAACAACAACACACGGTGTTTATTTCACAGTCAGGAGCACCTAAAAAGCGACTTTATAAGGATCAAGTACATTTGTCTACAGGGGGCACCAGTTTGCTCGCCAAAAATATTAAATACCCTGAACGTACACAACCTACATCCAATACTGGATCGCGAAGGACACTTTTAGCACCCACCTAAAAACTCAAGCCAGACGACATACTGCCGCCACATCAAGTACCAATAGGCCAGAAGAGAGCAGAAAACTCATAACCACGGCACCTTATATCCAAGCCGGACGGAACATTTCCACCACACCAAATCCGTACAATAGCCCTTTCCACACAGGAGGGTGATAATTAAAAAGATACGTTCCTTTTTCTCCACAGAAAGGGATCAATCCAGTAGTAAAAAACAACGTGCCCCCACACCCTCCTGTTAGCCACGAATCAGAGCCTGTAGTTGGAAGTCGTTACACACCCGTGAGAAATCAACAGTATCCATTCCATTGTAACCCAGAGTTGTTATACCTCATACGGTTTAGCCCAGCTTCACTTCGGCAGGCATTTATGATGTCGCTGTACCAAGGACCAACATAGCCTGGTATTTACTAGCAATTCAGTACAAAGCAACACCGGATCGCGGTACAAGAAAGATCCTCTCCTAGAAAGTTTATGCGCATACTTGGTTATTGATTTATATAGCAACGTATTAGATTGTACGTGGCTGTAAACAATTGACTCGTATTGAAGTCACCAGAGAGTTGTACACTTTGATATCTTTTATTAATACTTGTATCGCGTTAATACTCTGAGTGAGGGGGGTCTTCACTCCCCGCTTTAAACAGAGACATTGACTTGTATAGTCATTTATTGATTCTTTTGGATAACAGTTGGTACTTAGCTTGTGAAGTAGTTTTTCAGGTTAATTATTTGTTGTATGTTCTTTAATTCGTTTTTTTTCCTTGTTTGCATTATATTCGTTTGTCTAATTAGTTATATCGTTATAATATTGATCATTACTTATCGATTTGTATTACTGATATTTGTAAGTTAACTGTAATTGTGATTTTTTATGATCTTGTATTTTTGCTTAACTAATTTACAATTTCTTCATGGATGAAATGTCTTAGAAGTGGCAACACTGGCTCAATAAGTCAGGAATACGCCTTGGGCACTTAAACATTTGCAGCTTATTTAACAAGCTACCAGAGTTATCTTCTATTCTGAATCAAAATTTTCATTTATTCGGCCTTAATGAAAGTAGGCTTAATGATAAAATTTCAGATGAGGACATCTCTATTAAAGGGTACAAAGTGGTTAGAAGGGATCCCTGTAGGAAACAAGAGACAGGCATAGTAACCTATGTTTCGAATTTACTAAATGCTCACCGTAGGCTAGACTTTGAAATTGTGAAATAGAATGTATTTGGTTAGAGCTAAAACTTCAAAACCGCACACCCCCTATAATTGGCTACCTCTATCGAAATCCCAGTGCTCCGGCTAGCACGTCTGGAACGAAAACTTCCACTTACCATGATGGATGTGGTTTTCGCTTCTGGGAAGGACAATTATACTACTCGGAGACTTTAACATTGACACCAACAAATCCAACAAATATAAATTGCATCATACAATTTCCAACAAAATAGTACAACAAGCTACTAGAGTAACATAGTCATCTTCAACAGGCATAGATCACATTTATATAACTTGCTCAGGCATCATCATAGAATGCACCGTACCCAATTGTGCAATGAGCGATCACTACCCAATATGCTGCACGTAGTCTTAAAAAAAAGAATTAAAACTCCTAAACAGAAACACATAAGTGTAACATATAGAAATTACAAAACGCATTTTTACAGGACTTGCTCAGTTCACCTCTAGACAATTTTTATCAGCTTCCTGGCCCGGATGATGCTCTGGAATTCTGGATGAAAACCTTTATTGATGTTTTGATAGACATGTGCCAGTCAAGGAAGTTCGAGTAAAACACCACGTCAAGCCACCTTAGGATCAACCAGGAAATACTTAAAATTATGAGAGACAGAGATAAAGCCACATAAAAGCGGGATCTCGGTGCATACCGTACTCTTAGAAACAAAGTTCAATATAACATACGACGGGAAAAAGAAAAATTACTTTAAGAAACTTAGTAATGGATAACACAAATAGTAAGGAATATATGGAAAGCAATTAACACCTTGACAAACAAGTATAACCTCCGAAATTCTTTACCCATCAAATCATATTACATGCGACCAATTCAGTGATTTTTTTTTTCAAACTGACATAGACCAGTTGAAGGCTTCAATACCTAATTATTCTTGCAACTTATCTTTATTGTCATCGTTTTGAGAGAATAGATGCTCCCGCGATATTCTTTCCTACATACCGCTAATGACAATCACTGAAGTATTCACTTACCTCAGTAACCTAACAAACACAACCTCATCTGGGTTAGATGGAATCAGCAACCGGATTCTCCATTGTGCTGCGCCAGTGATCTGTACATCACTAACATATGTATATAATCAGTGTCTCACCAAAGGCCACTTTCCATAAGCTCTCAAAATCGCTAAAGTGTACCCTCTTCTTAAATCTGGTTCATTGGACAATGGTCTCCCGAACAATTACAGACCTATTTCCTTACTATCATCACTATCTAAGCCACTAGAAAAACACATCCATAAAGTAACATTACAGTATTTAGTTCGCAACAAGCTTATTGTTGACAGCCAATCAGGATTTCGACCAAAATATTCTTGCCATACGGCCCTAACAAACATGATAGAAAATTGGCACCAGAATATAAACAACAACAGTCTATGTGGAACTGTGTTTATTCATTTCAAGAAAGCATTTGATATGATAGACCATGTTATTTTAATTAAAAAACTTGAGACAATTAAAATTGGCCCTAATGTAGTCACTCTTATATCATCTTTTCTATCAAACAGAAAGCACGTAGTATCACATTGTAAATCTCTGTCTCAAACCACTACCTTCAATATTGGAGAACCGCAAGGCTCTATTCTTGGCCCTCTATTATTTGCCATATATATTAACGATCTACCTTTGCATCTTTCATCGTCCTGCGATCTATTTGCAGATGACTGTACAGTGTACACAAACGCTGAAAACTGTATTTTACTGGAGTCGTCTTTACAACAATAATTAAATAATGTAGTTAAGTGGAGCTATTCAAACCGTATGCAAATTAACATCACTAAAACACAAGCAATGTTATTAACAACCAGACAAAGACTTCAAACTCTAAGCTCACACACATCACTTCAACTTCACATCGATAACATGCCAGTAGAAAGTGTAATTGAGCACAAAACATTAGGCCTAATCATTGATAGAAACCTAACCTTTAATTCCCATGTTCAAGCGCTCATTAAACAAACAGCGACAAACGTCTACTAACTCGCCAAGATTAAAAACTTCCTTGATGAGGACACAAGGAAGCTATTCTATACTTCTCATATACAGACACACTTTGACTACTGCTCTACAATCTGGGACGGTTGTTCTAATTCAAACACCAAGCGACTTTACTCACTCCAGAAACGGGCCATGAGTCTAATTTATAGCAAACATTTATCTGACAATCCTAGCCTGTATAAACGCCTTCAGTTGCTATCATTCCGCAAACGCCTGCTTTTCAATAAAGCTAAACTAATTCACAAAATCCTGCATCGGAATGCCCCAAATTACCTTTGGCCATTGTTTAAATATAATGCTAGACACAGTAAACGTTTAAATATACTACACATTCCGAAGCCTAGGATTGACTTACACAAAACAAGCTTAACGTACTCTGCAGCTCAGCTGTGGAACAATCTTCCACAAGAAATCAAAGACATCACCAATCCCTATTCATATAATCGCAAATTATTCGAACACTATCTCAATACGGATTACCTTCCCCCTTAATAATTGAGATAATAATAATAATAACAAACCCCTAGTATAACAGCCAATCCCCTTTTGGTAGGCCAGTATATTCCACATGGCTAATAACAAGTGTCAGACCATTATCTAATATTACTGTGTCGTGTAGTTTTGATGTTCGCATTTTGCCCATGCCTTTATAATGCATATCTTTTATATTGTTCTTTGTTAGCCTTGAATGATGTGTGAATGAAATAATGTATGAAAAAGAGTGATAGAAGGGCAGAATGTTAGACGGGCCTGCGTGCCCAATTCTTAACCCTTTGAAAATAAAGTTTGTTCGTTCGTTCGATCGATCGATCGTTCTCTCTCTCTCTCTCTCTCTCTCTCTCTCTCTCTCTCTCTCTCTCTCTCTCTCTCTCTCTCTCTCTCTCTCTCTCTCTCTCTCTCTCTCTCTCTCTCTTTCTCTCTCTGTGATATCCTTCTTTTTTGTCGTTTCATTTCAAACTTCCATTCTGTGCAGCTATTGATTTCTTTCTTTCATCCGTATTCCATACTATATACGAGATGGAAAGCGACGGCTGCAGGAAGAACATCATGAGAGTAATAGAACCGGCACTCCAGGGATCGAGATCTGTGGAGAGACATGAACGCCATCGCCAGTTGCTAAGGCATATGATGAGAACTGCATTTCCGTCTGTGTTCTTCTGTACCTCTTCCTTTCTCTCAATGAATGAATGACAAACAACCAAAGGCAGAATCTGTAAATTTATCTAGAAAACGATCATAAGTAGCGAAATGAGCGGTGCGGCCAAAGCCCTTCATCAGCAAAACACCTCCTTCTTCTCTCCCTCCTCCTCCCTTCTCACCGTCCTTCTTCTTCCTCTCCCTTCTCTTTCTCTCTTCTCCTTCTCCTCATCCCTCGCCTTCTCCCTCACCTTTCTCCTCCTCCCTCCCCCTTCTCCTCCTCTCTCTCCCGCCTCCTCCTCCCTCTCCCTTCTCCTCCTCCCTCTCCTTCTCCTCCTCCGTTCTCCCTTCTCCTCCTCCCTCTCTCTTCTCCTCCCCCTCTCCCTTCTTCTTCTCCCTCTCCCTTCTCCTTCTCCATCTCCCTCTCCCTCTCCTCATCCCCTCTTCCTCCTCCTCCCCTATCCCTCCTGATCCCCTCCTCCTCTCCTCCTTCTTCCTCGTCCCCTCTCCCTCCCCTCTCCTCTCCCTCCCCACCCCCTTCCCTATCTCTACTCCTTCTCCCGGTCTCTCTTATCTCAAAAAAAGCCAACTTCCCCGTGTTAATATCCAGTAACTATACCCAAGTGGGCCAAACCTGCACTCACCATCGCCAAATTCATCTCGAAGTTATTCTTCCGTCTCCTCATCCAATTTTCTTTCGGAACATTTATGACGTCCGTATTGCTAACATACGCTTGGAATCACCCCTGATTGAGATTGGAATCGCCAACAACATCTAGTCAATGGTAGATTTGAAAGTCCCAGACAAATTGATTTACGCCAGTATCGTCGAGTTTAATGTGTATCTCATGCTAACACGGATCCATCCGTCTAGTCTATTATCGCTTCCTGCATGGTTGCGATAAAAGTCCATTCTCAACACATTTGGGCTCTTGTATTCTTCGGTTGTGGAAGGAAAAGACGGCAGTGAAACTACACTTAGGGTAAAGAGATTCACGGTGATCACGATAGATAAGGAATTGACAAAGTGAGAGAATGAGTACTCCCATGTATTATGTACATTTGGGAACTCGATCTAGCCCTCTCTCTCCGTAGAAGAAGGAGGAAATGGGGACAAAGAAGAAAGTGTTGACTCAACAGAAAAAGAAAGAAAGAAAGAAAGAAAGAAAGAAAGAAAGAACGAACGAACGAACTTTATTTTAAAAGGGTAACAAATTGGGCACGCAGGCCCGTCTTACATTCGGCCCTTTCGATCACTCATCTTTCATTCATCAAATGTGCATGTTACATTTACATAGGGGGGAAAAAAAACATCGTCACATGGATTTTGTAAGCATAAACAATCCATGTTACGCATGGTACATTCACATGGGGAAAAACATACATTGTCAAATGAAAGTTGTAAAAGAAAGAAAGAAAGAAAGAAAGAAAGAAAGAACAAAGCGAAGAGAGACAAGAAAGAAAGAAAGAAAGGAAGAAAGAAAGAAAGAAAGAAAGAAAGAAAGATAGAAAAAAAGAAAGAAAGAACAAAGCGAAGAGAGACAAGAAAGAAAAACAGAAAGAAAGAAAGAAAGAAAGAAAGAAAGAACAACTGTTACACTAGTATTGATGGTGTTATGATGCCTCCTATAGTGCACTATCTTGTGGGTCAAGTTTGTTTTAGTTATGGTAAAGAAATGAGAATGCATAAATGAGACAAGGATAAACTGAACATATACTTCTCTCTCTCTCCACCCACCTTTCTCTCTCTCTCTCTCTCTCTCTCTCTCTCTCTCTCTCTCTCTCTCTCTCTCTCTCTCTCTCTCACACTCTCTCTCTTTGTCTCTCTCGTGCCTTCTCTGCCTCTCTCTGATATCTTTTTTTTTGGTCGTTTCCTTTCCAACTTCCATTCTGTGCTGCTATTGATTTCTTTCTTTCATCCGTATTCCATACTATATACGAGATGGAAAGAGACGACTGCAGGAAGAACTCATCAGAGTAATAGAACAGGCACACCAGGAATCGAGATCTGTGGAGAGACATGAACGCCATCGCCAGTTGCCAGGGCACATGGTGAGAATTGTATTCCCGTCTCCTTTCTCTCAATGAATAAATCACAAACGAGAAAGAGAATCCGTAAACTTTCCTAGATGATGATCACAAGTAGCAAATTGAGCGGTGCGGCCAAAGTCTTCGTCAGCTAAAAACTATCCATGGTGATATCAAAGAAACACATTGTGCCTAAATGTACAATTAAAGTATGGGACGTTACTTTGGGGCCAGTGCAGAAATTCAAATATATAGACACCTGGATAAGTAGCCCTGCTAATGAGTTGAATGCGTGGAGCGACACTGTTAGCTGTGAATTTCGTACGGAGTGCTTTTACATCTGTCCGCAATTGTTTGTCAACATTCAGAAAAATGGAGGACAGTCGGTCCCTGAACTAACTGGGTTGCCTTTTACCGTAATGTGTAGCTGCTGGTTGTCTAGTGACTGCCGCTTCCATCAACAATGAACTCTATTTTACGTGGCGGACTTTTGTGTTGGCATTCTGGCAGCGGCATTATGCATAGTATTCCTGCGCGAGCTGTTGGTTTGTCGAGACTCCTGTCTGTTCCACTTTTCACACTGGGCAGTGAAGAGCATTTTGTGTGACATTCACTGGCACAGAAACGGAGCATGATGTGGTGATCCTTTGCTGTGAAGTTGAGACCGCGACTAAAGCCGTAAAATAGTATGTTCTGTGAACCAGTCGCGCAAGGTACACATCCAACGGCAGTTGTAAATAGCAAAGAGCTGGCCTTAAGGTTGCTGTCCTTGCAAACGTGTTTGGAAAGACAGCCTATGTACGGGTAGATAGAGCTCGATATCTAGGATGAGATCTGTCTGGAGGATGGGATCTGTCTGGAGGATGGAATCTGTTTAGAGGATGGGATCTGTCTAAAGGATGGAATCTATCTAGATGATGGGATCTGTCTAGCGGAAGCAAATCTTACCCAAATGTATGCCGAATTCGGACAGCTGACCCCTGAGGTGCAGGTGTTATGCATTTCCCTCGAAAGAAGAATAAAGAAGACGAATAATAAGAAGCAAGCGAAGTAAAAGGGGTTAAAGAAGTGCTGGTAGCAGCTGTCATTAGTCGATGTACTAAAGTAGATGAGAGACAAGTCTGCCTGTACTAATACCTTTCTTTCATTTATTTGTTTTCCTTTCACGCAGTTTTCTATCGGTCTGTAGTCTGTCTGCCTCTTATATACTTAACTATTTCTACTCAAGTCCCTAGTCACGAATCCTATAAAAAAAACTGGCAACAAACAATAGCAGCCTGCCGTCCTGCTCTATAGGAGTCCATCACTTGAGGGACTTTGGTAGTGTAATTAGTCGGCAAATCTGTGGCCCAGGACGTGCTTGGCAGAATAATGCCCTTGTGAGAAATGCCCACGTCTAGGCATGCGTCAGTTTTGGGGAGCATACAGACAAGAGTCTCCGTGGCCATGTGGTTAAACCGTCTGCCTTGTGCTAAGAAGGTGGCGGGTTTGTTATCAGACTTGTCATTCTGCTCGTGACTGCAAAAAAAATTTTTTCTGAAACCCATGGGGGTAAAGGGGGTTGTCACCGGATCTAAGGGGTTTGTGGTCTGTGCGACGCTTTTGGGTTTTTTTTTTGTTTTGTTCTTGAGAACAAACGAACGAACTATAGAACTTTATTTTCAAAGGGGTTAAGAATTTTGCACTCAGACCCGTCGAATGTTCTACCCTTCCTTTCTCTCTGTCTTCATACATTATTTCATTCATACCTCACTTATAAAGCTAATCTTAGACAACGAAAACAACCACAGAAACAATATATGCATTATATACGCATTGAAAACGTGGAATAGTCAATTATACATGGCTCACTAACACTAATTTCTGACATGACAATTATACTTAGCTACGGCAGATGTAACGTACCACACTTAGGGTAATGCTTATTATTACAGTTGTCCTTTGAGTTTATTATTATTATTACTATTATTATTACTAATGTTATTGTTATTTTAAAGGGGAATATATACTGTACTATTGTCAGATCTTAATCAGATATGACTGAGCTATCGTATGACTGTAGACGGTACTACCTGCTTCTTGTTAGCGTCAATAGTTGGGCGGCGCTCACCAAACCCGACACCCCATAATATGCTAACGGCTTCGGGCGGAGGGGTGCAATTGAGAGAGTACAAGCCTTACCCTAGTGCGAGGAAATGCAACCTAAAGACTAAATAGCATGACTGGGTAGTCGAGGCTCTAAGCCTTGGTCGGCAACTGGTCTAGGGTGGAAGCTCTGACAACCGGACAGTTAGAGCATTGTTTTGCTGATCCGGCAGCTTATGCAGCTTGTCTTATTCCAGACGTATTGGTTTTACGTTCCTCTGGAGTAAACTAGACGGGCCGAGAGAGGGATCATGCTGCAGGAGCAACACGTTCAGCCCAGGCTTTGTGTTATGGAGAGGCATATGTGATAAATCCCGGGGCAGTGAAGTCGAACCTCTCGTTTTTAAAAATGCAGTAATGTGTGGCTGCTGGTTTTCTAGTGACTATGAACCGTATTTTTCGTGGAGGACTTTTGTGTTGGCATTCTGACGTCGCCTTTATGCATAATGTATCTGTACGGGCTGTTGGCTTGTCGAGACTCCTGTCTATTCCACTTTTCACATAGGACAGTGAGGAGCATTTCGTGTGATATTTACTGGCACAGGAACGGAGCATAATGGAGACGACCTATTGCTGTGAAGTTAGAACCGCGACTAACTAACTAACTAACTAACTAACTAACTAACTAACTAACTAACTAACTAACTAACATAACTCCATTTTACAAACTATCGTCTGTCAAGACGGCAAGGTGCCAGTAAATCATATACTGTACTGAGATATTATTTAAAAAAGGTTGCGATTTTATGTATAGGCTGTGTCTCACTGAGCTACATGGGATAACGCCAGTGCAATGAATTAGATCCATTGTCCTTTAAACACAGTGGTGGACAATCCAGGGGTCAACTAAACACAACTTAACGCACGTTTTTCCTTCGTACTAGCCCCACATTTGTTTAGACCAATCACAACTCAATGGGTTTCAAGAACAGTAGCATGCCGGTCGCATTTATTGCCCAGAAGGTTTCGTGGTACCTATTTTATACTCGTCTCGCCATTAACATCCTCGTTATCCAGGTGTCATTCCTACCCAGATCTCCATTTCATACTTCTCCAATACGCACTTGTGAGAACTCGTTCTCTAAACTGTGTGATTACCTTTCAGTCAGCGGCGAGGAGAAGGGTTTGCGGTCGCAATTCGTGATCCCTCATGCCGCATTCGAAACACATCTGCGGGCGATTTGTCAACAGATGGCCTTTAATTTTTATACAAAGTTATGAGTGTCGGTCGTTCAGGAAGCAATGGCAAACTACTGAACGTAAAGCTGCAAGGAAATCATACAAACAGGTCAAATAAAAGTCAGATCAGCTTCTAAAGGAGAAACTACACGATATGAAAAATAAAAAAACAAAATCTGTGATAACCACCATAAAGGGATGAATACAATAAAGAAATAGTTCTAGAAGGAGAAATGGATCAGAGATGGTCTACTTTATGTAAGTACAACAGTTTTAAATACCCTAGGGCGCATACACTTGACATGAATACGTGTCCACAATCTAAGACAAGCACAATGTATAGTTAACGGTTTCAGGCTCGAGGATCGACTTCGTTGCAATTGGGTTTTACTTCACCTAGCCAACAACAAACAAACAAATAAAAAATGTCCGAGTAAGGATCGAAATAACATCATTCAAATAACTCTCCTTCTCCACTGAATTACGAGGCGTACCTACTGCGCTATCGTGGCACACTTTGTATAGGATGATCTACACTGATCACCAAACTTCAGTTTAAGGGTAGATTGTATGGAGAACCCGATGCGCTGAAAATAGCATCCAAGCTCATTTCCAAAAGGTAAATCGAAATGTGAGAAAGAACGCAGGACTTGGAAGATGTTCCATTACTCCAGTCCAAAGTTGGATTTGTAGAGTCGCGCCTATCTCCTAGTCAGTGCCGATACACAGCATCCAGTGCAGAGGGAGATCAAGAGAAGAAGAAAAAATGCAGCATATAGACATAGAGGGAAAGTCCTGAATGAGTCAGGTTGATGATCTAATTCATTAGGTATGTTTACTTGAAGACATAGAAACGAACGAACGAACAAACGAACGAACAAACTTTATTTTCAAAGGGAATTGGGCACGCAGGCCCGTCTAACATTCTGCCCTTCTACGAGGGGGGGGAAAAAGGGGATAGG
>JACEFZ010001662.1:0-30007 GCA_014155875.1 Cepaea nemoralis | reverse complement strand
TTTGAATTTTTTATTCAATGATGTGTGGACTCATTTTGAACTCAATTCAAGGGGATTGTCTGTGGAGTCTCATGAACCTCTTTCAATGATGTCTGTGAGCTCTGACTTTCAATGATGTCTGTTAGTTCTGAACTTTCATGAGTCTGGTAGTTCTAAACTTTAAATGATGTCTGGAGTCTCTGACTCTTAATGAGTCTGTGTAGTCTCTGACTTTCAATGAGTCTGTGTAGTCTCTGACTATTCAATGATGTCTGGTAGTCTCTGAACTTTCAAGATGTCTGGTAGTCGATTTCAATGATGTTGGTAGTCTCTGAACTTTCATGATGTCTGTGTAGTCTCGATGTTCAATAGTCTGTGTAGTCTTGAATGTTCAATGATGTGTGAGCTCTAACTGTTCAATGATGTCTGTGTATCTCTGATTTCAATGATGTCTGTGTAGTCTCTGAACTGTTAAATTTATGTCTGTGTAGTCTCTGACTGTTCAATGATGTCTGTGTAGTCTCTAACTGTTCAATGATGTCTGTGTAGTCTCTGAACGTTCAATGATGTCTGTGTAGTCTCTGCCCTTTCAATGATGTCTGTGTAGTCCTGAACTGTTCAATGATGTCTGTGTAGTCTCTGACCTGTTCAATGATGTCTGTGTAGTCTCTGAACTGTTCAATGATGTCTGTGTAGTCTCTGACTGTTCAATGATGTCTGTGTAGTCCTGACTTTCAATGATGTCTGTGTAGTCTCTGACCTCTTCAATGATGTCTGTGTAGTCTCTGAACTATTCAATGATGTCTGTGTAGTCTCTGAACTATTCAATGATGTCTGTGTAGTCTCTGAACTGTTCAATGATGTCTGTGTAGTCTCTGAACTGTTCAATGATGTCTGTGTAGTCTCTGAACTGTTCAATGATGTCTGTGTAGTCTCTGAACTGTTCAATGATGTCTGTGTAGTCTCTGACTTGTTCAATGATGTCTGTGTAGTCTCTGAACTGTTCAATGATGTCTGTGTAGCCTCTGAACTGTTCAATGATGTCTGTGTAGTCTCTGAACTGTTCAATGATGTCTGTGTAGTCTCTGAACTGTTCAATGATGTCTTTGTAGTCTTCTGAACCTCTTCAATGATGTCCTGTTGTAGTCTCTGTTTTTTTTTTTTTTTTTTTTTTTTTTTTTTTAAACGTGTTCAATGGCTGTCTGTGTAGTCTCTGAACTGTTCAATGATGTCTGTGTAGTCTCTGACCTCTTCAATGATGTCTGTGTAGTCTGTGACCTCTTCAATGATGTCTGTGTAGTCTCTGACCTCTTCAATGATGTCTGTGTAGTCTCTGACCTCTTCAATGATGTCTGTGTTCTCTGTGACCTGTTTATTGATGTCTGTGTAGTCTCTGACCTCTTCAATGATGTCTGTGTAGTCTCTGAACTGTTCAATGATGTCTGTGTAGTCTCTGACCTCTTCAATGATGTCTGTGTAGTCTCTGACCTCTTCAATGATGTCTGTGTAGTCTCTGACCTACTCAATGATGTCTGTGTAGTCTCTGACCTCTTCAATGATGTCTGTGTAGTCTCTGACCTCTTCAATTATGTCTGTGTAGTCTCTGACCTACTCAATGATGTCTGTGTAGTCTCTAAACTGTTCAATGATGTCTGTGTAGTCTCTGACCTCTTCAATGATGTCTGTGTAGTCTCTGAACTGTTCAATTATGTCTGTGTAGTCTCTGAACTGTTCAATGATGTCTGTGTAGTCTCTAAAATGTTCAATGATGTCTGTGTAGTCTCTAAACTGTTCAATGATGTCTGTGTAGTCTCTGACCTACTCAATGATGTCTGTGTAGTCTCTGAACTGTTCAATGATGTCTGTGTAGTCTCTGAACTGTTCAATGATGTCTGTGTAGTCTCTGAACTCTTCAATGATGTCTGTGTAGTCTCTGACTTGTTCAATGATGTCTGTGTAGTCTCTGACCTCTTCAATGATGTCTGTGTAGTCTCTGACCTCTTCAATGATGTCTGTGTAGTCTCTGACCTGTTCAATGATGTCTGTGTAGTCTCTGATCTCTTCAATGATGTCTATGTAGTCTCTGAACTGTTCAATGATGTTTGTGTAGTCTCTGACCTCTTCAATGATGTCTGTGTAGTCTCTGAACTATTCAATGATGTCTGTGTAGTCTCTGACCTCTTCAATGATGTCTGTGTAGTCTCTGACCTCTTCAATGATGTCTGTGTAGTCTCTGACCTCTTCAATGATGTCTGTGTAGTCTCTGAACTATTCAATGACGTCTGTGTAGTCTCTGACCTCTTCAATGATGTCTGTGTAGTCTCTGACCTCTTCAATGATGTCTGTGTAGTCTCTGACCTCTTCAATGATGTCTGTGTAGTCTCTGAACTATTCAATGATGTCTGTGTAGTCTCTGAACTATTCAATGATGTCTGTGTAGTCTCTGAACTGTTCAATGATGTCTGTGTAGTCTCTGAACTGTTCAATGATGTCTGTGTAGTCTCTGACTGTTCAATGATGTCTGTGTAGTCTCTGAACTGTTCAATGATGTCTGTGTAGCCTCTGAACTGTTCAATGATGTCTGTGTAGTCTCTGAACTGTTCAATGATGTCTGTGTAGTCTCTGAACTGTTCAATGATGTCTGTGTAGTCTCTGACCTCTTCAATGATGTCTGTGTAGTCTCTGAACTATTCAAGTATGTCTGTGTAGTCTCTGAACTGTTCAATGATGTCTGTGTAGTCTCTGAACTGTTCAATGATGTCTGTGTAGTATCTGAACTGTTCAATGATGTCTGTGTAGTCTCTGAACTGTTCAATGATGTCTGTGTAGTCTCTGACCTCTTCAATGATGTCTGTGTAGTCTCTGAACTGTTCAATGATGTCTGTGTAGTCTCTGAACTATTCAATGATGTCTGTGTAGTCTCTGAACTGTTCAATGATGTCTGTGTAGTCTCTGACCTCTTCAATGATGTCTGTGTAGTCTCTGAACTATTCAATGATGTCTGTGTAGTCTCTGAACTGTTCAATGATGTCTGTGTAGTCTCTGAACTGTTCAATGATGTCTGTGTAGTCTCTAAACTGTTCAATGATGTCTGTGTAGTCTCTGAACTGTTCAATGATGTCTGTGTAGTCTCTGAACTGTTCAATGATGTCTGTGTAGTCTCTGAACTGTTCAATGATGTCTTGTGTATTCTCTGACTTGTTCAATGATGTCTGTGTAGTCTCTGACTTGTTCAATGATGTCTGTGTAGTCTCTGAACTGTTCAATGATGTCTGTGTTCTCTGTGACCTGTTTATTGACGTCTGTGTAGTCTCTGAACTGTTCAATGATGTCTGTTTAGTCTCTACACGGTGCTGTGGCTTAGAGGGTAATGAGAACGCGTTTCACAATTGCCAGCCAGAGATACAGAGTCGAATGTTCGTAATCAGCAGAAAGTGATTTTAAAGCAGACAGCATTGCGTTGATTTTGATGGCATGAGTCGTCGGCCGTTCAGAAAGTAATGGAAAACTACTAAACTGCACACTGCCATGTAAATCACCAACATCAATCTAATACTAGGGTTGATTGCCATGTCGTGTAAGGGACACGCAACCCACCTTGTTTGTAGTGGCAACAACGACTCCGTTACTTGTGACTCTATTCTAGCTAAGGTTCACTTTCTTCCATTGCCCGTTTTCTTTCTGGTGTTCACGTATAGCTTGACCACAGTTTAGTCTGCATAATTGCATTATTTAGAGCTCAGTGGCAGCGTAGTGGACACCGAGTGGACCTCACTTGCTAACGGAGCAATGTAGGGTCAATCCCCAACTGAAAAGACTTGCTTCTGACCTATTGCGAATCGATTTCTGGCTGTGTTTCAGTTTAATAACGTCTGCTTCAGATCTGTTTCTAGGAACAGATGGCAGGCAAGGAAGGGAACTGACCACATTACACTTATTGTCACAGAGTAATATCCACATTATTTCAATTGTCTCGAAGACATATTTCATTTTGTAAAGTGTTATTACATTTTGTGAAGTGCCAATGCATTATAATCTATCACAATATGTGACACTGGGTTACATCAATAATCTATAGTATATACAACGTAAATGTAGTCCCATAGCAACACAGCCGTCGAGATGTGAAGTGTTAGAGCTTCACATATTCTAGGCTAAAACATAATGAAGTGGAGGGACATGTTTCCACCCTTGCTACTTGTTCTACCCACCCACTTCTGGAAACTGTCTGGTACCCATTGTCATAATCTCCCCACCAGTTCTACCACGTCTTCTTCAACGACGCCTGGCAATTACGGCCAGGGACGCCTGTGAGCGACACTAACCACGCTGTGACAGGAATGGTCAGTCGGTGCATGCGTGGGACATGAAGTCCACGCAGGGACGTAACCCCGACTAGCGAGGACTCACAGCGGTTAGCAGTCAGACGGCTCCGGACGGTTGTACTGGGCAGATGGATTGAATGGTGCTCGTATGACTTGTGTGTATGAACGCCAATAGAGAGAAAGCCTGTGTGAGTATAGAAAACTGTGCGCCTGGTATGTAGGATTGTGAGTTGTGTGTTGTTACATTGTATCTATATATCTATTGATTGTATAATGGCATCGCTATTGATTGTGATTGCACGATGCATGTAATGTTTGTGGCGAGTGAGAAGTGCGAATAAAGTGTTTGAATTGTATTCGCAGTGTGTCACGTAAAGTTATTCTGTGACAGTGTTTGTATCACATTTGTTAATGATTACGAGCCTGTGTTATTGCTGAATGCAAGATTCTGACACCCATTTCATTTTTGTGGAGCTGGGTCGACCCCAGAGCCATACTGGTCGGCTAAAATAATCTTTCTACTGTTGAGATTTGACCCCGATGGTTGTCGTGGCTAGTAAACGCACTGACCAGTATGCAACTGCCGCTCCGTACAATCTGTTAGTATGTGATATTTGCGTTGTTGCCTGCCAGTTAAGTGTTGTTGATCCTGCTGACTTGTGTCATTGTACCAGCTAGTTCCCATCTATCACACGTTGTTGCCTGCCAGTTAGATGTTGGTCTTGCTGACTGGTATCATTTTACCAGCTAGTTCCCACCTGTCGCACGTTGTTGCCTGCCAGTTAAGTGTTGTTGATCCTGCTGACTTGTGTCATTGTACCAGCTAGTTCCCATCTATCACACGTTGTTGCCTGCCAGTTAGATGTTGGTCTTGCTGACTGGTATCATTTTACCAGCTAGTTCCCACCTGTCGCACGTTGTTGCCTGCCAGTTAGATGTTGGTCTTGCTGACTGGTATCATTTTACCAGCTAGTTCCCACCTGTCGCACGTTGTTGCCTGCCAGTTAAGTGTTGTTGATCCTGCTGACTGGTGTCATTGTACCAGCTAGTTCCCATCTATCACACGTTGTTGCCTGCCAGTTAGATGTTGGTCTTGCTGACTGGTATCATTTTACCAGCTAGTTCCCACCTGTCGCACGTTGTTACCTGCCAGTTAAGTGTTGTTGATCCTGCTGACTGGTATCATTTTACCAGCTAGTTCCCACCTGTCGCACGTTGTTACCTGCCAGTTAAGTGTTGTTGATCCTGCTGACTGGTATCATTTTACCAGCTAGTTCCCACCTGTCGCACGTTGTTGCCTGCCAGTTAAGTGTTGTTGATCCTGCTGACTTGTGTCATTGTACCAGCTAGTTCCCATCTATCACACGTTGTTGCCTGCCAGTTAGATGTTGGTCTTGCTGACTGGTATCATTTTACCAGCTAGTTCCCATCTATCACACGTTGTTGCCTGCCAGTTAAGTGTTGTTGATCCTGCTGACTGGTATCATTTTACCAGCTAGTTCCCACCTGTCGCACGTTGTTGCCTGCCAGTTAAGTGTTGTTGATCCTGCTGACTGGTGTCATTGTACCAGCTAGTTCCCATCTATCACATGTTGTTGCCTGCCAGTTAGGTGTTGGTCTTGCTGACTGGTATCATTGTACCAGCTAGTTCCCACCTGTCGCACGTTGTGAAGTACATATTTGGTGCCGGGGTTTTCAATGTCGGGGGAGAGAGGCGTTAGAGGTGTGGATAGCGAACTGCGCTGGTAATGTCATGAACACGGTCGGACGCTGGTTGCACGCCTGGGCTAATCGCTGGCCACTGTGAGGGCAAGTTTGGCCACCAAGGGAACTGGCCTCCTTGCTCCCAGACCTATACAACTGTATAGAGCTGTCACACGACAGACACAGCAGGGACTGTTTCGCGACAAACTATAATACCAAAATGACAATGTGATAAAAGAAATCTTCCACAACGTGCGACATTTATTAGAG
The DNA here is from genome assembly GCA_014155875.1 of Cepaea nemoralis. Taxonomy (NCBI): domain Eukaryota; kingdom Metazoa; phylum Mollusca; class Gastropoda; order Stylommatophora; family Helicidae; genus Cepaea; species Cepaea nemoralis. The sequence continues at coordinate 23,729 of JACEFZ010001662.1, read as the reverse complement.
AGATACATTTGTTGTTCAAAGACAAGTTGAGATGAGTCAAGAACTGACATTAAACATTCCAGACATTCTCATACGCGCTCTTCCCCAATCTTCAACAATCAGGTAAAAGTGACAATACTGATAGTACCGGCTACAGCCTGACATTATGTTTCCGTATGGCTTTTCCTCTGATTACTGAGTACCTGATAGATCCATTGGTCACTCCCTGTGTTCAAATACGAACGGTGAAGACGAAGAAGAAGGAGGAGGAGGTGATTGTGGTGGGATGGGGTGGAGAATAAGAGGAAGGGGAGGATAAGGCTTGGGACTAAACATTATAGCTGGCCTTGACCCTTTCACGCCACGCGGAAGGAAGTTAATGTCTTCTATAAGTTACTTAAAATGTCACCATTGCCTTGGCAGTTAAAAATACATTACAAACTGGAAATATTTCGGTCACTGATGAGTGACACACCAACGTAAGGTTGATTTCGTTGTTTTTGGAATTTATACTCAATGAATCAGGTGCCGTCTCCATAATGAAGGGTGGCTGCAATGGATCTCCAACACTGTCTGTCTCTCGCGTTGACTGTAAATTCTGTCAGGCTGATGTTCGTCCATCTCTTGATGTTATCTTCCCACTTGTATCGTTGTCTACCTTTTGCCCTTAACCTTGCCTTCCAGTATGGTTTTTATAAGAGTATCATGTCTTTTAATGTGGCCGAAATAATTCACTTGCCTCCTCTTTATTATTTCATCAACTCTCTCTTTATTCCCAGTTTTTTCTAGAACCTCTGCATTTGATTGTTTTTGTTTCCATGAAATACGACCTATTCGTCTCTATATCCACATCTCCATGGCTTCTATGCGACATTCTAGTTGCTTGTTCAATGTCCAGGATTCCACGCCATACGCGTTGAGTATACGTAGCATTTGACATTTCTCATTTCTAATGTGTTATTAATCTTTCTAGATGTTAACACTGATTTTATGCCGTTGAAAGCATTTTTGGCCATTCCTATTCTCTTTTTTATTTCCATTTCACTTCTTCCATCATCTGTTATTATATGTCCAAGATAAGAGAAACTTGTTACTTGTTCTAGCATCTCCCCGTTAACTGTGATGTTCATCGATGACCTTTCCCTTTTCACTGCTAATTATCATAGTTTTTTTTGTTTTTTGGATGTTAATATCTAAGCCACATTCTGCACTGTGCCTGTTTACTTGTTCCACCAGGCTCCACCAGCTCGCTTTCTGCTAGTAACACGGTATCGTCAGCATACCTAAGATTGTTTATGACACTTCCATTGATGTTAAGTCCAGGTATTTCAACTTGCTTAAAAATTCTGTCTGTGTACAGGTTGAAGAGGCTTGGAGACAGTACACATCCCTGCCGTACTCCTCTTTTTATCTCTATAGGCGACGAATAGTTATTTCCGCACCTAATAGACGCTACCTACATGTTCCCGGTAAAGTATATAGGAGTAAACGGAAATTACATCAGACTTATTATTAACTTGTAATAATAAGTCTGATGTAATTTCCGTCTACTCCTATATCTTGAAGGCACGTAATTAGTCGTTCATGTTGTACTCTATCAAAAGCTTTCTTGTAGTTTATAAAACAAACATATTTACTTTTTTGAACTTCTATATATTTTTCAATTAACATCTTCAAACAAATAATAGCTTCTCTTGTGCCACTGTTTTTGCGGAACCCAAATTGTTCTTCAGTTACTTCCTCATCTATTTTATGTTGGATTCTTTCTTGTATACTACACATAGCTAAAGTACTGTTTTGGCATGGATACCACCCAAATTCGTAATAATAAGCTTGCGAAAACATTTCAGAATAAAAGAGCAGATAAATTAGTAACCAGTGTGAAACGTAAGCGTGGGCGTTTTCAGAGACGTGACAAGTGCATCTTTGGATAGGAAACTGACAAAATCAGAAGCATTGAATAGGAAATCAATGCTTACTGCCTTGAGGCAAGCATTGTGCTGAATGGGAAAACTATTACGTCTGATCTTGTCAAGGCAGCTTGCAATGTCATCTCTAGAATCTGAACTATCAACACGGTAATGCCGCTGCTAGGAAGATAACACTCTACAATAGTAAACATTGTCATGGCGGAAATCGTCATTGTCACCACCGTGAACGTAGCAGCTATTGCCAGAATGTTAACTGTTAACAACAATAGACATTGTCTTTGGTTGTTTAATGTTGCCTATCAACACAAGAAGTGTCGTCATTGCTTTACATGGACAATGAATACCAGTGACTTGGCTAAAACTGTTGTATGTCCTTTAAATAAAGTTGCGACCCCTGGTTAATTTTATAGAGAATTTTACGTTCCGTAGTTTCCTATAGCTTTCTGAACGAGAAGTGAACGTTTAAGTCCAGCTTAATGCCGGTGTAGGGGTTTCGCGCGCTACCCCGCCGTCAGCGCATCACACGGCCATCAGGGCGATAGAAGTGTACGAGCGAGCGCTCTTATCCTCGCGGCCAACGTGTGGTTTAGTGACGTTGTTATAAGAGTGTTGACATCAATTATAGTGACGTCGTTATAAGAATGTTGACATCAATTATAGTGACGTTGTTATAAGAGTGTTGACATCAATTTTAGTGACGCCGGTATAAGAATGTTGACATCAATTTTAGTGACGTTGTTATAAGAGTGTTGACATCAATTTTAGTGACGTTGTTATAATAATGTTGACATCAATTTTAGTGACGTTGTTATAAGAGTGTTGACATCAATTTTAGTGACGCTGTTATAAGAATGTTGACAACAATTTTAGTGATGTTGTTATAAGAGTGTTGACATCAATTATAGTGACGTTGTTATAAGAATGGTGACATCAATTATAGTGACGTTGTTATAAGAATGTTGACATCAATTATAGTGACGTTGTTATAAGAATGTTGACATCAATGATAGTGACGTCGTTATAAGAGTGTTGACATCAATTATCGTGACGTTGTTATAAGAATGTTGACATCAATTATAGTGACGTTGTTATAAGAATATTGACATCAATTATAGTGACGTTGTTATAAGAATGTTGACATCAATTTTAGTGACGTTGTTATAAGAATATTGACATCAATTATAGTGACGTTGTTATAAGAATGTTGACATCAATTATCGTGACGTTTTTATAAGAATGTTGACATCAATTTTAGTGACGTTGTTATAAGAATGTTGACATCAATTATAGAGACGTTGTTATAAGAATGTTGACATCAATTATAGTGACGTTGTTATTAGAATATTGGCATCAATTATAGTGACGTTGTTATAAGAATGTTGACATCAATTATAGTGACGTTGTTATAAGAATGTTGACATCAATTATCGTGACGTTATTATAAGAATGTTGACATCAATTTTAGCGACGTTGTTATAAGAATGTTGACATCAATTATAGAGACGTTGTTATAAGAATGTTGACATCAATTTTAGTGACGTTGTTATAAGAATGTTGACATCAATTATAGTGACGTTGTTATAAGAATGTTGACATCAATGATAGTGACGTTGTTATAAGAATATTGACATCAATTATAGTGACGTTGTTATAAGAATGTTGACATCAATTTTAGTGACCTTGTTATAAGAATATTGACATCAATTATAGTGACGTTGTTATAAGAATGTTGACATCAATTATCGTGACGTTTTTATAGGAATGTTGACATCAATTTTAGTGACGTTGTTATAAGAATGTTGACATCAATTATAGAGACGTTGTTATAAGAATGTTGACATCAATTATAGTGACGTTGTTATTAGAATATTGGCATCAATTATAGTGACGTTGTTATAAGAATGTTGACATCAATTATAGTGACGTTGTTATAAGAATGTTGGCATCAATTATCGTGACGTTATTATAAGAATGTTGACATCAATTTTAGCGACGTTGTTATAAGAATGTTGACATCAATTATAGAGACGTTGTTATAAGAATGTTGACATCAATTTTAGTGACGTTGTTATAAGAATGTTGACATCAATTATAGAGACGTTGTTATAAGAATGTTGACATCAATTATAGTGACATTGTTATAAGAATGTTGACATCAATTTAGTGACGCTGTTATAAGAATGGTAATATCAATTTTAGTGACGTTATTATAAGAATAGCCATGTACCACTCCAGCCGAAGTGCAGTAAGAACACAAGAAGGACTATCAGATATGTTTACAGTCAATACAGGAGTTAGACAGGGATGTGTGTTCTCTCCTCTGCTATTTAGTGTCTACATGGACGGAATATCCAAAGACGCAAGTCTTGACAGAACAGATTCAGAAAATTTAGAACTCTTTACTCCAGACGAAACAACTGATCCACAGGAAATAAATGAACTTATATTTGCAGACGATCAGTGCCTGTTTTATAGCGATGAGGGCAGACTACAACATCATATTACTAATCTGAGTTCAACCTGCAGCAGATACAATATGAGTATAAACACAGCCAAAACCGAAGTAATGGAAGTTAGCAGATCGCCGGGCACATTAAGTGTACAGATAAATAGCAAAACTCTGAAACAGTTTTAAAAATTCAAATATCTTGGAAGTATGATCACAGAAGATGGCAGATTGGACAGAGAAATTGAAATCAGATGTCAAAAAGCTAGTGCGCTTACATATCAACCCTTACTGAAACATTCAAATATACCCATGTCCGCAAAACGACAGATAATAAACAGCATATTCACACCAACCCTATGATACCAATCTCAAACCTGGACTTTATCCAAATCACACTTTCGCAAAATCAACACCTGTGAGATGAGATGCCTGAGGAGAGCTGCCAACCTAACAATCCGAGACCGAGTAAGCAATGCTGTTATCAGACAGACTGTTGAATCAACACCTTGTGCCACATTTATTGAAAGACAGAAGATCAAGTGGTTTGGCCATGTCGTTAGAATGCAACACCAACAACTACCATCACTGGCCTTACATCAAAGATCATTTGCGACGAGACCACGGGGACGTCCAAGAAGAAAATGGATTGACGACAACAAATACATTGTACAATCACATAGAACGACACTATGCAGTGCCACCCACCAGGCGCTAGAACGCAAATTACTCCTCCCCACAACGCTTGACGGCAGAAGTTGAAGATAATGATGATGTTGATGATGATGATGATGATGATGATAATGATGATGATGATGATGATGATGATGATGATGATGATTATAAGAATGATGACATCAATTTAGTGACGTTGTTATAAGAATGATGACATCAATTTAGTGACATTTTTATAAGAATGTTGACATCAAGTTTAGTGACGTTGTCGTAAGAATGTTGATATCAATGCAGCAAACTTCCAAAATGGCACGTGGTTTAGTGACGTTGTTATAAGAATAATTCAAGGATAATAATGAGGAGCGTCTGGCCGAGTGGCTAGAATGTCGGATTTTCCTTCGGTAGACCCAGGTTCGAATCTTCTGTAAGGTGTGGGGTTTTTATTTCCCCCTGTCGGGTGCAAAAAGAAAACTCAAACCTACACAGTTCGCGGCGACTGCACTAGCCAGGCGGCTCTAATTCCTCAGGCTCAAGACCCACCTGCCATACACCCCAATGTACTATACTAGCAGTAAATGACAGTTTGCTTTTGAAATCACCTGCTTTTATCTTCCCGATAATTCGACTGAGACATGTCCGGCCGGTTACCCAGGTTAGGCTGGGTGGAACTGGGAGCCATGGACGATTGTAAACATTGGAATGCAGGCCGATGCAGGTGTGTATGGAACCAATATGTACCGTCTAGCCACTGCAATGCCGCAGCTCCCGCTGTGTGGCCTAGCTGACATGAATCTGATGCAATGACGGCTTTGTGTGAACCAATCTGCTTGTTCTCTCTATACTGCCTTGTGCACGTATTATTGTCAGTAAGTCTATATAGTTGAAACTCTCTAGTCATTTCAGTTTAACCCGTTTATTGTCACTGAGAATTTCACTTGCAATACTTTAGCTTATTGTTTACCTTTAGTCCTTTGTTTTCCAAATGTCTTATCAATGTGTGTAACTCGTGTCTGGCTGTAAGCGGTATGTCACTAGCAACATGCACACTACATGTAGTTAGTTCCCCAACCTTGACCGCGATTGTTGTTGCTGTTGATCACAACATGTGCTAGATGGACAAAGACAAGGTACGTTTGAAGCGAACACAACCGCACCTATGTCGTTCTGTTACTTCAGTGGTTCTCAACCTTTTTTGGCCTGTGCCCCCCTTCACCATATTTTTAGGACGTCATTTCCCCCCCTCACCATATTTTTAGAACGTCATCCCCCCCCCCCCCCCTTGTATTTCCTCCCTAAAAATTTCCCCCTGCCCCTACACAGTATACGTAATAATTGAAGCTAAATTTAATAGCACATACTAAAACAAGTCTAGACATCTACATAAAATGTGATTTGCGGATCTACTTACGTTATAAAATGAATTTCAGAAGGTGATACGTACAGAACCGTAAAGTATGAAGGGAAAAACAATATCAAGTAATCGGTTCTTGTATTAACACAATCTAGAAATAATCTTAATCCCCCCCACCCCCTTGGAAACCCTAAAATTCCTCCCTGGGGGGAATTCCCCACCGGTTGAGAACCACTCTGTTACTTGAATGAATTGACGGATGAGAGGGCCAAGAGATGTGCTGCTCAACACATGCTCATCTCATACAATCAACCCTTCCATCCACGTCATCTACATCTATGCGTTCCAGCATGTTCATTATATGTGATGATTTACTGATTTAAATAGTTTGCGCATGCGCGCTCGCACACACACACACGCGCGCGCGCGAGAAAACAAACGCAAACGCATATTCTTTGACACCAAAGTTCACATCAATCAATCATGTGCCATGCCAGAAAGCGTGGGTGGTCATGACTCGCCATTTCACTCGATCACCAGAGTCGTGGATCAGTTCAGTGTTCCTGTCTCGTCCATGCCATGTGGCCAAGCCATCCAGGTATGTTCCTCTCGGTCTTTCTCTTGGTCTGTTCCCTTCGATCTTACCAGTTGTCACTAAGTTCTCTAATCCATTTCTTCTCATAACATGTCCAAAAACTTTTTGGATTTTGTCTGTCTACGTCTAATTTCTTTAATTAATTTACGATTTTCAATTGTCCCCTGTAGTACTTGGTCATTGGTTTTTCAAAGTTCACAAACACCTCATAAAATAAGTAAATGTGTGTGTGTGTGTGTGTGTGTGTGTGTGTATGTGTATGTGTGGGTATGTGTGTATGTATGTGTGGACGGACCTATATATATGTATATATATATATATATATATATATATATATATATATATATATATATATATATATATATATATCTTTGCGTGCGTCTGTCTGTGTGTTTGTGTCTGTGTCTGTGTGTGCGCGCTTGTATATGGAGGTGTGCCAATGTGTAAATGGAATTGACATGCACTGCGTGTCATGTCCTTGCATGCTTAGAACAATATCAGAATTAATTTCAACATAATGATATGCTTCTTCGCCATCACATGCCAGAATCTTCCACACCGCGGCCTACACCGAGTCACGACTGCAGTTAGCACTCACACTTTGTGTTGAGCTGTCATTGAAGCTATTGATTTCTCCATTCTCAAGTACTGTTGGTTACACTTTTCTATACTTAAATACTAACAACTACAACGCAAAGGGTACGTAACTATTTCATTGTTTATTGAATGCATTATTGAGATGTGAACAGTTGCACACGTTTGCTTGTGTACACTTGCATGCTCAGTCAACGTGTGTGTAAAATACGTTAGCAGACATGTCTATACACACCGATCCAATATATGTTCTCAGTCCCGCAATAGAATTAATATAACCCACAACTACTACAGACATTCTCGTACCTGAAAGAGCATTAATATACCCACAACTACTACAGACATTCTCGCACCTGAAAGAGTATTAATATATCCACAACTGCAATAAATGGTCTCATACATTAGATAGCATTAATATACCTTCAACTACAATAGATGGTCTCATACATGATATAGCATTAATATACCTTCAACTGCAATAGATGGTCTCATACATGAGAGAACATTAATATACCCACAACTGCAATACATGGCCATATACATGATATAGCATTAGTATACCCACAATTACAATAGATGGTCTCATAAATGAGAGAACATTAATATACCCATAACTACAAAAGACATTCTCTTATCCGAGAGAATATTAATATACCCACAACTACAATAGATGATCTCATAATGAGAGAACATTAATATACCTACAACAACAATAATATATGGTCTCATTGTGACATCTATTTTTATAATATCAGTGCCAATCACCCCCCTTCCGAAAAGAGATGAATAATTGTTTCAAAGTTCACAGTGTTAAGACGAGGGCACTCCCTAATTCTTAACGGTGACAATAATCATCCTAGCCTCTTTCCCTTTTAGAAAGTTTGCAACGACTGGAGTTGTAAATAACAGCTAAGAATAGCTGTGAAACTAGACACCAGGTGTGTGATCACAGGCGAGATAGGGAAACGGCGGAGGGAGCCAATCCCAGAAAATGTTTGTCTAAAATATGTCACGGAGAATTATAGCTTGCAAAACCAAGGGCGACAACTGGGAAAAATTATCTCACTTTTTTAACAATTCAAGGAACACTCAACCACATCTCCAGTGACGTGTTTTTTTTCACGCTGAAATTTACCCTTGCCATTGGAGCGGTAAGAGTACTTCCTATTAACATAATATATGTTAATAAGCGAGCTAAACAGTTGCCAGCAAGAAGTTATATTGTCGAGGGCAGTCGCCAAAAATGTTTTGACAGAACAAGACGTGTTGGCCAGTTAGGCTGTTGTGGTTTGTATATTTTAATTCATGATGGTTTTTTGGTAAGTTGGAAACCATAGTAAAAAGTAAGACTAGTACATCTGAATTTAAATTGGTGATTTTGTGTGTGTGTGCAGATCTAAAGAAAATCCTAGAAGAATTAAGTGCATTTTCTTTGACTTAAAGAGATAAGGAGGAGATGTCTTTCTGGTCAGTTCATGCCCTTTATAAGGAAGGATATTCCTGTTTTCTAGTTGTTCAGTCTCCCTGTGTAGATAATGATTGGGAAAAGATCTACCTTGCTACTTTCTAGAATATCACTCGTATTCATTTATGGAGACCGTTTTCTGGAAAATGTCGTTTAATCTCTTTGTCTTCATGATCAGAGGAGGCTATGTTTCTCTTTATGTGTATTCGTGCATAAAGAATCAATAAGTTCAATATGATGTGATGTTACCTTATAAATATGACGTGAGGTTACCTTTACATTTATAGGGACAAGAGAATAAATGCCACAAAGGAGAAATGGCATCACCCTTGCAGATGACCACCAGATATTCTCCGCGGCAGAGTCTGGAGAGCATGAGAATGATCCACCTCCATAAGGCAGGAGTGAGAGAGACATATCATGTCAATATTGGGAGTGAGGGACTACATCGGATATTTAGGTGATGGAGTCCGATGGGGCCAGGTCTTAGTAACCCACGCTTGTGTCATAATCACTATACCTTCCCCACCTCTCTCTCTCTCTCTCTCTCTCTCTCTCTCTCTCTCTCTCTCTCTCTCTCTCTCTCTCTCTTGTTCTCTTTCACACTTTCTCTTTCCTTTTCTTGTTCTTTCCGTTTTCCTCCTCTTCTCTTTTCTTTTTTCACTTCTTTCTGTGGCTAAATTGTTTGGCCCATATTTTTTTTTTTACAGGGAACAGTTCTTTCTTCATTTGGCTGAAAAAGGTCTTTGTTTGGCTGAAGTTGGGGTATTTTAATAAATTATGAAGACTGGCAACAGGAGGATCATAGCCCTCAAGGCAGGAGGAGGAGAATAACGATGGTAAACGCCGCTAGATCTCTTTTATACTACTTCATGGCATCCCCGTGCCAACACGCGCAGGATTCTGAACCCAGTAATTCCATTTATGGCTCCTACATAGGAATGGACTTTTATCTATGTAGTTTGAACAATGGACATTTATCTGTGTATTTTAAACAATGGACATTTATCCCAGTAATTTTAACAATGGACATTCCCCTGTGAATTGTATGAATGAACTTTCATCCCTGTGGTTTAGGAAGGAATTGTCACCTCGTGTGTTTTAAAACATAGACTTTTACCAGTTGATGTTAGAGATGGACAAATCTGAAGTTTGTAGTTTTAGCACGATTTATGAACTTTGAAACGCCATCTTATGTGATCTAGAACACCTATAGCATCTCAATGGAGCTAGGAAGGTGTTAATTTAATTCCTTCATCAAGACAATATCTGGACCATTAAATAACTAGTTTAGTTTAGTTTAGTCGTTGGATCAACATCACGGCACACGGTTAAACCCATAAGTGCTCCGTTTTCCTCCTAACTCAAACCTGAGTCTGGAGAAACTCAGCTCAATGCACGAACTCCGTTGCATCGGCGAGGATCCTGAAATACTTTGGGTAGATTTTTAACTAGACATTTTGCCCGGGCAGAGCCGTTAGGCTACTCTTTTTCGATTTCCAACTGCCAATGGATTTTTTACGTTAGTTAGTTAGTCGACAGATCATCCTCGTTGCACATCGAACCATTCAGTCCATAAGTGCTCGGATCCCCTCCTCAGCAAATCCCGCAGCGTGTAGCGGCTAACGACGCCAGTTCTGTGTTGGTTTATCAATCTTCTTTGGCTTCCTGCGTAGTGTTCTTGTTTGGCAACCCCTCTTTTAATGTGCTGCTCCCGCAGTCTGGCCATTGTTGTAGATTCACAGTCATCACTTGGTTCTCGCAAAAGTCTCACTTCTCGTAGAGCATTCAGAATGTCAGCCTGGTCCATGGCGCGTCCGCCCTCCACAGTAGCCTCACCTGCGAGCTTGTCATCCCGCTCATTTCCTTGTACTCCCGCATGACCTGGCACGAAGATGAAACTAATCTTTGCCAGCCGAGACCGCTTCAGAGGCAGCAACCATTCTCTTCGGATCGACCCCTCCTCTATCCTCTTGATCATGTTCATTGAGTCGCTAAGGAAACAAGCCCTAGTGACTGTCTGTGTCTCGAGCCATGTTATTGCTTTACTTACTGCCATGACTTCCATGGTCAGGCTACTTGTGGTTTCAGTGAAAGCACCAGAGTCCTCCTTCACAATTCTCCCTCCGGCCCGAGCTGTAAAGGCCCATGAGCTTCTCACATGTCGGACGACCGACCCATCTGTGCAGATGACCGCGTCACCGTCTAGCGAATTCTCGAAAATCAACGCTTGTACTTCAGCCTCAACAGCAGCCGGATTTTCTTGTCTGCATTTTCTATCTAGTTGGATGCAAACTGAAAAGGATGTGCAGAAGTCTGTTGGCACTTGCACCCACTCCTCGCCAGGTTCTAAGTCCTTACGTGCGCAGCAATGCACACGGGCGTCCGATCTCACTACCCAGAGACCAGGGGAAATGTTATTACTGGAAGTCCAGGTGGATTTAAAAAAAAAAAATCCCGGTCCTCACCGGGGCCTGAACCAGGGACCTCCAGCACTCGAGGCGGACACCATACCTCGAGACCAATTAAATAACTAATTAAATCTAACTGACATATCTTTTATTGTGATGTTATTATCTTTTTTTTATTGTGGTTGTGTATTACTGTCCCATGCCACACGAGCAACACACTCCCCTTCCCCCAGGTTATCCCAATATAATGTTATACGAGTTATTTAAGAATTGTTTATTTACTTGTTATTTGATGCTTGAGTCTTTTCATCTGTGTTCTCATTGATAATACTTCTCAATGGACAACATTACTATACTACGGAGCTGATTGTGGGCTGGATAACCACATGGACTTTCGGTTTACAAAGAGTGAGTGCTAACCTCTTATAAGTTCAGTAAATTTCCAGTGCTCTATTGGCCTCTGTTAGGACACATTACATTATAATTAGCCTATACCGCTAGAAAGTCTTATTGAGCCATTTCAAGTTTCTTATACAGTTAGCTATTGGGATCTAGGGATTCATCTCCCTATTTCTTCTTTAACAACCCCACATTCATATATGAGGGAGCATTAATACAATCACTACCGCAAAAGACAATCTCATAAATAAGAGAATATTAATATACTCACAACTACAATTGATGGGCTCATATATGAGGGAGCATTAATACACCCACTACTGCAAAAGACAATCTCATAAATAAGAGAATATTAATATACTCACAACTACAATTGATGGGCTCATATATGAGAGAGTATTAATATACCCACTACTGCAAAAGACAATCTCATAAATAAGAGAATATTAATATACTCACAACTACAATTGATGGGCTCATATATGAGAGAGCATTAATATACCCACTACTGCAAAAGACAATCTCATAAATAAGAGAATATTAATATACTCACAACTACAATTGATGGGCTCATATATGAGAGAGCATTAATATACCCACTACTGCAAAAGACAATCTCATAAATAAGAGAATATTAATATACTCACAACTACAATTGATGGGCTCATATATGAGAGAGCATTAATATACCCACTACTGCAAAAGACAATCTCATAAATAAGAGAATATTAATATACTCACAACTACAATTGATGGGCTCATATATGAGAGAGCATTAATATACCCACTACTGCAAAAGACAATCTCATAAATAAGAGAATATTAATATACTCACAACTACAATTGATGGGCTCATATATGAGAGAGCATTAATATACCCACTACTGCAAAAGACAATCTCATAAATAAGAGAATATTAATATACTCACAACTACAATTGATGGGCTCATATATGAGAGATCATTAATATACCCACTACTGCAAAAGACAATCTCATAAATAAGAGAATATTAATATACTCACAACTACAATTGATGGGCTCATATATGAGAGAGCATTAATATACCCACAGCTACAATAGATGGCTTCATACTTGAGAGAACATTAATATACCCACAGCTATAATAGATGATCTCATACATGAGAGAACATTAATATACCCACAGCTACAATAGATGGTCTCATACATGAGAGAACATTAATATACCCACAGCTACAATAGATGGTCTCATACATGAGAGAACATTAATATACCCACAGCTACAATAGATGATCTCATACATGAGAGAACATTAATATACCCACAGCTACAATAGATGGTCTCATACATGAGAGAACATTAATATACCCACAGCTACAATAGATGGTCTCATACATGAGAGAACATTAATATACCCACAGCTACAATAGATGATCTCATACATGAGAGAACATTAATATACCCACAGCTACAATAGATGATCTCATACATGAGAGAACATTAATATACCCACAGCTACAATAGATGGCTTCATACTTGAAAGAGCATTAATATATCCACAACTATAATAGATGATCTCATACATGAGAGAACATTAATATACCCACAGCTACAATAGATGGTCTCATACATGAGAGAACATTAATATACCCACAGCTACAATAGATGATCTCATACATGAGAGAACATTAATATACCCACAGCTACAATAGATGGTCTCATACATGAGAGAACATTAATATACCCACAGCTACAATAGATGATCTCATACATGAGAGAACATTAATATACCCACAGCTACAATAGATGATCTCATACATGAGAGAACATTAATATACCCACAGCTACAATAGATGATCTCATACATGAGAGAACATTAATATACCCACAGCTACAATAGATGATCTCATACATGAGAGAACATTAATATACCCACAACTATAATAGATGGTCTCATACATGAGAGAACATTAATATACCCACAGCTACAATAGATGGTCTCTTACCTAGAGAGCATTAATAAATATATAGAACCACAACAGAAAATGCATGAGTGAGGGGAAATAAATAACGATCGAGAGTCTTCACAATGGGTTGTCATGAGAGCAACGTTCATCCAGGGACTAGCCGACCACACAATGAAGGTCAGGGATACTGGCGACCATAAATTAATTTTGAGCAATATCATCATCATCATTACGTGCCCAGCCAGCTGAGCTAGGAGTTCATGTCTCTGCACATATCTCGGTCGTAGCTGTTCTGGATCAACTCCGCGGATGATATTCCTCCATGCCACCGTCTTATCCCACCCAGCGTCATTTCTCATGATTGGCTTCTGCATCTTTTGCCTTTGATTTTTCCCGTTGTCAAGATGTTCTCCAATGCCTCTCTTCTCATCACATGACCAAAGAAATATACAATAATAAATATAGAATAAGCAATATACATATAAAATTAAGTAATGTTAATTATATACCAAACCATAAAATTTGATCTATGTACACTGAAAATTGAGGAGAATAAAGATACATTCAAAGTAGAAGTAAAGAACATAATTGAAGCATTGTCTCATCTAGAAAGTCTTTTTAATGATGCAAGTGACTAGTGTGACATATTGAAGAACTCAGTCAGCCAGGCTGCAAAATAAAACAATTATGCCAAAAATGAAGTTGATGTAAGAGATGTTTGTCGGAAGACATCTTAAAACTAATGGCAATAAGAAGAAATAACAAAAACAACTATGCAACTATATATAAAGAGATTTATAGGAAAATTTTGAAATTTTGCAAATATGCATATGAAGCATGGCTTGATGAAAATTGCCGGCAATTTGAAAACCAAAAAACACCATGTAAAGAATCGCGATTGGGGACATGCCATCGATAATATTAGAAATGAAGGTGATACAGTATTGATTGCAGACAACCTAAAGGATCTGCAACATTTAGTAGATGTGGTTATTGTACACAGCGAACAACTAGGGTCAGAATTAAATTGAAAGAAGGTAGTGATTATAGTCGTCTCTGAGAAGAAAGAACTACCACTACCACAAGAACTACAACATACAGACAAATGGAAATATTCTTAAAGAAATACAACTATCTCGGAACACTCATAACTTCTGAAAGGATGTGCTTTGTAGAGTTTAGAACAAGAATCGAAATGACAAAAGTAGCCCTTTTCAAGATAGAAAACATGACCAGTAAGAAGATGTCAGTTTTAATAAGAAAATGTGAGTTGAAGTGCAATATTACGTTCTTTTGTATGGATTTGAAACGAATGAACGAACGAACAAACTTTATTTTCGAAGGGTAACAAATTGGGCACGCAGGCCCGTCTTACATTCGGCCCTTCCAATCACTCATCTTTCGTTAATCAGTGCATAGTGCATTCACATAGAAAAAAACACATTTACAATGCATGTTACCATGTTATGAGACAAATCCCCCACCCACCCACCCATCCCCTATACATCCCGTGTTTCCCACACACACTCATCCACCACCCAACCACACACATACCCACAGGCACATACATGACCCATCCTCCAACCCACACATCCCACAAACACACCCACATACACCATTTCCCCACCCACACACACACATCTCCCACCCACCATACATCCCCCACCACACCCCCCCCCAGACACCCACACACAAACCAAGGCACACATGCATGCAACCACCCATCCATACCTACCCACACATCCCTCACCTTCACACATCTTCCCACCCACACGCACACATCCTCCACCCAACCCATAACCTACCAACACTCACCCACCCACATATCCTCCACCACCCACGCACACACCCCAACCACTCAGCCAAACGCACATCCCCCAACCACATATCCAACACCCACACATTCCCGCCAACTCAATATCCTGCACTTACCCACACACAAAACCCGCACCCACCCACACAACCCCCACTTACACACATATCACCCACCCACACAATCTCCCCCAACCCACACATCCCGCACCCACACACACACATTCCTCCCACCCAAACCTACACACACTCACCCTCCCACACATCCTCCACCCACCAACTCGCCAACGATCTCCCCCCACCCCGGATCTCCAATCCCCAATCACACATCCCTTAACTACACATCTCATCATCCACACACACACACACACACACACACACACACACACACACACACACACACATCTCCCCACCCATACACACATCCTCACCCATCAACACATTCCTCATCCAAAACACACACCAACCACCCACACACAACCCACCACCCATATATACCCCACCTACACACATCCGCCTTCCCATCCATACACACATCCCCCACCCATACACTCATGTGGACAATGGGCAGTCCAGATGGAAAAAAAAACACATCTAAACGGGTTGAACATATAGTTTCTGAAGAAAATGCAAAGAATATCATGGACAGGCAGAAACACCAATTTAAAAAAAAAAATATCACCCACAAAAAAAAAAAAAAAATGTAAACTGTAAACTGAATATAGAAATTAGAGAGTCAAGATTTTTGAGGACGCTATGAGAAGAAATAAAATGGAAAACTTGATGACAATTCCAAGATTGAGGAGAAAAGAACAAGGGGAAGTCAGATACAGTCAAACTTCGGTTTTCGTCGATAATCCGTCCGACAACAATCGGCGAAATCCGAAATCGACGAAAACCGAGGCAATCATTTCCATAGTGAATCAATGTAAATCCAATTAATTCGTTCTAGAAATTCCAAAGTACATACCAAAAACACATTTCATAGAGAAAAAATATAGTGTTTAATAAATTTTTTTTTTCGGCCCCAGACTTGTCCGAACCTGCATCTTCGCCGTTCCTAGTAACACTGTGTACGCCAGCGCGCCTCTTGAATTTCTCAAACCATTCTCTGCTGGTCTTAAAATCACTAAGTACACTAGCACTCGTCCCAAGTATTTTCCAAATGAGCTCGGCATACGATAGTCTGGTTTCTCTTATTTATGATTGCCTCCGAAACAGAATCGCCATCTAATTGGTTTTGATTTATCCAAATTAATTATAACTGTTCGACATCTTCAGTTGTTTGCAACCTTTGTTTTGTTAGCACATTCATGGCTTTCGCTACATTAGCCTCCTTTATTGCTTCCTTGTTCGCCACAACGAAACAGCGTGAATGGCGGCTTCCCGTACATGCGGCCGATTTCAGCAATCTTAATGCGCTCTCGTAATTTATTATTAGCAAGTGATGCTCATACAACGAAAAACAACATCAAACTGAACAGAAGAACGTGTGGGCCCCTTTGTTTTCTCAAAATTAGCAGCAAGATCATGTGGGCACCCCGACGAAATCCAAGGCAATCGACTAAAACCGAGACAAATTTCTATAACATAATCTAGACAAAAACATATAGTTGATCCGTGACTCTGGTAATTGTATGAGAAACATGACCGCCTACGCTTATCCGCATGGCACGTGATGATGATGATGAAGTGCGGTCTGATTTGTGTGTCAGGCAAGGCCGGCTCCAAATGACTTATGGTAGAACAAGATTGAAAAAATAATTCCCTGACCCCGCCATATTTTCGTTCCTTGGAAGACATTTTCTTGTTACCGTCTCCGTCTGGGAGCAATGTTGATGTGTTCCCAACATGTCTAGACCGTAGACAGAAAACATAGGTCATCGACAGAGCTGAGTTCTACTGAGGCTCGCCCAGTGGCGGCACCGATATCGAGGTATACTAGTACAATCGGGAAGACATATGACATCATTTTGCAATCAAATCCGTCTGGCCAACAAATCACTCAAGACGAGAAAGCAATTTCTAAACAGGGCCAGACACAAACCCTCACAGACGTCAGAACGACCACCTATTGTAAGTTCGTCTGCCTCAAGGTTAGAAATATAATTGATTTCTAACATTGTCTATCTGCCTTTCTACTTTCATGAATATATGTATGTATGTTTATATATTCTCATGTGTCTTCTCTAGAACAGACATTCGCGATCATGAATCTTCAATCCTCTCTTTCATTCGATAGGCTGAGAACATTGGTGTTGCTCATATTATTATTTGTTGCCAGATAATTTCAGATGTCCACACATCTTTTTGTCTTCCTCTGCCTCTCTTGTTTGGTATTATCTCACATACGGCTAATTTCTCTAACCCACCTCTTCTGTTTATGCGTGTTATCAAATTCATTTGTTGTGTCCTTATGATTTGGTTGAGTGATCTAGTAACACTCACTGCCATCAATATCTCAGCAGATGTTTTCTACTCTGTACAGAATTTCTCACCACTCTTCTATGTCCAGGATTTTCTCAACATTCGTTTATGTCCACGATATTCTCAACGTTCTTTTTGTCCATGATATTCTCTCAATGTTCTTTTTTGTCAAAGTTATTCTCAAAGTTCTTCTCTGTCCTGGATATTCTCAACATTCTTCTCAGAAACCACATCTCAGCTGTCAGAAAGTGCCTTCACCATTTCATTACCCACTGTCTAGCAGTCTCATTCATATAGAAAGGCAGGGCACACATTTTTACAGTAAGCAGAATGTGTACTTGTGACATCCCTTACTACACCAGTTCAATCAACGTATTAGATCACGGACAGGATTGAAAAACTGTGATCGTCAATTCTTCAGAACAAACACATACAGAAGAATGACTTCACACACAATTACACATGGACAAACACATTCGCTAAAACAGACATTTCTGTGAACATCCCATGTAACCATAACATAGACGTGTGGATGGTTTCGGCCTATCACTTTCATTAGACACTCAAATGCCTACCATTACATAGACGTGTGGATGGTTTCGGCCTATCACTTTCATTAGACACTCAAATGCCTACCATTACATAGACGTGTGGATGGTTTCGGCCTATCACTTTCATTAGACACTCAAATGCCTACCATTACATAGACGTATGGATGGTTTCGGCCTATCACTTTCATTAGACACTCATATGCCTACTATTACATAGACGTGTGGATGGTTTCGGCCTATCACTTTCATTAGACACTCATATGCCTACTATTACATAGACGTGTGGATGGTTTCGGCCTATCACTTTCATTAGACACTTAAATACCTACCATTACATATACGTGTGGATGGTTTCGGCCTATCACTTTCATTAGACACTCAAATGCCTACCATTACATAGACGTGTGGATGGTTTCGGCCTATTACTTTCATTAGACACTCAAATGCCTACCATTACATAGACGTGTGGATGGTTTCGGCCTATCACTTTCATTAGACACTTAAATGCCTACCATTACATAGACGTGTGGATGGTTTCGGCCTATCACTTTCATTAGACACTTAAATGCCTACCATTACATAGACGTGTGGATGGTTTCGGCCTATCACTTTCATTAGACACTTAAATACCTACCATTACATAGACGTGTGGATGGTTTCGGCCTATCACTTTCATTAGACACTCAAATGCCTACTATTACATAGACGTGTAGATGGTTTCGGTCTATCACTTTCATTAGACACTCAAATGCCTACCATTACATAGACGTGTGGATGGTTTCGGTCTATCACTTTCATTAGACACTCAAATGCCTACATAAATACTTCAGTCTATTTTTTTTTGCGCTCACGGGCTTTGAACTCAAGCGTAGTCCATACACACTACTACTAGTAGTAGTGATGACTGAATGTTGAGAGTGGATTAGCTCTCCTTATTAACAGTGTCCCTCGCCATCAGGCGAACCCACTCTGACGTCAGAAGTACTTGTAATTTACGTCCCCAAGTCATGGACGAAAGGTCAACATTTTAGTCCAATTGTCCGTTATAGGGGTTGAACCCCTTATCTCGGCATCAGCACACAGGATGTTTAAGAACACGCTTTCCTATCCATTCGGCAATGCTGACCTAAATACTTAATTTATCCTAGAGATCATATCAAGAGAATCTCAGTGCAGTGCAACAACAGTCATGGAACTGTCAAGGCTCTGAATGTAGTCCAATCAGAATCGCTGTGCACTCTGGTCTTGGTGGCAGAATACAACACTAGGTCACACATAGTTGAACACATGGTATATGTCCTTAGTAGGACGTTGCAGTCAAGCTCAGGTTCACTTGCTAGGCAATTTCAATTCAAAAGTTGACTACTACTCTCTGAACGAGAAGTCAACGTTTTAAGTTGGACTGACCTTTGTGTGGATTGAACCCAATACCTCACCGACAACGTGCAGTTAGTTTAAGCGCCAGCGCGTTAAAAATCTATGAAAGACCTGAGTATAGATTGATGAACATACAAGTAGAAGGAGAAACGGATCAGCACCTAAAGTCAGTTTACAGAGTACAGATTGATGAACATACAAGACGAAGGAGAAACGGGTCAGCGCAGGTCAGTTTACAGAGTACAGATTGATGAACATACAAGTAGTAGAAGGAGAAACGGGTTAGCACAAGGACCTAAAGTCAGTTTACAGAGTACAGATTGATGAACATACAAGTAGAAAGAGAAACGGGTCAGCACAAGGATCTGAAGTCAGTTTACAGAGCACGCATTGATGAACATACAAGTAGAAAAAGAGACGGGTCAGCACAAGGGGCACCTCAGGTCACTTTAAAATATACAGGACCCTTTGAGGTATATAGGGCATGTGGTGCTGAATTCATTTTTTAAAAGCAGAAAGTTGTTGCATATTCTTTACAGGACGTAGCCGTCAACCCCAGCATTTTTTGATGTTCGTGATTTCTGGGCAAGTTTACGTTCAGTAGTTTGCCATTGCTTTCTGAACGATCAGCACCCATACCATTTCATAAAAATTCAACGTAAGGCGTGCTGCCAAATCGCCCACAGCTGTGCTTCGAACGCGGGTATGTGGGATTACGAACTGCGTCCATAACACCTTCGCCACGAAACCGGCTTATTGTTGAAACAATGAATGGGAACTCCTTGGGGGAAGTGGCCACTACCACGCCGGCCAGAGTCACTTCCCCATACACGCTCTACCCCAAGATCAGTCCCACACACAGGACAATACACGGCAGAACCAACAGCTCTCCACCTACTAGTCTACATAGTTTTGTAAGAGAATTAATGGAATGCATTCTATATAGTAGGTCAGTGCTGTATCTGGAAGCGAAATGCCATTCAAGTCCACATCAAGCAGAATTCAGAAAGCACAGATCCGCTGAGGATCAAGTAAACTCTATAGCTCAGGAAATAGAGGATGCCTTTCATGAAGAAACAGAACACTAGCGGCCTGGCATAGATTTAGAAACACCATTTGCTAAAGCGTGGAAATTAAGACTGAAAGTAAAACCTTTTTTTTTAAAAAGTGCAAGCGTTCAGAAAATATGCACAGATGGATCGGTCACTAACTTGAGTAAATAACTACCAGGGCAAAACTACAAGGACAAACTAGCAAGAAGATTATGTTGGAGCAAGGGGTACCCTAAAGGAAGGCGAGTTCCGTCACCAACATTATTTCTAGCATATGTACATGACATTACAGATGTGTTTTCAGCCAGAGTATACACATATTTCTTTGCAGACGACCTAACCATAATGAGTTCTGAAGAATGTATTTGTGTGTGGATTTAACCACAGATTGCAGCAAGCCTTATGTGTTACAGGAATGGTAAAAGACTGGTTTCTGCCGATAAAACAATATGTACAGTGTCCTTCCTTTCAAAGAAAACAGACCAGCCTAAGTTACTGCTGAATAGGAAACTACTGCGTGAGGAGAACAATTTAAACTACCTAGGTGTCACCAGCCGGCTTCCTAGCCTAGTGGTTAGCGACTTTTCTTCGTGAAATCTCGTAAGTAACGTGACGACGGTGAGAATCAGCAGTGGTTCGAATCGCGTCGGCAACTTACTGGGTATGTGAGCCGGCCGCTCAGAAAGCAATGGCAAACTACTGAGCGTAATCTTGCCAAGAAATCAACAATCAGCTGAAAGATGCTGACATTGACAGCAATGTCCTGTAAAGGATATGCACACACACAAAAGATGTCACCATTTATCCTTACCTAATATAAACAACAATCGCTATGGCGAAGGTAGCCTTTTGCAAGATATAAACCATTCTGACCAATAAAAAGATGTCATTTACAAAAAAAAAAAAGTGTTAAGTCCTACATAGAACATGTACTTGTGTATGGATGTGAAGCGTGGACAATGAGCAGACAAGCTGATAAACATGGCTGTGGAAATGTGGTTGCTAGGGGGCTGCGTGGTCTCGAGGTATGGTGTCCGCCTCGAGTGCTGGAGGTCCCGGGTTCAAGCCCGGTGAGGACCGGGATTTTTTCACGTGGACTTCTAGTAAAAAATTTCCCCTGGTCTGGGTAGTGAGATCGGACGCCCGTGTGTATTGTTGCGCAAGTAAAAAATCCCTTGGCAGGTGGAAATCGAAAAAGAGTAGCCTAACGGCGCTGCCCGGGCAAAATTTCGAGTTAAAAATCTACCCAAAGTATTTCAGGATCCTCGCCGGTGCTACGGAGTTCGTGCACTGAGCTGAGTTTCTCCAGACTCAGGTTTGAGTTAGGAGGAAAACGGAGCACTTATGGGTTACATCCCTTGTGCCATGATGTTGATCCATCGACTAAAGACTAACAAAATGTGGTTGCTGAGGAAAGTGCACAAAAAAGAAATAAATTGAAGAACTTGGTGACAGCTGGCAAGATGTGTGGGGGTGGGGTGGGGGTGGGGGAAGAGGGTTTAAGAACAAGGGCAAGGTAGATAAGTAAATATGTGGATGGCTTGGTCATGTGGTATGGTCGAGTCAAGAAAGTGTCGACCGAAAGAAGAAGAAGTAGAAGAAGAAGACTGAGATGATCCACGACTCTGGTGATCGCGAGAAATCGCGGAACGGGACCACCCAATCTTATCGGTTTGGCACATGATGATGTTCATAAAGAAGTCACAGGTTGAGACAATCGGAAGGCGAGCAAGACAAAGAATGACAATCATTAAAGAAAAAAACCAAACAATTGCTGGTACAACATTTAGAGCAGGTAAGAAAGTTCTCAATGAGCTACGTACTTAAAGAGTGAGTCCAGTCCTTGTATATTGTATTGAAAGCAATTATGTACAAACTAGCAAAATTAATAAAATCCAAAATCAAGGAATGCGGATCATCACTGGAGCCTTGAAGATAACGTCCAGTAACGAAATGAAAAGATCGCTTGTACACAACCACCATAGGATAGAAGAGACAGCGGGGCTTAGAAGCGAGCACACAGAATTGAGAAAAGTTGACAGACCATCCTCTGTACCACTTGTTGAATCATCTTGAATTGAAGGGGCATGACTACAGCTTAACAGCTTTGTGCAATCAGCAAAATGCAGATCAGGACAGATCTTATACTTAACAAATGAATGGCCAAACCATCCAGAATGTACACAGATTCCCAGCTCGAAGACAGCTACGCCCTTCTAACATGATGTAAAACATTTTTAATATTGAGAACAACAACACTCAGAATAAAACAAAACGGACGAAAACGATTACGATCACGTCACAAATTACGTTAATGACCATGTCAAAATATAAATCTAGAAGGCTGGAAAATAGTTGCAGTCATTCTTCGACTCATAACAAGTTACTTGATAGAGTGGAAGTTACTGTCAAGGAGGATGCATACTACTTGTATATCAATGCAACATGTAGAAGTGGGTAGTTAAGAACAAGTGTTGGCTCTGCTTGTGTGAGATAACCGATGGTGTACATATACTGGAAGATAACGTAGACGATGGAAATAATTGCTGAGTAGACCATTAAATGTTCTCATGCTGGGTTTTATAATGGGATTTCAAGACTAGATAGATTAGAAGGGTTATTAGACTCAGTCACGTATCGGTTTAATGAGGCGTGCATGTAACAAGGAACATGTTAGTATAAACAAGAGAATGGATGAAAGTAAAAATAATGTTTTT
>JACEFZ010001661.1:0-82727 GCA_014155875.1 Cepaea nemoralis | reverse complement strand
AGCCGGGGGGGCCAAAAAGGTCCGAACGATATGTGCATGCGCAGCCGCCGTGGCCCATGGCCATGTGTTTTCCCATTAACAAGGGCATGTCTTCGCAGAAAATTTTGGTTTCATCCACAAGTAAAGCATGTTTCATGATGAAACTTTCCAAATATATGTAATCTTGTATGCAGAATTCGAAAATCCATCTGCACTTGGTGCAATTCTATTACGAGTGCCGAAAAAAAATTAATTACAGTAAGTATGAAATATAGTTTCATTTATATAAAAGGTCACGATGATTTCAACCAATTGCTGTGCATGGAATATTAGGCAAACCTTTCCTGGAAAACCCAAGACGACGTGTGTTATTGTCACGTGAGATTTGAATGAATGAATGATGTCGAAAGAATGCATGGTCTTTAAATAGAGATTTTTGTGGACACAGTGAATCATTGGGGGGTGGCTCCGCACATCACTTACGTTTTCATTTCCGGTCATAGAACTCTACTATCCCGAATAAATGCTTGTCGAAATCGGATGTACTGAGCCACAGGCTTGACAAAGCAGTGCAACGTAACTTAATTCATGATGTCACAAATCAAAATTAATCGATATGGTGCTAATCCCGTGAAGTCCCATCAGGCGGTGATAGTGCCGGGCCCCCTGCCTCGAGGGGGTCCACCCATGACTACTGGTGGTCACCTTCCCCTGTGCTGTGGAGTCAAGGCACAGAGGAGTAGGTTAAGAGCTATTGACCAAATACCCCGGACACTCAACATACTACAGTGGAATGCCGAAGGAGTTTACAAGAAGAAAGACTCCCTAACACAGCGTCTTCATAAAGATAGAATAGATGTGGCATGCATTCAAGAGACACACCTCAACGCCAATCACAAATTCTCAGTCAGAGGATATCAGGCCACACGTTTCGACCGCGAAGGACACAAAGGAGGAGTTCTAATACTTACACGAAATACAATACCTTGCAGCGAAGTATCTGTGATCTCTAACAACCAAACGGAAATTATAGGTGTTGATATAATGATAAAGGACGTGAAAATAAGAATCTACAATCTGTATAGCCCAGCAGATAAGGATCTTACACTCTCAAACATGAAAATAACTGACACAAACTGCATTATTGTCGGAGACTTTAATAGCCGTTCAGAAAGATGGGGATACCCAGATACTGACAAAAGAGGAGATGAATTGGAGGACTGGGAAATAGACTCAAATCTCCATCTACTCAACAAAGCGGATGACACACCGAGCTTCTACTCCAGAAGATGGCTTACCACTTCTACTCCAGACTTAGCTTTCTGCACAGGAGACATCCTCCACAAAATTGATTGCCATGTGCTGGACCAATTAGCAGGTAGTGACCACAGACCAATCAAGCTTGAAATGAATATGGAGTATGTTCCACAGGAGCAAAAGCCCTTGCCCCGCTGGAATTACAAACGAGCAGATTGGGACAGATTTGCCATACTAACAGACAAATATTGTGAAAACATAAATACACGATATGGCAACATAAAGCAAATGGTGGAAAGTCTAAACAGAGCAATAATACAGGCAGCCACTGAGTCCATTCCAAGAGGAGCGAGGAAAAATTACAAACCATACTGGACTGAAGAACTACAAAGTTTGGAGGACAAAGTTGAAGATGCCAGGAAGACAGCAGAGAGAGAACAAACAATTGAAGCAAACATCTCTCTCAAAGCCATCTCAGCAAAATATAAAAGAACAGTAAATCAAACAACAAGAGATTGTTGGAGGGAAAAAACAGAAAACCTGAATTTTGACAGGGATGGAAACAAACTATGGAAACTAGTGAAAGCCATGAACAATGAAGGACCTAGAAACAAACAAATAACAATTAAACAAGGAAATTGCCCGCAGAAGTCGGATGTGTCGGCCTAACGGCGCAAGAACGCAGCTCTGCTGTAAACAGGCACAACGCAATCACATCCGGAAAAAAAACTCCGGATGAACGAAGAAGAAGAAGAAACAAGGAAATGCCTTGCTTACAGGCAAAAAGGCTGCAAATGCACTAATGGAACACTATGCAAATGCAAACCACATTGATATTACAACCGAACAGAAGAAAGCAATCAAAGACAAACAGATACATCATAGAAATAAAGAGACAGCAGCAGAATATATGATGGCAAATCTAACAATGGAAGAAATGGAACAGGCAATGAATACCCTAAAAAAGAAGAAATCACCAGGAAAGGATGGAATCACAAATGAAATGCTAATAGGACTAGGCACCAAGGCAAAGAAGAAACTACTAGCAGTCCTAAATAACAGCTGGAAGAGAGGAATAGTCCCACAGGCATGGAAGGAAGCTATACTAATACCAGTCCCAAAGAAAGGAAAAGACCTGGAAGAACCAAATGGCTATCGACCTATCAGTCTACTTAGCTGTGTAGGAAAATTAATGGAACGCATTATCAATGGCAGGCTAACATGGCATCTGGAAGAAAACAAACTCTTAACACCACACCAAGCAGGATTCAGAAAATACAGATCCACTGAAGATCAAATAACCTATATAGCTCAGGAAATAGAGGATGCCTTCCAAGAGAAAAAGCA
Source organism: Cepaea nemoralis (assembly GCA_014155875.1). Taxonomy (NCBI): domain Eukaryota; kingdom Metazoa; phylum Mollusca; class Gastropoda; order Stylommatophora; family Helicidae; genus Cepaea; species Cepaea nemoralis. The sequence goes on along the minus strand of JACEFZ010001661.1, from coordinate 80,144 downwards.
CACACTAGCAGTCTGGATAGATTTAGAAAAAGCATTTGATAAAGTATGGAAGGAAGGACTGAAAGTAAAACTGCAAAACATGCATGTTTGTGGAAAAATGTATAAATGGATCAGCCACTACCTTGAGAACAGAACTGCCAGGACAAAAGTACAAGGACAAACAAGCAAAATCATGCTGCTGGAGCAAGGTGTCCCCCAAGGAGGAGTTCTTTCACCAACATTATTCCTAGCATATATAAATGACATCACAGAAAATTTTCCAGCCAGAGTACACACATCCTCCTTTGCAGATGACCTAGCCATATGGACATCTGAAGAATATATTAGTACAGCTAACAGCAGAATACAGCAAGCCTTATTAGCGCTAGAGGACTGGTCAAAATCATGGCTATTGAAGATAAGTGAGGAGAAAACAACATGCACAGTGTTCTCCCTCTCAAATAAAACTCAGCAACCTAAGCTGGTATTGAATGGAAAAATATTGCGCCATGAAGAAAATCCAAATTATCTAGGAGTCACCTTTGATCGTCGCCTGACATGGAAGACACAGGTTGAGAAAAATCGAACAAGAGCAAGGCAGAGAATGGCAATCATGAAAAAGCTTGCTGGTACAACGTGGGGAGCAGATGAGAAAGTTCTCAAGAAGTTATATACTGGACGGGTGAGGCCAGTACTGGAATATGGCATTGCAGCTTGGGCAACAGCAAAGTCAAACTTTAACAAAATAAGTAGAGTCCAAAACCAAGGAATGCGAATCATAACTGGAAGCCTGAAGACAACGCCTATTAATGAACTAGAAAAGATCACTTGTTTACAACCAATGCAGGATAGAAGAGATAGCAGAGCCCAGCAACAAGCAGAAAAATTTAGAAGATTGACAGACCACCCTATGTACAACAGATTTAATGGTTTTGGAAAGGGAAGACTGAAGCGTAGCAACTTTGTAGAAACTGCAAAACGAAGGATTAGGGCAGATCCTATACTTAACATATCAACAGTCAAGCCCATACACAATGCACACAAGTTCCCAGCTTGGAGACAGCAGCAACTGCCTGAGATGATAGAAAACATTCCTGGTATTGAGAAAAAGAACACTCAGCATGAAACCGAAAGAAGAGAAATAACCCTAAACTACATAAAAGAACATTACCCAAGCAGGAATTGGACCCATGCATATACAGATGGATCAGCCAAAAATTCAATAGAGAATGGAGGAGGAGGAATTCTCCTAAACTTAAAAAATGGAGTGAAAAAAACACATTCAATGGCAACTGGAAAATTTTCAAGTAACTTCAAAGCGGAGGTAGAGGCTTTGAAAACTGCAGCAGAAATGCTCCTGATGGAGGAAAATAAAGAGAAGCAAATAGCTATCTTCACAGATGCAAAGTCAGCTGTCTCAATACTCAAGAGCAATAACAGCACAGAACTAACTGACCTAAGAGCAGCACTCCATGGTCTATGCCAGAAATCCTCCATGGTCTATGCCAGAAATCCAAAAAAGTTGTAATACAGTGGATCCCATCACATTGCAGTATACCTGGAAACGAAGAGGCTGACAGACTGGCAAAAGAGGGCGGACGACTACCACAGCCTGACATAGACATAACCTATAATGAGGCAAAGAGGTTGATAAAAAGCACTTATAGAACCAAATGGGAATATGAGCATCCAGGCCATCAGAAGGATGATGCTTATTACAAACTCGACCGAAGAGAACAAGTAGCAATCTTCAGACTCCGCACAGGACATAACAGGCTGAAATACCACTTGTTCAATAAACTAAAGATAGGAGATATCGATGAATGTAATTGTAGAACTGGAAAAATGACAGCAAAACATTTGCTGCAGGATTGCCCAACGTATGCAGAACAGAGAAAGATATTTTGGCCCACACCTGCTTCATTTGAGGACAAGCTCTATGGAGATATCAACAAGCTCAAGTTGACCGCAGCTTACTTTAACTACATACAGGTTGACATTTAAAGGTGCATGAAGACCCAGAGGCATGAAATGGAATATTGCTTGGATAGCAAATCCATTATGTGGAAAGTCCAAATCGAAAGCTCGCTGTGTGGGCTTCATAAAAGGTGGAAAAGTGTCCTAGTGGCACGAAATGGAATATTGCTTGGATAGCAAATCCGTTACGTGGAAAGTCCGAATCAAAAGCCCATTGTGTGGGCTTCATAAAAGGTGGAAAAGTGTCCTAGTGGCATGAAATGGAATATTGCTTGGATAGCAAATCCATTACGTGGAAAGTCCGTATCTAAAGCCCACTGTGTGGACTTCATAAAAGGTGGAAAAGTGTCCTAGTGGCACGAAATGGAATATTGCTTGGATAGCAAATCCATTACATGGAAAGTCCGAATCGAAAGCTCACTGTGTGGATGTCATCTGCAGACTGCATACTTCTGGTTTCCGGAAGAACAGCCTATGGTGAACGGAAGGCCCAATATACGGAAGTGAGGCTAAGCAGCCATGTGCAGGACGTGACGATTCCTTGGGTGAGCCCAGTACCAGAGCGCTATGTATCAGCTCTGCAATTATGGAAGCCTCCTTGGATGGCGGGGAATGCCCATGGTCTGCCCCTGCCTTCCCTTGAGGGCTGACCAGGATCTTTGGCTGTTCTATATGGACCAGCTGGGATGGGGGATAACACCACAACAGTGAGAGTCAAACGTCCTAAGAAACCCCCGGGAAGGTTAACCCGGTCAACAAATGCCCGCAGAAGTCGGATGTGTCGGCCTAGCGGCGCAAGAACGCAGCTCTGCTGTAAACAGGCACAACGCAATCACATCCGAAAAAAAACTCCGGATGAACGAAGAAGAAGAAGAAGAAGAACTCTACTGTTTACTGAAAGTCATCAGTGTGTGCCCTGCAAACTGCCGTAGGTATTTATCTCTCCACAGTCAGTCCTTGGTGTTCTGGATCATCTCTGCTGCTGTTATACCTCCATACCACTGCCAAAACATGATTTCTAGATCGTACACCCAAAGATTACATTCTTATCAACAGAAGATTTCGAAATGCCTTAAAATTCGCAAAAACTATACCAAGTGCAGACTGCTACAGTGACCATAGATTACACAAAATTTGATCTACAGGCACTGAAGACTGAAGAAATAAAGATAATTCAACGTAGAGGCAAAGAACAGATTCGATGCATTGTCCGATAAGGAAATATTATTTTAAAACGTCAGTGACCAATGGGAAATATTAAAGAAATCAGTCAACCAAGCTGCAGAAACAACCATCCCAAAAATAAAGATAAGACGTATGAAGAAATAACAAAAATAACAAGGAAAAATATGAAGAGACTCACAGGAAAATTAGGAAGCTATGCAGAGAGGCAAAAGAAACATGGCTTGAGGAAAATTGCAAGGAAATTGAAAACCAACACAACACCCGGAATACCAAATTAATGCACAAAAGAATAATGACATCACTAACAAAAGAACACACACATCAACGGATTGCCTAAAAACCAAAGATGGCAAAATCATAATAGAAAAAGATAGATTTTACGTGCATGGTCAGATTATGTGAAAGACCTTTATGATGATACAAGAGAAGAACAATATAGTAAATACCTGGATGGCTTGGCCACGTGGCTGGGTCGAGATAGGAACACAGAGCTGATCCATGACTGATGATTGACTGAGATGGCAGAACATGACCGCCCACACTTAGCGGCATGGCACATGATGGATGGATGGAAAAATCATGCCCGTTCAGAGCTTAAAAATGGACAAACATCTGCTCAGTAAAGGGTTAATACGTTGAAATGGACAAGTGAAAGCATTGAAAAAGGTGTCACAACCGTGACCTGTGGACCAAGAAGAGGTTATGTATCTACACTGTGTTTTAAAGGTCTTTGCTTTTTATTTTTATGATTTAACTAATATGCATTAAGTCATTAACCATTTAGTGGTGACAGTCACTGAACAAATTATCTTCAAAATCAGTGTCCATTCTAACAAGATTTATCTACATCTTCTGGGCAAACATCTCCATTTTTGGATGATCGTACACCCTAAAAGTATGAGTCATGTAGAAAAAATGCATAAGCATTGCGGAAAAACATTTTCTTTTAGTGGGACTTCAAATAAGTTTCATTAGAATCAAACAGAATCCGTAATAATCCACTTGTTTCTGTTATAATATATTGATTTAGCATTGTGTCATAAATCTCCAGATGGGTGTATCAGACGCACATCTTGCTTATGATCGAGAGGTTTTCCAGAAGATTGTTATGGGAGCAAGGTTCTGCAAAGAACATGCTAAAATGAATGAATTGTGTTATAATGTATTGGTTTAGTTCTCTTCTACTTCTGTAATGTTTTAAGTAAATAGATGTTATAATTAATGGAAATGAAAAAGATATTTGAAAAGTTATTACAATAGTGTTTCAAACAGCCAGTGTATGCAACATGTCATTCCAGTTAAACATATAATGCCGCGAGAGTGACCTTTGATAATGATTTGCAAATCACTATGTAAAATGTATTTTTCTCTCTAAGCGGTCGCTCAGAAAGCAGTGACAAACTACTCAGCGTAATCTTGCCTAGAACATCAACAGCAGCTGAAAAATACTGGTGTTGACTGCAACGTCCTGTAGGGGATATGCAACCAAAAAAAAAATAATTCACGAATTTTTGAAACACAATATTGAATTAATTTTGTCAGCTGTATGCAGTTATGTTAAATAATTTTTATTGAAAAATGAGAAACAATTTGTACTATGTCTGGAGCAAAATACAAAAGTTCAGCCTGTTACTTAATAACATGACGCCATCCACAGGTGGTGCATATATGACCACAATGGTGCATTGTGAGGCATGTGGCATAACCCCGGCATGCTGTGGATTTAAAACATGACCTATCTTGTCTTCTAATATATTACTTCTAAAAACATTAAATATATAGAAGTAGATAATAAATGTAAGCTATAATAACCACACTTCTGTTTTCTCCTTAAATATCAAGAAAACAGTAACAATGCTGATATCAAAGAAAATGGGGACACCAAAATGTGACATAGAAATAGGATAAATTCTTAACCAAGTGGATAATTTTAGATACCTAGGGGCATTTATAACACCAGATGGAAGATGTACAACAGAGATTAAGAGCAGAATAGGGCAAGCAAAAGTTGCATTTCAGAAAATGAAGAGTATCTTATGCAATAAGTCACTATCACTGAATGTAAGAAAGAGAGTGCTGAAATGCTATGTAGAACCAGTTTTGCTGTATGGCAGTGGATCTTGGAATGTAATTGAACAAATTAAGAAGAAATTAGAAGCAACAGATGTTTTTCCTGAGACGAATGTTGCGAATTCCTTGGACTGCCAGAGTAACTAACGACGACTGCCTGAAACAGGCTAATGAAACTAGAACATTATATACAACAATAAGAAAGAGACAAACATCTTTCTTCGGTCATGTGATGAGAGAAGAGAAGCATTGGAGAACATCATGACAACTGGAAAGATCAAGGGGAAGAGAGGCAGAGACAGACCAAGAGAAATGATGCATGGAGGAATCAGCAGCAGAGTTGATCCAGAAAACCAAAGGCCGAGACCTGTGGAAAGCCATGAACGCCTATGCCAGCTGGCAGGGCACATGATGATGATGACATTCCATCAAGTAGTTTTCATTTCCAGCAAGCTGATAAATCCTAAGCTGAGCCCCACTGTGATGTGGTGATTTCAGTCACATAAATTGGCAAAGCTAAGGTTGTTGTGTTGCTAATAAATGGATACCCCGTGCCTCTCGGGTATGAGCAGTTTGTGTTCTGGTTTTATGGAACCCAGTGCTAGACATCAACATACATCCGCCGTACACCATGTATAAATGGCCATCACACACCTGAACCAAACTGACAGGGAATCTTGGAATTGGTGACCGCTAGAGATGCAGTGACCAGAAATCACATAGTAGATATACCTCTGGCTCTCATCAGCATTCTTCCCCGACCCAGATAAAGGATGTCCATCAAAGGTGTGTTCTACTAATTTGACAAATTAGTTCTAATTTCCACTAAGTGTGATGTGATTTCTACTAAATAACTAAGTTTAAATGTCCATTAAACAAGAATTCTTCTGAATGGGTTTGTTTAAAATGTTCATGACGTATCTTTTTAATGGAATATCAGTGCCTTGAGAGAAAACTTTGCTTCATAAGTAAGTTTCTTGGAATTGAAGGATCCTGAACTTGGCTTAGATATTAACACCCAAACAACAAAAACTATGATAAATACAAGTTTGGCCTAACAATGGTCATCCTGCAGTAAGGCCTGTATCTCTGAGTCGTCATGACTGTCTTTCGAGAGACTTGCCCATGTCTACCCACTATTTCTGTTTGACTTGCCGTGTGAAAAACGATTTCTTAGGTGACTCAGCACAATATGACAATCTTGCACAGGGGTAGTGACTCATGGTTGGCCAGTGGTTCAATAACGTTCATTACTGCTGTGGTGCAATTATCCATCTGACAGTAGTCAGCAAGCTCATTCTGGTCTCTATCATACCAATGGCTCGTTGGCGGTCATTATCAGATAGTCGTGGCATTTCAAGCACATGTACTGTGTGTTTTGTCTCAACAGTCTTTTTGTACCGAGTGTACTGCCCAAAGCGTACACATTTTCAGGGTCACAGTTGTTGGAAATCGTGTTGCACCTGTAACTCATTGTTTTCATGTTGTCTGTACACAAACTCGTGGGTTGAATCATGCACTTTCCATTCCAGCAGCCATTCACTCTCTACCTCATGACAAGTAACGGGAAAATCAATTTTCACACATTTTTTCCCAGCTTCTCGGCATCAGTACATATAGTAGTGGTGCATTTTTAATGTGCTTCAGTATATGATAATATTGAAACTGAATTCAGCCACTTATTTATATTTATTAGTTCATGATTTGTTGGTAGTGTTCTTATTTCACACTAGCTGACCCGGCCCGGCTTCGCCCAGACTCTGGTGGGGAGCATCTCATTTAATTCATATAAGTAGTCATATAAGTTCTCGTTCCCGTTACCGACTATCTGTCTGTCTGTCTGTCTGTCTGTCTATCTGTCTGTCTGTCTGTCTGTCTGACCCGGCCCGTCTTCGCCCAGACCCTGATGGGGAGCATCTCATTTAATTCATATAAGTAGTCATATAAGTTCCCGTTCCGACTATCTGTCTGTCTGTCTGACCCGGCCCGCATCGCCCAACTCCTGGTGGGAGCATCTCATTTAATTCATATAAGTAGTCATATAAGTTCCCGTTCCCGACTGTCTGTCTGTCTGTCTGTCTGTCTGTCTGTCTGTCTGTCTGTCTGTCTGTCTGTCTGTCTGTCTATCTGTCTGTCTGTCTGTCTGACCCGGCCCGGCCCATGGTCGAGAGCATCTCATTTAAATTATATAAGTAGTCATATAAGATCCCGTTCCCCACTATCTGTCTGACTGTCTGTCTGTCTTGGGTAAATGTAGGAGGGAGGAGGAAGAGGGAGGTGGAGGAGGGAGGAATAGGAGGGATTAGGAGGAGGAGGCGAGGAGGAGGGAGGAGGAGGAGGCGAGGAGGAGGGAGGAGGAGAAGGGAGCAGGAGGAGGAGAGGGAGGAGGAGGAGAGAGGAGGGAGGAGGCGGAGGGAGAAGGAAGAGGGAGAAGGAGGAGGGAGAAGGAGGAGGAGGAGGGGAGGAGGAGGAGGAGGAGGGAGGCGGAGAGAGGAGGAGGGAGGCGGAGAGAGGAGGAGGGAGGAGGAGGAATGTGAAGGGAGGAGGAGGAATGTGAAGGGAGGAGGGGGGAGGAGGTAGACGGAGGAGGAGGAGGTAGAGGGAGGAGGAGGAGGCGGAGAGGGAGGAGGAGGAAGGAGGAGGGGGAGGAGGGAGGAAGAAGGAGGAGTGATGAGGAGGAGGAGGAGGGATGAGGAGGGGGAGGAGAGAGGAGGAGGAGGAGGGAGGAAGAAGGAGGAGGAGGGATGAGGAGGAGGAGGAATGTGAAGGGAGGAGGAGGTAGAGGGAGGAGGAGGAGGAGGAGGGATGAGGAGGAGGGGGAAGAGGGAGGAGGAGGAATGTGAAGGGAGGAGGGAGGAGGAGTGAGGAGGAGGAGAGGGAGGAAGAGGGAGAAGGAGGGATGAGGAGGAGGAGGAAGAGGGAGGAGGAGGAATAGGGAGGAGGAGGAATGTGAAGGGAGGAGGAGGAATAGGGAGGAGGACGAGTGGAGAGGAGGAGGGAGGAGATAGAGGGAGGAGGAGGAGGGAGGAAAAGGGAGGAGGAGGAGGAGGGAGGAGGAGGAAGAGGGAGGAGGAGGGAGGAGGATGGTGGAGGAGGAAGAGGGAGAAGGAGGAGGAGGGGAGAGGAGGAGGCAGAGGGAGAAGAAGGAAGGAGGGAGAATGAGGAGGGGAGTAAGGAAAGGGAGGTGGAAGAGGTGGAGGAGGGAGGAGGAAAGATGTAGGGGGAGGAGGAGGTAGAGGGAGGAGGAGGAAGGAAAGGGAGGAGGAAGAGGAGGAGAAGGGTGGAGGGAGGAGGAGGAGGTAGAGGGGGGAGGAGGAAGAGGGAAGAGGGAGAAGGAGGAGGGAGGATGATGAGGGAGAAGGAGGCAGGAGGAGGAGGAGGGAGGCAGGAGGATGAGGGAGGAGGCGGAGGGAGCAGGATGGAGGAGGAGGGGAGAGGAGAAGGAAGAGGGAGGAGGGAGAGGGAGGAGGAGAGAGTTCGCCATTCCGAATTCATACTCGTCTAGTTCTTCCCTTCTACACGACTGTAGATAACTTCCTTACACATAAAAAGATGAATTGTTATTGATATTGCCGTGGCATGGAGGAATATCAGCAGCAGAGTTGATCCAAAAAACCAAAGACTGAGATCTACGGAGAGCCATGAACGCCTACGCCAGCCGGCACGGCACTTGATGATGATGATTGCCGTGTGACGATTCTGTGTAGTCACGTCATTTTCTTCCCTTTCCCTAGCGTTTTGGTTCGGGGATTCTTTCATCATCATCATCATATATTTACGTACGTATTTTTGGAGGGGGAGGAGGGAGGAGGAGGAAGAAGGAAAAAAAACTATGACAGTTGACAGCTCTGGAATGAAAGGAAGGCGTGTAGAAAATTTCATCTCAATCGGATGGGCCGTTCGCGAACAAATAAAGGACATACATATATATTTACATATATATTTACATACATACACTTTGTTTTATAGATATAGATTTGCATCTTTGTGTATAATGTAGACTTATAACTAGACACTTTTTACAAGAATCTATGAAAACATTGAAACCAACATTGTTGGACAGATTAAAAATAATTTAGCTATGGTCTGTCTGCTTCATTAACAAATCTCAGAATAAATAACATTGGTATTAACAATTAATCTTCTTGTTCTTTTTCTGCAGCTGTTTCAGATGCTGTCCGAACTAGCTTAGGCCCACGTGGCATGGACAAAATGGTATGTTGTAAAATAATTTACATACTTCTAAGACCTTTGTTTTGTGTGTGTGTTTAAAAAAATGTAGAACAATTATGTTTTGTAATCCTGAGAAGTAGGCTGCAAAAGTCAGATTAAAGCCGGTATTTTGGAAAATTTGGAGGATTCAGGCTGATTAATGTATTGGATGTCTTAACTTTATACTAAGGCCATAACAAATTAATCATCTCTTGGCAGTCAGAAATCATGAGTAGGCCACATAGGCTGCTACTGGCGCAACATTTCAAAATTAATTTACCCATAATAAAATAATTGTGAAGGTGGAAGGCAAACTTGGTCCCAAACATTGATGTGCTTATGTAGTGTAGTGGTCAGCCAAAACAAGCACACTTTGCATTTGTGTGAATGCAAACTGAATGTCACAGGATACAATTTATCAGTGGCAAAGAATTTGTTTGTCCACTAAGATCAGTATGATTAAACTACCAACTTTTCCTGGCTATATGTGACTTTCTGTCATCTTAATGGTTTCAGAAGTAGAAGATTAAGACTGCTTGCTAAGTTTAGATAAACACTAAGAAATACAATTTGATAGAAACTAAAAATGTGGGGAATTCAAGGTATAAGTCCCAACGGGATAGAATAGAAAATAGAAACAGTATGAGCTGTTCAGTCATAGAAAGACTGGTAAAAAAAATAGCTATAGGACATAATGCACGTTCAACTCTTGTTTGCTTTAGAAAATGGTTGAGTAGTCACAGTGGAACAGCTTCATTTCATCTGTTAGAGGTAAACAAGAACTAAACATAGTTTATGAACTAGTCTTCTTTCTCAGGAGCCAACATTTTTGCAGATGCTGGCTAAAATGATTGCAAATTTCAAACGTCTGGTATAAATTACCAGTCACCATGGCGACCAGATACCCTGGATATTTCTAATACCCCAGCTTATATTTAAACAAACATACTCGGGGGTAAACACATGCAGGTTGCCCAGTCATCATCTGGAAATGTTTACGTGACGCCTGAAAATTCATGGTATTCTTAGCCTGTATTTGCACTCCCAAAAAAAATACGCTGGTTCTTGAATTCCTAACTGTGACATACCTTTTCATTGTAAGTTTTGTCTATCCCTGCACATAACTTATCAGTTTAACATTGTTTATTCATGTTCGTGAATTCTGTTTATTTGTACCTAGATTCAGGCTGCTAATGGAGATGTTACTATTACCAATGATGGAGCAACTATCCTCAAACAAATGCAGGTGCTTCACCCAGCAGCCAAAATGGTAAGATTTTCAAGAACCAGTGATTTCTCATATAATGTTAAGTCATCTCATATTAACTTTGTGCTCACTTGATTGATTATCATAGTGGTACACCTTCATGGGGGACTTAGCTGTTACATTTGTTATAATTATCCATTTTAAAACATATATTCTCAATACTTTATAATATGCTAGTAAAGTGGTAACAAGATACAAATTGAGACTGAATGAATGTGTAAAAACAAATAGTAAGAAAATTAATAGATGAACTTAATAAGACTGCATGCATGCTTGAGTGATTAATACTTTTGTTTCATTTTGGGAAGGGGAATTGATTTTTTTCAAACCTGCATTTATTGCGGCCCCTCATTTCATCAAATGCTTTTAAAGAAATCTATCCAGGCTACTGGCGTGCACTGTTTTCTCTTGGAGGACTTCCTCTATTTCCTGAGCTATGTAAGCTATTTGATCTTCAGGGCATCTTCCTGCTTGTTGTAGAGTTAAAGGCATTTTTTCCCCAGGTGCTAAGTAGTAATTAAGATAAGTTTTTACCAGCCAATTGGAGATTGATTTTATAATAGCCCTCTATCTAGGAGTCACCTTTAATTATCGCCTGACATATAAGACACAGGTTATGAAATGGAATATTGCTTGGCTGGCAAATCCATTACGTGGAAAGTCCATATCAAAAGCTCATTGTGTGGGCATCATCAAAAGCGGAAAAAGTGTCCCAGTGGCAAATCCATTACGTGGAAAGTCAGAATCCTCGGGAAGGTTAACCTGGTCAACAAACGCCTGCAGAAGTCGGATATGTCGGTCTAAAGTCGCAGTATCGCAGCTCCGCTATAAACAGGCACAGCGCAATCACATCCGAAAAAATACCCCGGATGAACGCAGAAGAAGAAGAAGAAGAAAAAGGTTGAGAAAAAATAAAAAAAGAGCAAGGCAAAGATTGATAGTCATGAATAAGCTTGCTGGTACAACGTGGGGAGCAGATAACGTTCTCAAGAAGTTACATACTGGACGGGTGAGGCCAGTACTGGAATACAACATCGCAGCTTGGGCAACAGCAACTAAGTCAAACTTTAACAAAATAAATAGTTACCAAAATCAAGGAATGCGGATCATAATTGGAAGCCCAAACATGACGCCTATTAACGAACTAGAAAAGATCACTTGTTTACAACCAATGCAGGATAGAAGAGATAGTAGAGCCCAGCAACAAGTAGAAAAATTTAGAAGATTGGCAGACACCCCATGTATAAAAATGGTTTTGGAAAGGGAAGACTGATGATGTGAAGCAACTTTGTAGAAACTGAAAAAAAAAGAAAGATAGAACAGATCCTATGTTTAACATATCAATGGTCAAACCCATTTACAGTGCTCACAAATTCCCAGCTTGGAGACACCAGCAACAGCTTGAGATGATAGAAAACATTCCTGAGATTGAGAAAAAGAACACCCAGAATGAAACTGAAAGAAGAAAAATAGCCCTAAAATACATAAAAGAATATTACTCAACTAGCAATTTGACCCATGCATATACAGATGGATCAGCCAAAAATTCAATAGAAAATGGAGGAGGAGGAAGTCTCCTAAATCTAAAAAATAAAGCAAAAAAGTCGGTAGCAACTGGAAAATTCAGAGGCTTTGAAAACTGCAGCAGAAATGCTCTTGATGAAGGAAAATAAAGAGAAACACATAGCTATCTTCACAGATGTGAAGTCAGCTGTCTCAATACTGAAGAGCAAAAATAGTACAGAACCAGGAGACCTAAGAGCGGCACTCCATGGACTGTCAGAAATCCAAGAAAGTTGTAATACAGTGGATTCCATCAGATTGCATTATACCTGGAAATGAAGAGGCTGACATTAGCAAAAGAGGGTGGACGACTACCTCAGGCTGACATAGACATAACTTATTACGAGGCTAAGAGGTGTTATAAAAAGCACTTCTAGAACCAAGTGAGAATCAGAGCATCCAGGCCATCATAAAGAGGATGCATATTACCAACTTGACCGAAGTGAACAAGTAGCAATCTTCAGACTCCGCACAGGACATAACAGGATGAAATATCACTTGTTCAGTAAACTAAATATAGGAGATACTGATGAATGTAATTGTGGAACTGGTAAAGTGACAGCTAGTCATTTCATGCAGGAGTGTTCAATATATACAGAACAGAGAAAGATGTTGGGCCTACACCTGCTTTATTTATCTCTATGGAGATTTAAACAAGCTCAGGTTGACCTCTGTCTTTAACTATATTCATGTTGACATCTAAAGGTGCTTGTCTGTTGCCATAATTCGTGCCACTGGTATGTTGGTGTCAAAGGCGTCCCAGAGGCATGAAATGGAATATTGCTTGGCTAGCAAGTCCATTACATTGAAAGTCTGAAATGAAAGTACACTGTGCGGATGTCATCTGCAGACTGCATTCATCTGGTTTCTGGAGGAACAGCCTGTGGTGAACAGAAGTCCCAATATATGGAAGTGAGGCTAAGTAGTCAAGTGCAGAGCGTGATGATTTCTTGGGTGAGCCCAGAACCACAGCTCTATGTGTTGGTTCTGCAATTATGAAAGCCTCCTTGGATGGCAGGGGAATGCCCATGGTCTGCCCCTACATTCCTTTGAGTTTTGACCGGGATGTCTTCAGCTGTCTTAAATGGGCTAGCTGGAATGGAGATAATATTACAATAGAGAAATTCGAACGTCCTGCGAAACACTCAGGAAGGTTAATCCGGCCAACAAATGCCTGAAGTTGGATGCGTCGGCTAAAAGGTGCAAATATCGCACTTCATTTGCAAACAGGTACGTCCAAAACAACACTCCAGACGAACGCAGAAGAAGAAGTATACTGGTATTCTGGATGACACTGGAGGTTTACGAAGAAGAAATAATACACACAAAATGACTGGCATTTTATGTATGAAAAGTTGAAAGTGAACAAAAACAAATTTACATTAAACAAAAAAATAAATGCGCTACTATAATTTATAAAAATAGCTTATAGTCTCCTAATTTAGCAAATTACATTATAAATATGTCATTTGTATTCTCCAGCTTGTTGAACTTTCTAAGGCCCAAGACATCGAGGCAGGTGATGGGACCACATCTGTTGTTGTTTTAGCTGGCAGTTTACTAGATATTACTGCTAGATTGTTAGCAAGAGGTAAGTCTTTTTCTTTGTCTTTTCATTTGTTTGGAATTTACCTATAACTTGCAATTTTTGTTTCCTGCATGAACCACTATATTCTGCACAGTGTTGACATCCAGTGTTTCTTCCAGCCCTAGAATGCCTTTATAAACTATTTGGTAGTATTTGATATATTCTTCAATTTGAGGTGCTTGCCCACATGTACACATAGCTATAGAATCTAGCTTTGTATTTATATGGAATATTGCTGTAGAGTCAGTGGATCTCAACCGGTGGGGAATTTCTCTTCCCCCCCCCCCCCCCCCCCCCCCCCCCCCCCGGAAATGTTAGGGTTTGGGGGAGAAGATTATTTCAAGATCGCATTAATACAAGAACCAGTTCTGTACTTGCCCTAATGAAATTCGTTTTATAGCGTAAGTTGACCCGCAAATCACGTTTTATGTAGATGTCTAGACTTGTTCTAGTATGTGTTATTAAATTTAGCTGCCATTTTTATGTATACTATGTAAGGGTGGGGTGGGGGGATTTATAGGGAGGAAATTCGAAAGGGGGGGGGGGGGGGGCGAATGATGTTCTGAACATATGGTAAAGGGAGCGGGGATGGGCCAAAAATGGTTGAGAACCACTGCTGTAGAGCCTATCTTTAGCTTTGTGTACATGAGGCTGTCTCTTATGTCTAAAACTCTTTCTGGTTCTGTCCAATCATCATCATCATCTTTCACTTCTGCCGTCAAGCATCGTGGGAAGGAATAATTTGCGTTCCAGCGCCCGGTAGGCGGCACTGGATAGTGTCATTCCGTGTGGCTGTACAATGTCTTTGATGTCGTCAATCCATTTTCTTCTTGGGTGTCCTCATGGTCTCGTCGCAGATAATCTTTGATGTAAGGCCAGTGATGGTAGTTGCTGGTGTTGCATTTTAACGACCTGGCCAAACCACTTGATCTTCTGTCTTTCAATAAATGTGGCACAAGATGTTGATCCCACAGTCTGTCTGATAATAGCGTTTCTTACTCGGTCTCAGATTGTTAAGTTGGCAGCTCTCCTCAGGCATCTCATTTCGCAGGTGTTGATTTTGCGAAGATGTAATTTGGATAAAGTCCAGGTTTGAGATTGGTAGGAAAGGGTTGGTGTGAATATGCTGTTTATTATCTGTCGTTTTGCGGACATAGGTATATTTGGATGTTTCAGTTAGGGTGATAGTTGATATGTAAGTGCACTAGCTTTTTGACACCTGATTTCGATTTCTCTGTCCAATCTGTTCAATTAGATAGTATTTATTCCGTTTTTAAACAGGTGATTTTCAGAATGATGTTTTTTTTTTTTAATTTTCACATGTAATTAGAATATCTGGTTGTTTAAAAATCAGTTAAAAACTACCTGCTCCTAAATCGTATAAGGCTGGCTTTAAATCCAGTATTCAGGATTGTGAACTTGCATTCACCACACTAGGCCACAGGCGCTAACAAATTATTACTGCATGTGTTGTTTCTGATTTTACGAGTTTTCAGATGCAGCTAATATTGCTTTGACTTGTGAATCATAGTAGCCAAGTGTTTTCCAATTGCTACCTTGATAGATGCACTGAATTTATCTGGATATTCCACGTATACACTAGCCCGTCCATCTGTTGTAGCCTTCTGTGCTGATCATTTGTTTGGGTATCGTTAAAAAGGCTAGAGTTGCTGTTCTAATTTCTATGCTATTTTGTATGCTGTACTGTATACATCATTCTCTTTTAATCAAGGATTCTTAATAGTAAAGAGTGCAGCATTAATAGACCTGAGAGCAGTACTCCATGTACTTTGTCCGAAATCCAAAAGGGTTAGATGTGTT
Organism: Cepaea nemoralis; assembly: GCA_014155875.1. Lineage (NCBI taxonomy): Eukaryota > Metazoa > Mollusca > Gastropoda > Stylommatophora > Helicidae > Cepaea > Cepaea nemoralis. Next base: position 64,482 of record JACEFZ010001661.1, on the reverse strand, counting down.
GCAACATACCTGGAAATGAAGAGGCTGAAAGAATGGCAAATAAAGGTTGAAACAAATTTACATCCTGATATAGGAACAAGCTATGATGAAGGAGATTTATAAGAAGTATAGAATCAAAGGTAAATCTGTGTACCCAGACCACTAGAAAGATGATGCATATTACGAATTCCAACAAAGATAAGATCTTCAGCACAGAACACAGCGGGTTGATATACCATATATTTAATCAACTAAAGTTAGGAGATACTGATGAATGTAGCTGTGGGATTGGTAAAAGTTAGTTGCATATCCACTACAGGATGTTGCAGTCAACACCTGCATATTTTGCTGTTGTGATGTCTTGGCAAATTTATGTTCAGTATGTTCCATTGTGTCTAAATGAAAAATTTCGTAAAAAACCAACGCAACGTGGTCTGCTGCCAAATCGGCGTGTTTCAAACTCGGGTATCCGGGAAGGTTAACCCGGTCAACAAATGCCCGCAGAAGTCGGATGTGTCGGCCTAACGGCGCAAGAACGCAGCTCTGCTGTAAACAGGCACAACGCAATCACATCCGGAAAAAAAAACTCCGGACGAACGCAGAAGAAGAAGAAGAAACTCGGGTATGCAGGATCACGAACCGCGTCCATAACCCCTTCGCCACAGAGCTTGCGGATTGATAAAATGACAGCTAATTGTTTGATGCAGGAGTGAGCAACATATGTAGAACAGAAAACTATGCAGGAGTGAGCAACATATGTAGAACAGAAAACTATTTTTGCCAATATCTGCTCCTCTTGAACTCTATGGAAATGTCAACAAGCTCAAGTTATGTCTGCGTGGTCATTTGGCCTGTTGTGTAAAGCTATTTTCAGTAGCCCCTCTCCTAAATCCATTTGAATTGTTCTTTTATTGTTAATTAAAACTTTAGAATCTCTTCAGGAGTTGCGCTTTAGTAATTTTTTTCAATACACAAATAGCAAAATTAGTACTTTGAACTATCATAAGCACATTCTCATCTTCTAATTACAAGTTAGCCAATATGAGTAAGATCTTTAAATGATACATTTGGCATTGACTAAAGAGTGAATGCAGGTTGTTTGTTAAAATCTTTTTTCTCTCCTCAAGGTATTCATCCTACCTTGATAGCTGAAGCATTCCAACGTGCTGCTGTCAAGTGTGCAGAGATCCTCGAATCCATGGTCACTCCCCTTGACCTGAATGATAGAGAATCATTGTTGAAAAGTGCAGCCACATCCTTAAACTCAAAGGTATGTTACCCAAATGGTCTTTGAATTGCTATGTTCATGGAGCATTGCAGTGTGTATATCACTAGTGATTTGCAAACTTTATTTTTTTTAAAGTTCATTTCTGAAATGTATTTAAGTAGATGGAAGCATGTCACAAAGAAGATTATTTATGCTCTTGATTTTTATTCAGGTTGTGTCCCAGTACTCTTCCATACTGTCACCCATTGCCGTGGATGCTGTCATGAAAGTGATTGATCCAGCTACAGCCACAAATGTAGATCTGAACGACATTAAGATCGTCAAAAAACTTGGGTAAGTAGAAATTGGTGCTTAGATATAATAAACACATTGTAATTTCAGCTAAGTAGTTTATAATGCAGCTAAAAGAAAAGTTAAATTGAAAGAGGCTTTTTTCTTTGCTAATTCCCCAGAGGCACAGTGGAAGATACAGAACTCATTGATGGACTGGTATTTACAAGCCGGACTTCAGGAGCAGGGGGACCCACTAAAGTGGAAAAAGCTAAACTTGGCCTCATTCAGTTTTGTATTTCCCCACCCAAAACTGATGTAAGTTTCTTTGTGAAATATGTTCAAATTCAGCTTTAGATTCAGTACATATTAAACTCGCTATTATTGATTTTTATGAACCAAGATAAGACAGAATATATGGTAATTTCAAGAGAAGGAACGGCTAAAAACTCTGGCCACATACAAATAGATAATATGACCATTAAAAGAACAGAAACATTCAGTACAATCTTCCAACTGCTCCAACATAATAAGGGAAGAAATACAAGCTAGAATCAACTCTGGAAATAAGATATACTATGCACTACAACATCTGCTAAAATCAAATGCACTATCTCGTAACACCAAAATCACAATATACAAAACACTGATTAGACCAGTTGTGCTGTGTGGCTCTGCAACCTGGAGTTTAGTTAGTTTAGTCGATGGATCAACATCACTGCACACGGGTGTAACCCATAAGTGCTCCGTTCTCCTCCTAACTCAAACCTGAGTTTGGAGAAACTCAGCTCAGTGCACGAACTCCATAGCACCGGCGAGGATCCTGAAATACTTTGGGTAGATTTTTAATTCGAAATTTTGCCCGGGCAGCGCCGTTAGGCTACTCTTTTTCGATTTCCAACCACCAAGGGATTTTTTACGTGCGCAACAATACACACAGGAGTCTGATCTCATGACCCGGAGGGAAGATAAACTCTATGAACCGCTATGTGAACTAAAAAAGACAGTTAAATTCATACAAGAGACAACATTGCAGTTATAGACAAATTTCAAGCGAAAGAAGAAGAAGACTACCCAGAGATCAGGGGAAATTACTAGAAGTCCACTTGAAAAAATCCCGGTCCTCACCGGGGCTTGAACCCAGGACCTCCAGCTCTCGAGGTGGACACTGTACCTCGAGACAACGCATCCCCCCTGCAACCTGGAGTACAACTAAAGAAGACAAAGCCTTGTTACAAACCTTTGAGAACAAAGTCCTTTGGGCCCATTAGGGATACACAAAGTGGAGAGAGGAAAAGAAGAAGCAACAAAGACATTTATGATCTAAGTCCCCGCTAATCACTGGTATCATGAAGGCTAATAGACTGCAATGGCTTGGGCATATAGAAAGAATGGAAGATAATAGGGAAACAAAACTCGCTTACACTCAGGAAATAAATGACCATAGACCGCGAGGTAGACCAAAAAGACTGAAGAGGTAATATACATACAGACCTACAAACACTTGGAATCGGTGACTGGCAAGAGAAGGTCAACCAGAGAGGCTTGTATCTGCAGCTAAGAACCTCAGTGGCTCAGAATGCTGAAGAAGAATTATTGATTTAATGTTTTATTGTTACAAAGTAATTATTGCATCAAAATGTGATAGAATTACTTCTCACCAAGGGGTGTTTTGCTAGATTGTTTAATCATTCAATCATTCAATCATGTGCCATGCTGGAAAACGTGAGCGGTCATGACTCGCCATTTCACTCGATCACCAGAGTCGTGGATCAGCTCAGTGTTCCTGTCCTGTCCATGCCATGTGGCCAAGCCATCCAGGTATTTTCCTCTCGGCCTTCCTCTTGGTCTGTTCCCTTCGATCTTGCCAATTGTCACTAAGTTCTCCAATCCATTTCTTCTCATAACATGTCCAAAAAATTTTGACTGTCTACGTCTAATCAATTTACGATTTTCATTTGTCTCCTGTAGTACTTGGTCATTAGTTTTTCTCTGTCCATGGTATTCTTTGCATTTTCCTCAGAAACCACATTTCTGCAGCCATCAGATGTTTTTCAGCTTGACTGCTAATTGTCCAAGTTTCACATCCATACAAAAGAACTGGCTCTATGTATCCCCTCAACACTCTTTTTCTCGTTTCAATTAGACATCTTTTTATTGGTCAGAATGTTTTTCATCTTGCTAAAGGCTACTTTCGCCATGGCGATTCTTGTTCTAATCTCTTCAAGGCATCTCCCATCAGATCACTCTCACTGTTCCGAGATAATTGTACTGATTCACTTGTTGAAGAATACTCCCATTTACTTGTATATTACATTGTTGTATTTCGTTCTTCCTAGTGACTACCATAACCTGTCTTTTTACAACTCTAACCCCAGTTGCTCACTGTGTACAACAACCGCATCTACTAATTATTGCAGATTCTGTGCATTGTCTGCAATCAATACTGTATCATCTGCATATCTAATGTTATTGATGTATCTTCCTCCAATGCTGATTCCATTTATATTTTCTACATTTCTGAAAATATTTTCACTGTATAGGGAAAAAATATCTGAAGACATTACACATTCCTGCCTAACACCTCTCTTAATAGGCTGATATTGTCCCACTTCATTATCAATCCTTATGGCAGCTTGTTGTTTCTAATATATTTTTTTTATGTCTTTTCTAAGCACTTTTCCTCAAGCCATGTTGCTTTTGCCTCCTTACATAATATTCTGACTTGTCTGTGAATTTCTTCATATGTGGCAAAATTATTTTTGTTGAGTCTTCTTGTTTCCATTAGGTGTAAAATTTCTTCAGTCATCCATTTCTTACGACCCACCTTCTTTAATTTTGGAATATTTTCTGCAACCAAACTGATTGAATTCTTCAACATTTCCCATTGATCATCCACATCCTGAAATAGGATCTCTAGATCAGCCTGTACTTCTATGTTGAATTTGTTTTGTATTTCCTTGTCATTACTCATTACACAATTCATATTTAGTGCTTCCTATTATATACTTTACTTTCTTCAACTTTATCCTCAATCTTCTTGTAAGTAATCTGTGGTCACTATAACAATCAGCACTGGGAACTGTTTTTGCTATTAACTTGTTTCTAAATCTTCTGCTGATCAGAATGTAGTCAATCTGGTTTCTAATCCTGCTATTAGGACTCCTCCATGTCCATAATCTTCTAAGGTCTTGCTTAAACCAGGTGTTTCATATGATTTCCTTTTTTTTACCCACTCTACGAGTCCGTATCCTCTTTCATTTCTCTCTCCTAAACCATTGTTTCCTACTGTGTATCTATCACCTTGATTTCCTACTTTTACATTGAAGTCCCATTATGATGTTTATTTCTGAATTTTTACATTTCTTTAAGGCAGACTATGTCATTATAAAATTCCTCTACACTATCTTCACTGGATTCTCCTGTTGGGGCATATACTTGAATAACATTTATGTTAAAAAGTCTGCTACTAAATTTAACTAGTAGAACTCCCAATATCCTTGAACAGATTTTGATGTGTTCCGGTCCAAAATAATTGCCACACCCTTTGTCGATCTTCACCTTCAGAATAAATAATCTTAAAATCTTTGTCTAACTTGATGCCTGCTCCTGTCCATCTCATTTCGCACATCCCTAAAATATTAATTTTTTTTTTGTTTAACAAATGTTAAATGTTTTCTAAAACTGACTTTGAACCATTCCTGGCAGATGGACAACCAAGTGATTGTCTCTGACTATACTCAGATGGACCGTGTCCTCCGCGAGGAACGTGCTTACATTCTTGATATTGTCAAGAAAATCAAGAAGGCTGGATGCAATGTCTTGCTTATTCAGAAATCTATTCTCAGGTGTGTATTTAATAGAATCTGGTTATTATTGTGAGCCATTTTAACTTCCTTTCTTGACGATATTCTTTACAACCCTTTTATTGGCATATGAAAAGTTAATTATGGTTAATTAAAAAAGAATTTTTAGTTTTTGTCCCAATTTTTCTATTATAGATCTGAGAAAACAAAGAGGACATTTTGCACAGATAAGAATTTGAAAAAAAAACTTCTGAAAATTGCTGAAGCACGTCAGTTAAATAGGTGCTTAAGTGACATGAAGATGGGGGAATTGAATAGAGATATTAGAATAAGAATGCAAAGCTTACTCATAGCACTCAGAAATTTGTGGTAGTAAAAGGAAATAAAGCTTTACACCACTCTTAGAATTAACTAACGTTAATTCAGTACTGCTTTAGGGATCAGAAACATGGAGGAAATTAAGAGTAAATAAACCGCAATTATTCTACTGGTGCCAGTGCAGAATAGAAGGAATAAAATCAAACTCACAGGGTGGATGAAATAGAGGCAGACTTAAAAACACATGGAGAAAACAATGCGAGACAGATGAATAATAGCTGGAGAACATGGAGGGAGCTAAAAGAGAAAGGATAGTATGGCATGGTGTGAATTGGTTGAAATGTTTAATTTGGGGATTAATTGCAGAATAAGAATTGGCAGAAGGATGCCTCATAGCTTTGAGCAGCATAAATGTTGGCTGTTTTTATGATCAGATAGTCTTTTTGTGATTAGAACAGTGGCATATTGTTTCCTTTAAAACTTCAGAATAATCTTGGAATTATTACAAGTTATCTGAATCAAACATGGAGGAAACATTTTAGCATAGAATGTATTTACTTCGTGGTTATACAAATGTAAGACAAGAAGAAATGTATTTAAAATAAAGCTATTATATGCCTGCTATTGAAACTATTGGTAACCTACGTTTGTGGGATGATACACATCACAGACTCGTACTGACTTTTTTCTGAACAAACTTTGCATTATTTATTGTGGGCTGGAAAGATAGTGTGAGCAATGGAACTCAATTTTGAATATACTTTCTTTGTAATCTAAATACACAGCCTCTAAATCATTTTTATTTTAGAGATATTTTAAAGTTAGTTGTATGCTCTTTACAGGGTGTTGCAATCAACCCCAGATTTATTGGCTGTGTGTGATTTACTGGGCAATGTTACGTTCAGTAGTTTGCTATTGTTCTGTGAACGGCTAAGGCCTCATATCAAAATCAACACACAGCTTCCATTGCCATCTCCTGAAGCTGCCTCCATGTCCTCCCAATATCATTTATCTCTGACTGTCATGTGATGTTAGGTCTCCTGCTCTTCTGTTTTGCCTTGAGGGTTCCAGACAAGAGAGTGTCTAGGTGTATTATCCACAGATTTTCTGTGTGCGTGTCCTATCCAGTGCCAGCATCTTTTCCTCACCTCTTGCTTCACTGGAATTTGTTTAATTCTCTCCATTCGCTCTACATTGCTGATTTTATTCCTCCTATTCTGCGCAGATCACCAATGAGTAAATGTATGTAGTTTATTAGTAATTCTGATAGTTTTACTCCATGTTTCTGACCCATAAAGTGGTAGAGATTTAAAATTGTAGTTAAATATTCTCTTTTACTTCCTTTGACTTCACACATTTCCTGATTTTTTTGTTTGTTTTTGGGGGCGCTCGCTTTGAACTCAAGCATACTCTACTTCTAGTAGTGCTCGACTGAATTTTGCATGTGGATTAGCTTTCCTATTAACAGTGTCCTTCGCCATCAGGCGAACCCACCCACCCTTTACGTCCCCAAGTCAAGGACGACAGGTCAACATTTTAGTCCAGCTGTCTAGTGTAGGGGTTGAACCGCTAACCTCGGCATCAGCACACCGGATGTTTGAGAACACGTGTTCTTACCTATTCGGCTATGCGGACCTGCCTCCTAATAATATGAAATCTCCTCTTGCTTTTATTTTCTTCATATTTTAACATCTCTGTTCCCATTTTTGCATATGTTGCTTCCCAAATAGATGTATGATTCTGCCACTTGAAGTGACAATTCGCCAAGGGACATCAAGTTATTTGCTTGATTTACTCATTATCTTTGACTTTCCTCTGTGAAGTTTTAAACCTAATTATTCATGGCCTCTTATCAAGTGAAATTAGTTTATCCTGCATTTGATTACGTGTGTGACGGAAGTGCAGTGTCGAAGCAAATTCCAAATCATCAGGATGAACACCTTAGATCTCATCAAATTAATCCATATCGCTTGTAATTTTTGTGCTTACCGAATTAAATATTTTAAATATGGTAGAATTAATTATGACAGGTATTGTAGACATCTCTGCATCATGATAATCTTCACAGACCTGTACTGAAATGTATATTGAAGATATTTGTTGGCTGACAGAGAGCGATTTCACAGTAACTGTTTGTTTTGGTAACAAATTTCTATTTGTGTGAGAAAGTAAAACATCACATTTCTAAGAACTTAAATATAAATAGCTATTGTTTGTAAAGACAATGACAAAATTCCTTTGTTTTAAACAACACACACAATCAGGCACCTCTGCATGATGATATTCTTCACAGACCTGTACTGAAAGTACATTGAAGAAATTATTTGTTACCTGACAGGCTGCTTAGTATTTAGAGACTGACCTTTCAACAGATTGTATAGCTTATAGGTCTCATTGAATCATTAATGTAAGTTGTAATGTAAGTGCTGAGTGGAAAATTTTTAATATGGGAGAGTTAATTATGACAAGTATTGTTGACATCTCTGCATGATGATAATCTTCACAGACCTGTACTGAAAGTATATTGAAGATATTTGTTGGCTGACAGAGAGCGATTTCACAGTAACTTTTTTATGTAACAAATTTCTATTTGTGTGAGAAAGTAAAACATCACATTTCTAAGAACTTAAATATAAATAGCTATTATTTGTAAAGACAATGACAATATTCCTTAACACACTCAAACAGGAACCTCTGCATGATGATATTCTTCACAGACCTGTACTGAAAGTACATTGAAGAAATTATTTGTTACCTGACAGGGTGCTTAGTATTTAGAGACTGACCTTTCAACAGATTGTATAGCTTAGGTCTCATTGAATCATCAGTGTAACTTGAATTGTAAGTGCTGAGTGGAAAATGTTAAATATGGGAGAGTTAATTATGACAAGTATTGTAGACATCTCTGCATGATGATAATCTTCACAGACCTGTACTGAAAGTATATTGAAGATATTTGTTGGCTGACAGAGAGCGATTTCACAGTAACTTTTTTATGTAATAAATTTCTATTTGTGTGAGAAAGTAAAACATTACATTTCTAAGAACTTAAATATAAATAGCTATTATTTGTAAAGACAATGACAATATTCCTTAACACTCTCAAACAGGAACCTCTGCATGATGATATTCTTCACAGACCTGTACTGAAAGTACATTGAAGAAATTATTTGTTACCTGACAGGGTGCTTAGTATTTAGAGACTGACCTTTCAATAGATTGTTGACCTTTCAACAGATTGTATAGCTTAGGTCTCATTGAATCATTAATGTAACTTGAATTGTAAGTGCTGAGTGGAAAATTTTTAAAATGGGGGAGTTAATTATGACAAGTATTGTTGACATCTCTGCATGATGATAATATTCACAGACCTGTACTGAAAGTATATTGAAGATATCTGTTGGCTGACAGAGTGAGCGACTTCACATTAACTGTTTTTTTTTTTTACCCCTTTTTATTTTATGGTAGGAGATGAAAAATGTAAGCTTACTAACATTTGGATTATGACAGAACATTTGTAATACATTTCTATTTGTATGAGAAAGTAAACATCACACATTTCTAAAAACACTGAGATATAAATATTTGTAAAGAATGACAGTATTCCTTTTTGTTTAAAAAAATACAAACAGCCACACCTGTATGATGATATTCTTCACAGACCTGTACTGAAAGTACATTGAGGAGATTATTTGTTACCTGACAGGGTGTAATATTTTACAGTGAGATAATTTTGCACTCCTTTATATGTGTAAATTATGGCTTCATACTAGGGTAATATTTTTTAATTAGCTAACCTTTCAACAGATGAACAGCTTAGATCTCATAGAATTCATCCATATCACTTGTAATATTTGTGCCTACCGAATTAAATATTTTAAATATGGTAGAATTAATTATGACAGGTATTGTAGACATCTCTGCATGATGATAATCTTCACAGACCTGTACTGAAAGTATATTGAAGATATTTGTTGGCTGACAGAGAGCGATTTCACAGTAACTGTTTTTTTTTTGGTAACAAATTTCTATTTGTGTGAGAAGGTAAAACATCACATTTCTAAGAACTTAAATATAAATAGCTATTGTTTGTAAAGACAATGAAAATGTTCTTTTGTTTTAAACAACACACACAATCAGGCACCTCTGCATGATGATATTCTTCACAGACCTGTACTGAAAGTACATTGAAGAAATTATTTGTTACCTGACAGGCTGCTTATTATTTAGAGACTGACCTTTCAACAGATTGTATAGCTTAGGTCTCATTGAATCATTAATGTAAGTTGTAATGTAAGTGCTGAGTGGAAAATTTTTAATATGGGAGAGTTAATTATGACAAGTATTGTTGACATCTCTGCATGATGATAATCTTCACAGACCTGTACTGAAAGTATATTGAAGATATTTGTTGGCTGACAGAGAGCGATTTCACAGTAACTGTTTTTTATGTAACAAATTTCTATTTGTGTGAGAAAGTAAAACATCACATTTCTAAGAACTTAAATATAAATAGCTATTATTTGTAAAGACAATGACAATATTCCTTAACACACTCAAACAGGAGCCTCTGCATGATGATATTCTTCACAGACCTGTACTGAAAGTACATTGAAGAAATTATTTGTTACCTGACAGGGTGCTTAGTATTTAGAGACTGACCTTTCAACAGATTGTTGACCTTTCAACAGATTGTATAGCTTAGGTCTCATTGAATCATTAATGTAACTTGAATTGTAAGTGCTGAGTGGAAAATTTTTAATATGGGGGAGTTAATTATGACAAGTATTGTTGACATCTCTGCATGATGATAATATTCACAGACCTGTACTGAAAGTATATTGAAGATATCTGTTGGCTGACAGAGTGAGCGACTTCACATTAACTGTTTTTTTTAAAACCCCTTTTTATTCTATGGTAGGAGATGAAAAATGTAAGCTTACTAACATTTGGATTATGACAGAACATTTGTAATACATTTCTATTTGTATGAGAAAGTAAACATCACACATTTCTAAAAACACTGAGATATAAATAGCTATTATTTGTAAAGAATGACAGTATTCCTTTTTGTTTAAAAAAACACAAAACAGCTACACCTGTATGATGATATTCTTCACAGACCTGTACTGAAAGTACATTGAGGAGATTATTTGTTACCTGACAGGGTGTAATATTTTACAGTGAGATAATTTTGCACTCCTTTATATGTGTAAATTATGACTTCATACTAGGGTAATATTTTTAATTAGCTAACCTTTCAACAGATGAACAGCTTAGATCTCATAGAATTCATCCATATCACTTGTAATATTTGTGCCTACCGAATTAAATATTTTACATATGGTAGAATTAATTATGACAGGTATTGTAGACATCTCTGCATGATGATAATCTTCACAGACCTGTACTGAAAGTATATTGAAGATATTTGTTGGCTGACAGAGAGCCATTTCACAGTAACTGTTTTTTTTTTTGGTAACAAATTTCTATTTGTGTGAGAAGGTAAAACATCACATTTCTAAGAACTTAAATATAAATAGCTATTGTTTGTAAAGACAATGACAATGTTCTTTTGTTTTAAACAACACACACAATCAGGCACCTCTGCATGATGATATTCTTCACAGACCTGTACTGAAAGTACATTGAAGAAATTATTTGCTACCTGACAGGCTGCTTATTATTTAGAGACTGACCTTTCAACAGATTGCATAGCTTAGATCTCATTGAATCATTAATGTAAGTTGTAATGTAAGTGCTGAGTGGAAAATTTTTAATATGGGAGAGTTAATTATGACAAGTATTGTTGACATCTCTGCATGATGATAATCTTCACAGACCTGTACTGAAAGTATATTGAAGATATTTGTTGGCTGACAGAGAGCGATTTCACAGTAACTGTTTTTTATGTAACAAATTTCTATTTGTGTGAGAAAGTAAAACATCACATTTCTAAGAACTTAAATATAAATAGCTATTATTTGTAAAGACAATGACAATATTCCTTAACACACTCAAACAGGAACGTCTGCATGATGATATTCTTCACAGACCTGTACTGAAAGTACATTGAAGAAATTATTTGTTACCTGACAGGGTGCTTAGTATTTAGAGACTGACCTTTCAACAGATTGTTGACCTTTCAACAGATTGTATAGCTTAGGTCTCATTGAATCATTAATGTAACTTGAATTGTAAGTGCTGAGTGGAAAATTTTTAATATGGGAGAGTTAATTATGACAAGTATTGTTATCTCTGCATGATGATAATATTCACAGACCTGTACTGAAAGTATATTGAAGATATCTGTTGGCTGACAGAGTGAGCGACTTCACATTAACTGTTTATTTTTAAACCCCTTTTTATTCTATGGTAGGAGATGAAAAATGTAAGCTTACTAACATTTGGATTATGACAGAACATTTGTAATACATTTCTATTTGTATGAGAAAGTAAACATCACACATTTCTAAAAACACTGAGATATAAATAGCTATTATTTGTAAAGAATGACAGTATTCCTTTTTGTTTAAAAAAACACAAAACAGCCACACCTGTATGATGATATTCTTCACAGACCTGTACTGAAAGTACATTGAGGAGATTATTTGTTACCTGACAGGGTGTAATATTTTACAGTGAGATAATTTTGCACTCCTTTATATGTGTAAATTATGACTTCATACTAGGGTAATATTTTTAATTAGCTAACCTTTCAACAGATGAACAGCTTAGATCTCATAGAATTCATCCATATCACTTGTAATTTTTGTGCCTACCGAATTAAATATTTTAAATATGGTAGAATTAATTATGACAGGTATTGTAGACATCTCTGCATGATGATAATCTTCACAGACCTGTTCTGAAAGTATATTGAAGATATTTGTTGGCTGACAGAGAGCGATTCCACAGTAACTGTTTTTTTTTTTGTAACAAATTTCTATTTGTGTGAGAAAGTAAAACATCACATTTCTAAGAACTTAAATATAAATAACTATTGTTTGTAAAGACAATGACAAAAAAAAATTTAAGCTTACTAACATGTAGATTATAATAGAACATGTGTTCTACATTTTGTGTGAGAAAGTAAACATCACACATTTCTAAAAACACTGAGATATAAATAGCTTTTGTAAAGGAAACGACAGTATTCCTTTTGTTTTAAACAACACACATAAACAGGAATCTCTGCATGATGATATTCTTTACAGACCTGTACTGAAAGTACATTGAAGAAATTATTTGTTACCTGACAGGGTGCTTAGTATTTAGAGACTGACTTTTCAACAGATTGTATAGCTTAGGTCTCATTGAATCTTCTGTGCATTATGTTATTTAAGTGCTGAGTGGAATATCGTAATAGTGGGATAATTAATTATGACAAGTATTGTGGACATCTCAGCATGATGATATTCACAGACACACTGAATGTTGTTTAAAGAAATTATTAGCAGAGGTGTATTATATTCACATATTTACTTTCGCACTCCTTTATACATGAGATAAGAGTATTTGTAACATCATACTATTTTATCACAGTGTTTCATATTTAGTGACAATTCATCATGGAACTGAAACTATATATTTATACAGTACACTTAGGTAATAATTGGATATTAATACCTAAAGCTACCTACTTTTGAACATTTATTTGTCTTTTTGTTAATGTAAAGAAATATCAATTTTCGGTGTTGTGGAAAGAATTATTAGTACCAGCATATAAAAGCCACGCAACTGTATTGTATGAATGTATTTGTTTATATTAGCAAAATGTTACAGGTAGTTTTGAATTAACTACTCAGTATTTTATATATTAAGCCATAAACAATGAAGTTATCTTTTAACAGAGATGCTGTGTCGGATCTAGCACTTCACTTCCTAGCTAAAATGAAGATTTTAGTCGTGAAAGACATAGAAAGAGAAGATGTTGAGTTTGTTTGCAAGGTGAGTTGTCAGCTTGTCAGGTGTCAATGTTTTCATTAAAATGGAGGAAATGAGTTTTAATGGGGGAATATTGGATTAAATTTGATGAAATAAAGAAAAAGTGCACTTTTCTCGTAATATGAAATAGTGAGATCTCAATAAAGTGTTTGTTACTGAAAGTAGCAATAATATTGAGATTGGTGGTGCAGTTGGATGATAAGATTGTCAAACCATTGAAGACTGCAGTGATGACTGTGTGGGCCTTGTTGGATCTAATGATGTAAACCGAATGGATAGATGCTAAGCTTTCTGAAGACGGCAGAAATAACACATTTGTTCTTTGTTGTGAGAAATATTGAGCCAGCAAACAGGAAGTGACACTTTATGCAGGCAATGATTTTTGACATTCTGAAAGTCCATGGCATGGCTATGGTATTGTTTTAGGTGAGGGATATTATTTATATGCTGATAGGTATTAAACCAAGCCAGCTTGAGTTCCCTTCTAATAAGACTTATTTTCACACAGAAACTTCTTTCTTATAGTAAAGGGATATCCTAATAACCTTAGCAGACTTGTTAATGTTACTAGAAAGCCTGTGCATAGTTAGTCCTTTATGGAAAATAAAATGCTAATAAAAGTAGTAGGTTGTCTTCATTGCACTGCATGCTGCTGTTGTCACCAGGCAAATTGGTGGCAAAGAAAGACAAGAAACCTGAGATCTGGGTATACAATAGCTGTGTAGTGTTGACCAGATACTGTATCACTTTGCTAGTGAAAGCTCCGTGAAAGCTGAATAATTTGTTTTTAGAAATGTTAATTTATTAGTCAGAGAAACCAGTGTCTGTGCTCAGCAAAAGGAACTTCATAAATACACATAAATAAAACACACACAAATTGAAAGCTATAGTTGCCGACCTGGATTAAAACCTTTTACCTCCAAATTATAATGGCACCTTGCTATAGGAACAAGTGTACTTCAACACATGTCCAACTAATGAAAACACCTGTTTGTAGGGATGTCTAGTTGGAGGTGACAGGTTCAAATCCTCGTCAGTAACTAAAGCTTTCAATTTTTATGTTGTGGTGCATCCTCAGGCCTCTTCTTTCTTCCACTTTTACGAGTGCCAAATAATATGTGTGTTTATTTATAAACTGTCTTGGTTGCCTCAAGATGTTCCCCAATAGATAGTTATGGGACTTGCGTTGTCTATTATTTAATCTCTCTCTCTGCCTCTGCTCAACCTGGTCAGGGGTCGCAGTCTCACATGATTACTAGTCTTTGATCAGATGTTTTCTTGTCTCAGTTATGGCATGTGGCCAAACCATCCATGTATTTATCTCTTCACCTTCCCCTTACTCTTTTCCCACCAAGTTTGCCAGTTGTAACTAAGTTTTCTTTCAAGTTTTTCTCATTATGTGCCCAAAATATATTTAATGTCAACATCTAATGTCTCTGATTAATTTAGTTTTTATTTGTTCCTTAAAGGGCCTTATTCATTTTTCTGTTCATCCATAATATTCTGTCTGTGATTTTCCTCAGAAATCACATTTCCACTGCCGTTATTTCTCAGCTTGTCTGCTTATTGTCATGTCCAACATGCATACAGCAGAAGTTCATCTGTTTAAGAATTTCCTATTTGCGGGCAGTATGCACATTTAGGGATATATAGTCAAAGTATTGAAAACCGTCTAACTTATGTGTTGCACAACTTGCAGTGCTTGATTTACTTTTCACTATTGTGTTTTGGCATCTTTTGTGTTTGCTGTTTACTTTCTTTGTAATTAATTAAAATGAGATCTAATATCCACTGTTTGCTTCCTTTATAGACTCTTGGATGTCGACCAATTGCTAGCTTGGACCACTTTTTGCCAGAGCACTTGGGTTCTGCAGAACTTGTTGAAGAAGTTCAAACAGGCACAAGCAAGGTCGTTAAGGTAACGCAAGGACTATATATGTTATATAAATGTAAACAAATCTTCTTCTGCGTTCATAGTTTTTTTCTTCTCGGATGTAATGCGTTGTGCCTGTTTACAGCAGAGATGCGTTCTTGCGCCGTTAGGCCAACACATCCGACTTCTGCGGGCATTTGTTGACCGGGTTAACCTTCCCGGGGATTTACAAGTATACAGTCATACATGATTGTTTCACTATTTAATATCTAGTTTGCATGTCCACCATGTTAGCAGTTTCCCATCCATTTTGGAATGTGCCCTTGCTTGTAAATAGCAATGACAATACTGTGATTAAGCTCAGCACGAAAAACACTGTTGTGACTGGAGGAGGTTCTTATGTATGAAAGACTAGCTAGCTGACAAAGACCTGGCATCTGGGCATGGCGTAGACGAGCTGCTGTCAGTTGTAGTCCTAGAGCATGTGATGTTGTAACACTAAATTGATCCCCTTGTCAGGTGTCTCCCCCATGTTTTACTATCAACCATTTCTAACGTTATTGCTACTGCATGATCTACTGTTCAAATGACTGTACTAGCTAAGACCTAGTTAATGTGAAGACCTAACACTTTACACCATGAGAAGTTTCTGCCACAATTTCCTGTGCCCTTCTAACAGGAATCTGACCATGTACCACTGAATGAAGTACAACACCACATGATCTAGTAAAGCCATTAACAAAATGGATGGGTTAAAGTGATGAAGCTTTGTGATACTGTTTTGTTTTAAATCTCATGTGGTTAAAGTGAATATATTCCATTTGTTTGGGCTTATTGTGCTTACTATACAATTTGATTATTGCAAACAAAAATGGTTGAAACATGCCATGAAATAAAAAAATTGAGGATAATTGCCACTAGTGATGGATGATTTTGTTAGGAAACTCTGGGAGTTTTGATGTCAGCAGCTCACAGATCTTCAGTGTGGGAAACTGGTTGTTTGTTAAAGGAGCATACGTGGCATGCAACAGTGAGGTAGTCAGCTTCTCTCTGATTCTAAACATCTTTATCACTGCATGCAGCACATATTTCTAACATGGAAAAGATAGCTAGAATGTCATGTAAACTCATAAGCTTCCCGTATTGTTTTAGTGGGCGCCCTGCTACCTCCGGTATAAATGAAGTGGTAAATTTATATCTGAGAAAGTTACACTCGGCCCTGATTCTGAGATAGTCGATCAGGTGTCTAGCCTTCTCATATAAGGGTGAAAGACTAGTAGGGTCTGGGTGCACATTGAGACATTTCAGCAGTTGGAACTCATTACATGGATCTAATAGACTACTGCCCATGCTGAATTTCAAAATCTGTAAACCAGCCCACAAAGTAATAAAATTATAGCATGTGTGGTTTTGGTACACACACATTTGAAAGCTAGTGGAGTGCTAATATAATGTACATCAAAACCACCAAACTATCAGCTGCAACAATAGTTGTGCTTTAGCAAAACTGTCCGTTGTCAGTGACAGTATTTTTGTTTTGGTTTTATAACTTGTCGAAACTGTTTTTTCTTCTGACGCACTGTTAGTAACGTTTGTACAATTCTCCCGACACACTATTAGTAATGTTTGTACAAGAATGCTAACTCTCTGGATGTATGTTTCTGTACTTAAGCGTGAGCTCTTTCATCTTTTATTTCCCTTAAGAGCTCACAAGACTCCTAAATTGCTTTGCATTAGTGTGTCTCAGTGGACTAATGTTCAGTCTGCAGTTGACCAAGCATGTGGCTGTCTTGCAGGATATGTTTGACTATCTGTTCTGCCTGTCCACCTGTGCCCTGCAATGACAAAATTGTTTTTAATAACATGTATTTACTTGTGCAAATCTTCATGTGAACATCTGTTCCTTGGACACAAATTGTTTGTATAATATATACTATTATACTAATATTACAACGAAAGGAGACGAAGCCTTGTTACAAACCTTTGACAACAAAGTTTTAAAACGCATCTTTGGACCCATTAGGGATACACAAAGTGGAGAGTGGAAAAGAAGAAGTAACAGACATTTATGATCTGTTAAAGTCCCCGCTAATCACTGGTATCATGAAGGCTAATAGACTACAATGGCTGGGGCATATAGAAAGAGTGATTGAGTTAAGAACTGACATCACTGCACTCAGGACATTCCCATATGTGCTCAGTCCCCTCGTTCAACAGCCAGCGAAGGGTCATACTACTAATCGTATTATATATATATAATCATATATATATATAGAAAGAATGGAAGACAATAGGGAAACAAAACTCGCTTACACTCAGGAAATAAATGACCGTAGACCCCGAGGTAGACCAAGAAGACGGTGGAGAGATAATATGTATATACAAACCTACAAGCACTTGGAATCAATGACTGGGCCCAAGAGGTGGTCCACCAGAAAGACGAATGGAGACGGATTGTATCTGCAGCAAAGAACCTCAATGGCTCAGAATGCTGAAGAAGAAGAAGTATTGTGGACATCTCAGCATGATGATATTCTTCACAGACGTGTACTGAAAGTACTTGAAGAAATTTGTTGGCTGAGTGCTATTTCAGTCACTGGCCATTTTTTGGTTTTATGATATGGTGGGTGATGAAGAGTGAGGTAATACCTGTATGGCTGGGCCACATGTCATGGTCGAGACAGGAACACTGAGCTGATCCACGACTCTAGTGATTGAGTGAAATGGCGAGTCATGACCGCCCATGCTTTCCGGCATGGCACATGATTGAGTGGTAGAAAAGACAAAACTTATATAGATAAGGTCAACCAGAGAGAAGAATGGAGACAGATTGTATTTGCAGCAAAGAAACTCCAATGGCTCGGAATGCTGAAGAAGAAGAAGAAGAATTCTGGCATAACCTTAATTTATAAACTGATTTTTTCCTAATATTGCCAGCAGCTGTATAGTATACCTCCATGTTACAATGTTTTCACAGGTGACATTGTGAAATGTTTTTTTGTGTGCTTAGGTAACTGGCATTGCCAACCCAGGTCGCACCGTGACTGTGCTGATGCGAGGCTCCAACAAATTGGTATTGGAGGAGGCAGACAGGTCCTTACATGATGCTTTGTGTGTCATCAGGTGCTTGGTTAAAAAGAGGTAAGATTTGTGAGGTGAAACTGCCTCTTGATTAGCTGAACAAATAAGATTTCTGTGGTATTTTAATTTTTTAAAGTTCCACTTTGTAACAAAAAACATTGAAGTATAAAATAGTCAGTTTAGTTGTACAAAGAGTTGGTTGGCCATGAATTGATACTGAAAGTGATAGATCTTTGCTGAGTCTTTTAAAATATGCAGTGAATCAACGTTTTGCTGTGTGTAACCTATTCATCCTTTGTCTCTATATTGTCACCTTATCTGTATTAGTTGGTTTTAAAGTATGTTTATATTGCTCATTTGAAATAAATTACTAGTCTTTTGATCTACTTTAAGTATTCTGCATGGAGTTTTTTTTTAATTCTTAGGAATTCGTTTTCATTATGTCTCCTGAAATTCTGATTTGTTATCATGGTTTTGCTAGTTTATGTGCTCCCAGCTCCCAGTTAATAATCTGCATTTGTAAATGAAATGTACTTCTAATGGAAACTATACCCTCTTTGTGATTGTGTAGTGTCATTATGCTTATGTTTATATGCGCCCATTTATGTTTATGGTCTTTACAATGAATCAGCATCCCGCTGTATTTGCTGCACCACATGAAACAATAATTGCATCTGTCAGGATGCATTCATGAACTTAATTATTCTATTTAGGGCTCTCATAGCTGGTGGTGGAGCTCCAGAGATTGAACTATCATTGCGTCTTATGGAATATGCCAATACTCTTACTGGCATGGAGCAGTATTGTTTCCGCAGTTTTGCAGAGCTTTGGAGGTCATCCCTTTCACCCTTGCAGAGAAATGCAGGTTTAAACCAATTGCTACAGTGACAGAGCTGAGGACTAGACATGCTCTAGGTGAAAGAACAGCAGCATCAATGTTAGAAAGGTGAGATGTAGCCATAGTGATTTTCTTCTCTCATGAGAATTGTCATTTGTAATATATGTTGTCTTTGGTCTATAGTATTCTGTGGTATCTTCTTTAGTTGTTTTATAGCCATGGTATTGGGCTTTCTCTTCTTCTTCTTCTTCTTCTTCTTCTTCTTCTTCTTCTTCTCTTCTTCTTCTTCTTCTTCTTCTTCTTCTTCTCTTCTTCCTCCTCCTCCTCCTCCTCCTCCCTCCTCCTCCTCCTCCTCCTCCTCCTCCTCCTCCTCCTCCTCCTCCTTCTTCTTCTTCTTCTTCTTCTTCTTCTTCTTCTTCTTCTTCTTCTTCTTCTTCTTCTTCTTCTTCTTCTTCTTCTTCTTCTTCTCTTCTTCTTCTTCTTCTTCTTCTTCAGCATTCCAAGCCATTGAGGTTCTTTGCTGCAGATACAAGCTGTCTCCATTCGTCTCTCTGGTGGACCGTCTCTTGCCAGTCGCTGATTCCAAGTACTTGTAGGTCTGTATATATAATCTCTCCACCGTCTTCTTGGTCTACCTCGGGGTCTACGGTCATTTATTTCTTGAGTGTGAGTTTTGTTTCCTTATTATCTTCCATTTTTTCTATATGCCCCAGCCATTGTAGTCTATTAGCCTTCATGATACCAGTGATTAGCGGGGACTTTAACAGATTATAAATGTCTTTGTTGCTTCTTCTTTTCCACTCTCCACTTTGTGTATCCCTAATGGTCCCAAAGATGAGTCTTAAGACTTTGTTCTCAAAGGTTTGTAACAAGGCTTCGTCTCCTTTAGTTGTACTCCAGGTTTCAGAGCCATACAGCACAACTGGTCATCAAATTGTGATCTTGGTGTTACGAGATAGCACATTTGATTTTAGCAGGTGTTGTAGTGCATAGTATACCTTATTTCCAGAGTTGATTCTAGCTTGTATTTCTTCCTTTATTCGGCTTTTGAGTATCATATTTCAGTTTTAGAAAATTTTTTTATGTAGCATGTTTACTTGTGAGAATTATTGATTTCTTGCTTTTGATAACTATTTATTTTGAGTGAATGAAAATCGTAATAAACTCAGGTAAAAGGCAGCATTGTTTGTTTTGTCACCATGAGAGCATTTACCTTTTTTTCTGTATGAGGAACACAAAACAAATGCCAATGAGACTCAAATGAATACATATACAATGACAGAATGAATATGTATGAAAGCTATAAGAAAACCACTTGTGTCAATGTCAAAAACGTGCCTGGTTTGGGTATGTTATGATGCCCTGTTAATCACTTTGACTGCAAGACAAGAAAAAATTCTGGACTTGTAACATTAGAGAAGGAACAAATGCAGTGTTTTCACATTTGTATGTGTTGTTGAGAACAGAGAACAACGGGCGATTGTTTACAGCTTCCACCAGCAAATCACCTACATCCCATGTCTGAAGTTACGGGATGAGATAATGATTCTAAGAATATTTATGTACCATTTTTTTAAGTTCAGAAATCTTGATTTTCTTCTTTAGTGTTTTTGATATGTTCCGTGGTTCAGATCTGTGTTATTTATTACTACTAGAGTATCTTAGATAATAAATCCATGGTGTTCAAATGTATTCACAGTGCAGGTGGCTGTACTGATGAATCCTGTGATGAACTGTTAACTGGGATTTTTACGTTGTATTTTTATATGTCAGATATTCAATGTAACTGGTTTTATGTCAAGACCTTATTACTTCTAACTGAATACTTCCATTTATCAGGGCGCCATCACAAACATCCTTGAAGAAAGTGTTGTTCAGCCTGTCCTGGTCACTATCAGCGCCATCAACCTTGCAGCAGAAACTGTGTGCTGTATTCTAAAGATTGATGATATCGTAAGTATTACCTAGCTACTTTAGTAACTTTTTCTCAATTGCTTTTTAATTATATAACCTGCACAGTTGGATAGCTCTTGAAAAAACAAATCCACGGTACCTTATTCAAGTCTGTACGTCAATTTTAAGCCAAGATATTATTTGTGTGTAAGTTTATCCTTTAAAATGGGCATAATGAAGAAAACGATTTTGACATTTCACTTTTTGTGACCCTACCTACACACTCAACAACTATCGGTTCACTGTCGCCAAGGGAGATTAACAACCGGCCGGCCTGTCTAACCCAAGGAAACATAACACTGCCTGTTTATTTATATATATATATATATATATCCCGGGAAGGTTAACCCAGTCAACAAATGCCCGCAGAAGTCGGATGTGTTGGCCTAACGGCGCAAGAACACAGCTCTGCTGTAAACAGGCACAATGCAATCATGTCCAAAAAAAAAGCTCCGGATGAACGCAGAAGATATATATATATATATATATATATATATATATATATATATATATATATATATATATATATATATATATATATCCATCTTACGTCGTCTGTGTGACGTCAGACCGCGCGTGTACTTCACGCGAGCTTTGTCAGCCAGCGTAGATAGATGTATTTTGACAACAGATATTCCGTTGGAAAGATGAAAAATTAACAATGATATGGTCAATGGAGAGTGATGAAAAATTAAACATTCATACAATAATGGGTGTTGAATGTAAAGATGCATTCATTATCATTGTAGTCGCTCTGAATATTCCATAATAATATTAAATATTCCTAGTTGGAGTGAAACTTCCATCTCCGGCCATTGAAATACCATTGATTACAGCATGAAATCTTCATAATTTCAGTGTGACATTTATTGCCAACTTAAATGGTCCAAAATTACAAAAAAGATATAAAAATGGATACAAAATTTGATAGTGCGTAATAAAACAATGTAGTAAGTCTCATAAAATGGTTTTTACGGGTTTACTTACCACTTAGAATAGACAGCCTGGTTGTCCGGTATAACAAGGATTCTCGAAGTGCCAGAAATGCACAAGGCAAAACAGGGTTTTGTAATCGGTGTCTGTTTTAACTTGATCTTGAAATAATCGTGAAATTTAACATCACGAGTACTCTAAACCTCATTAAAACGGAGACACAGGAAATAGTTGCCGAACAAAACCGCTAATATATTTTCGTTAAAATAGGGTAATCGGTTACTAAAGTGCCTAGTATGACCATCCTAGATGGCCTTTGTGTTGCATACAGCTTGCTCAATAGTTTCTAGATAACATTTCAGTCATCTCTATTACTGTGTTGGAGCTGCAGTCATGCTGTTACTAAGGGACTCGGCAGTTGATCCTGGGTTTCAATCCCCCTCTCAAATTTGGGTTATTTCTCTGACCCAGTCTCATTAAATAGTTACTAGACAATGGTATGGGAAGAAAGGCAGATAGTGTGATAGTGGCCACATGACTGAGTGCTGTGTGGTCAAGAAACTATGAGCCCGCTGCCATACCTGCAAACTGCCAATATTATGTCATTATCACGTGTCATGCCGATAAGTGTGGATGGTCATGGTTCACCATCTCACACCAGTCTTGGATGAGCCAACAACGTTACATCTCTTTATAGAGACAGTGGCTGAAATCACCAGCCATGTATGGTCACTTGCCAAGAAGTAAAGCAACGGCAGGCTACCTTCTTCATAGATGCTAGGCAATAATGATTTGTGAAGATTGCATGCTAACCAGATATTCTTTCACGTTTCTAGTTAGCGACACAGAAATACTGAATGTTACTTGATATCCAGTCAGCATCTATATTTCTGCATATTGCATCATTTGCAGTTTGCTGGTAAAGACTTCTTGAAAAATCTCTGGCCTCGCCCACCCTCAGTCATTCTTCGCATTCTCGGATAATTTGTAATTTAGAAAATGCTTTGATTCTGCCTATTACAGTGGTTCTCAACCTTTTTTGGTCCGTTCCCCCCTTCACCATATTTTTAGGACGTCATTCCCCCCCCCCCCCCACCATATTTTTAGGACGTCACCCCCCCCCCCCCCCCCCCCCCCCCCCCCCCCCCCCCACCATATTTTTAGAACGTCATTCCCCCCTTTTGTATTTCCTCCCTAAAAATTTCCCCCTACCCCTACACAGTATACGTAATAATTGAAGCTAAATTTAATAGCACATACTAAAGCTAGTCTAGACATGTACATAAAATGTGATTTGCGGATCTACTTACGTTATAAAATGAATTTCAGAAGGGTGATGCGTACAGAAGCGTAAAGTATGAAAGGAAAAACAAGATCAAGTAATCGGTTCTTGTATTAACGCGATCTTGAAATAATCTTCATTCCCCCCTGGAAACCCCAAAATTCCCCCCTGGGGGGGAATTCCCCACCGGTTGAGAACCACTGGCCTATTACTTCAGTGAATCTATTAGTATGTGGTCCCATTCTATTCTACTCAGTTGGGCAAAGGGCATCAAATTATCATCTGAGTGAAAGCGATCACCTAATTTTTCCATTGATCATATTTCAGCATCACCAGATTTTCCTCCCATATACATCAAAGTTAATTTTAATGACTTTTGTGAGTGATTATGAAATAAGATTGATAAGCCCAAGAAGCGGCAATAGATTCAATTTGCTATACTCATCATTAATGTTAAGTAAGGCACAGTTATGCCTGCGAGTTCAGCATCTTTCATTTCAGAATCTGTTAGTATGTGGTCCCATTCTATTCTACTCAGTTGGGCAAAGGGTATCAAATTATCATCTGAGTGAAAGCGATCACCTAATTTTTCCATTGATCATATTTCAGCATCACCAGATTTTCCTCCCATATACATCAAAGTTAATTTTAATGACTTTTATGAGTTTGTGAGTGGGTATGAAATAAGATTGATAAGCCCTAGAAGCGGCAATAGATTCAATTTGCTATACTCATCATTAATGTTAAGTAAGGCACAGTTATGCCTGCGACTTCAGCATCTTTCATGACCACCATTCATCAGTGACTGAATATAATTTCACATACAGTGCACAGAAACCTAGTATTGTGTTTTTGTTTTAACCACCTAGTTAAGGATATCAGGGCTGTGTGCTGTCACCCTATTTGTTTAACCTGTATGCCAAAAATATGAGAAATGTCAGAGATGATATAATCAGGCGAGCCTTTGGAAAAGATGAAAAAATTTTAAAAAAACAATGATATGGTCCATGGAGATGATGAAAAATTAAACATTCATAAAATAATGGGTGTTGAATGTAAAGATGCATTCATTATCATTGTAGTCGCTCTGAATATTCCATAATAATATTAAATGTTCCTATTTGGGAGTGAAACTTCCATCTCCGGCCATTGAAATACTATTGATTACAGCATGCAATCTTCAAAATTTCAGTGTGACATTTATTGCCAACTTAAATGGTCCAAAATTACAAAAAGATAAAAAAATGGATCAAAATTTGATAGTGCGTAATAAAACAATGTAGTAAGTCTCATAAAATGGTTTTTAGGGGTTTACTTACCACTTAGAATAGACAGCCTGGTTGTCCGGTATAACAAGGATTCTCGAAGTGCCAGAAATGACAAGGCAAAACGGGTTTTGTAATCAGTGTCTGTTTTAACTTGATCTTGAAATAATCGTGAAATTTAACATCACGAGAAATCTAAACCTTAAAAGGGAGACACGGGAAATAGTTGCCGAACAAAACCGCAAATATATTTTCGTTAAAATAGGGTAATCGGTTACTAAAGTGCCTATATGACCATCCTAGAGGGCTTTGTGTTGCATACAGCTTGCTCAATAGTTTCTAGATAACATTTCAGTCATCTCTATTACTGTTTTTGGAAAGCTGTTACAAAGGGGACTCGGCAGTTGATCCTGGGTTTCAATCCCCCTCTCAAATTTGGGTTATTTCTCTGACCCAGTCTCATTAAATAGTTACTAGACAATGGTATGGGAAGAAAGGCAGATAGTGTGATAGGGGCCCAAATGACTGAGTGCTGTGTGGTCAAAAAACTATGACCCCGCTGCCTACCTGCAAACTGCCAATATTATGTCATTATCACATGTCATCCCGATAAGTGTGGATGGTCTGGTTCCCATCTCACACCAGTCTTGGATGAGCCAACAAAACGTTAAATCTCTTTAAGAGAACAGTGCTGAATCACCAGCCATGTATGGTCCACTTGCCAAGAGTAAAGCCACGGCATGCTACCTCTTCATAGATGCTGAGGCAAGAATGATTTGTTGAAGATAGCATGCTACCAGATATTCTTTAACGTTTCTAGTTAGCCGACAACAGGAAATACTGAATGTTACTTGATATCAGTCAGCATCTATATTGCTGCTATTGCATCATTTACAGTTTGCTGTAAAGACTTCTTGAAAAATCTCTGGCCTCGCCCTACCCTCAGTCATTCTTCTCGCTTCCCCGGATAATTTGTAATTTAGAATGCGTTGATTCGTGGCCTATTATCAGTGGAATCTATTAGTATGTGGTCCATTTCTATTCTACTCAGTTGGGCAAACGGGCTATCCATTAATTACTATCTGAGTGAAGCGATCACCTAATTTTTCCATTGATCATATTTCAGCCTCACCAGATTTTCCTCCCATATACATCAAAGTTAATTTTAATGACTTTTATGAGTTTGTGAGTGGGTATGAAATAAGATTGATAAGCCCTAGAAGCGGCAATAGATTCAATTTGCTATACTCATCATTAATGTTAAGTAAGGCACAGTTATGCCTGCGACTTCAGCATCTTTCATGACCACCATTCATCAGTGACTGAATATAATTTCACATACAGTGCACAGAAACTAGTATTGTGTTTTTGTTTTAACCACCTAGTTAAGGATATCAGGGCTGTGTGCTGTCACCCTATTTGTTTAACCTGTATGCCAAAAATATGAGAAATGTCAGAGATGATATAATCAGGGAGCAATATGATGCCCTAAATATCGGTGGTCATGAAATACCAGAGATTCCTTATGCTGACGATACAGTATTATATTTCACATCACAGAACGGTACAGAAAACTTAATAACTTCAACCCAAAGAAATAGTGAAAATCACACCTTATATCTTAACACAGCAAAAACAAAGATAATGCATGCAGAAAACTACTATGGAAAAAGAAATATATGTTAATGAGGAAAGATTGGAGGTGGTGGAAAATTTTGAATATCTTGGGTCATTGATTACCCAATTGTGGTGACACAATGAAAGAAATTAAACGACGACTATCAATTGCTTCTTCAAGGACTAAAACAGCTGAATAAATTATGGAGTGGGACAGACAGAACTGCAAAAATTCGATTTTTAAGATCATGCATCTTTCCCATTGCAACATACGCCTGTGAGACCTGGAAACTTACTAAACAGCGCATAAATGCCTTTGAATATAACTGTTATTGACGAGTTCTAAGAATATCTTGGGTAAAGAAAAGTACAAATGCATCCATACTTCAAGAGCTGAATATTGAAGAAGGTTGGCTATTAAAGACGATAAAACAAAGAAAATTGATATATTTTGGTCTCTTGAAACATGAAAGTTTGGAGAGAACAATAATGGAGTGGTATATGCCTGGGAAGAGAGGAAGAGGAAGGTCAAAGAGAAGATGGGTGCAGGATGTGGCGATTGATCTCCAGATGGGTGTTTAACACGCGGGACATCTTGCTTGTGATCGAGTTTTCCGGAAGGTTGTTAAGGGAGCAAGGTTCTGCAAAAGACATGCTACTGAATGAATGAATGAGTTAAAGTTAGTTGCATATCCTTTACAGGACATGACAGTCAACCCCAGCATGTATTTTTTTGGTGTTTGTGATCTTTTCACAAGTTTACATTCAGTAGTTTGCTATTGCTTTCTGAACGACCAGCACCCATACCATTTTGTAAAAAACCAAGGCAAGGTGGTCTGCTGCCAAATCGTCTGCAGCTGAGTTTGAAACGTGGCATACAGGATTATGAACTACGCCCGTAACTCCTTCGCAAGAACCTAGTCGTTTTGAATGTAAAAAAAAAAGAAAATGAAAAACTAGTAGTGATCTTTTAGTTAGGAAAATGAGTTGCTGATATTTTGTCCAGTTGACAGTATTTATGATGATTTACTGAAGGTCACCTGCTTAAACCTCGCTGCACTCAAAGTTGTGAAAAAGCGTGAACCTGAAGACACATCTGAGGGTTAGATTCTGTGAGACAGAAATTTTGTTTGTTCTCTCTTCAGTTCTGGATTAAAAGAAACAAATGAAGTTTTCAGTTATTTGAATGTTAATGTTGCACTTTTGTGAATTTAATTTTCATATGTTGCTGGATTATGAATTAATCTATTTTCCAATCTAATACCTAATAATCTAACACATGGTAAGCAACCATAGCTTAAATACAGTTTCTACTGACATGATTGTGCAGTTTCTTATTTATGTACAGCAGAATGCATAGCATTGAGCTATTTCTTGATTATGTGCATTAGAGCAGAAATAATGGCAGATGTGCAACTAGTGATCTGTAATTCTTTTATAGAACTGACAGTGCAACTAGAGATCGCTAATTGTTTACTGTAATGGAACTGCCACCAACCACATTATACTGTTCAGACTTCATACATCTTGTTGTCCATGAATCATTGGTTTATAAATATCGCAAAGTAATTCTGACATTAAGCCAGGTAACAAAGTAAAATAGGACTATGGAGCTGGACAAACAATAGACATACAATTTAACGTTTGGACATGGCTCTCTGTGTCATCAAAGAAAAAATAAGTTTAGTTTAGTCAATGGATCAACATCACGGCACACTGGTGTAACGCAAAAGTGCTTCGTTCTCCTCCTAACTCAAACCTGAGTTAGGAGAAACTCAGCTCAGTGCACGAACTCCGTAGCACTGGCGAAGATCCTGAAATACTTTGGGTAGACTTTTAACTTTTTTTTTTGCCCGGGCAGCACCGTTAGGCTACTTTTTTTCGATTTCCAACTGCCAAGGAATTTTTTACGTGCGAAACAATACACATGGGCGTCCGATCTCACTACCTAGAGACCAGGGGAAATTTTATTCCTCACCAGGTCTTGAACCCAGCACTCGAGGCGGACACCATACCTTGAGACCACGCAGACAAAAAATAAAACTACACGAAATTATGAAATTTAGTGTCTGTCATTTATGAAGTTTTTCTGTGTGTTTGGATGTAATATTCTGGTTTTCATTATATTGTAGGCTTGTGTATTTGTATTTATTCATTGATAAAAACTTAATATTTTATTTAAATCATGTATAGAGATTCCTATTCAAGTTTGATAAGAATTTGTTTTGATATGAGCTTGAATGGGATTTTTACCCATTTACCCTAGCATTGATTGTTGTAATAATTCTGTGTATTGTTGGTTTCAGGTTAATTGTGTTCGCAACTGAGCTACCATACATGGGCCATCATATGTATCATTTCATTGGCTGTCTGGCTGATTGAGAGGAGACCTCAGGAGGACATCGATGTATTTTGTGTGACTTACAGCAGCAATGAACATTTGTGTTTACCTGTTTGTACTAATGAAGGCTTGACTTGCTTGCAATAAATTTGCCAGCTACGATCTTTTAAAACAAACAGCCGTTGCATTATAATTTTTGTGAAATGTGTTTTTAAGTGCAAAGATGAGAACTAAAGTTATAACATTATGTTGCTATGCTATTAACTTTCTAACAATGGTCATCATCATCATCATCATCATCCACCACTTCTTCCATTAAGCGTCGTGGGGAGGAATAATTTGTGTTCCAGCGCCCGGTGGGCGGCACTGGATAGTGTCATTCCGTGTGGCTGTACAATGTCTTTGATGTCGTCAATCCATTTTTTTCTTGGACGTCCTCGTGGTCTCGTCGCAGATGATCTTTGATGTAAGGCCAGTGATGGTAGTTGCTGGTGTTGTATTCTAACAACATGGCCAAACCACTTGATCCTCTGTCTTTCAATAAATGTGACACAACGTGTTTATCCCACAGTCTGTCTGATATTAGCATTTCTTACTCGGTCTCGGATTGTTAAGTTGGTAGCTCTCCTCAGGTATCTCATTTCGCAGGTGTTGATTTTGCAAAGGTGTAATTTGGATAACCTCCAGGTCTGAGATTGGTAGCAAAGGGTTGGTGTGAATATGCTGTTTATTATGTCATTTTGTGGGCATGGGTATATTTGGATGTTTCAGTAAGGGTGATGGTTGATATGTAAGTGCACTAGCTTTTTGACATCTGATTTCGATTTCTCTGTCCAATCTTCTGTGATCATACTTCCAAGATATTTGAATTCTTTAACTTGTTTCAGAGTTGTGCTATTTAACTGTATACTTAGTGTGCCCGGCGATCTGCTAACTCGCATTACTTCGGTTTTGGCTGTATTTATACTCATATTGTAACTCCTTCATGTTGAACTCAGATTATTAATATGATTTTGCAGTCTGCCCTCGTCGCTGTAGTTCATTTATTTCCTGTGGATCAGTTGTTTCATCTGGAGTAAAGAGTTCTAAATTTTCTGAATCTGTTCTGTCGAGATTTGCTTCTTTGGAAATTCTGTCCATTTAGATATTAAATAGCAGGGGAGAGAGCACACATCCCTGTCTTACTCCTGTATTGACTGTGAACATATCTGATATACCTTCTTGTGTTCTTACTGCGCTTCGGCTCGAGTGGTACATGGCTATGATGTTTTCTAGCAGTTGCCCTTGTATCCCATAGTCTTCAAGGATGGTCCATAATTTGTGCCTGTCTACTCTATCGAGAGCCTTTTCCTGATCTACAAACACAATATTCTGCTGGTCACTATATTCGATAGTTTTTTCACATATTTGTCTAAGTGTAAATAGTGCGTCAGTGCAACTTTTACCTTTCCGAAAACCGAATTTTACTTTGTTTAACTGTTGTTAAACTATGGGTCTAGCTCTTTGTTCCAATAGTTTTGCATACATTTTCCCTATATGGCTCAGGAGTGAATACCTCTGTATGTTTCGCACTCTCTCATATTGCCTTTCTATTTCCATATTAGGACTTTTATTGCCTGTTGCTAGTCATCTGGTATTTTTCTTTCTTCCCATGCTATATTAAAAAGTCTTGTTAGCCATTTAACTCCTGTTTTCCCGCAGGCCTGAATGGCTTCTGTGGTTATTCCATCTGGACCTGGTGATTTGTTTTTAAGACTTTTCTGTATAACTGCTTTGACTTCTGCAGGTATGAAATCTGGTTCTTGTTGTCCCTGGCTTTTAGGCACAAAAGTGAGGTTTTCTATGTTATGTGTGGGGTTAAGTAGTTCTTGAAAGTATTCTGCCCACCTTGCTAGTCTTTGTTGTGGATTAAATATCGGTATACCTCTTTTGCTGTTTATGATGGTGGTTGGGTTGTAGCATGCATCTCTGTTTCTCATTGTGTTGACATGTTTATAAAATTCTCTTGGGCAGTCTTTGCTAAGGGTCGCCATCTGTTCACTGTATATTCTCCAGGATTCATCTTTAGATGCTCTAATTGTTCGTTTGGCATTACATCGTGCTATTCTATAAGTAACAGTCTTGTTAAGATTTAGTTGTGATTCACTTTTTGAATGCTACCTTCTTTTTGAATATGCTATCTTTAACTTCGTTGTTCCACCAGCCTTTTCTTAATTTTTTTGGTCCTGCCCAACTTTCTTTGTTCCACATTTATTTTCCAGTGTGTCGAGCATGGCAGCCTTGAAACATGTCCATTCCTTATCTACGCTTGAGTGGTCATCAGGGATGTTCTTATGTAGGTTTTGGATTTCTTGATTGAATTAGTCTTTAACCGTATTTTCCTGCAGCCTCCTATAATTATGTGTTGTTACCTTTTTGTTTCTTATTTTCCTGTATGTTGAAATCTTTTTTATTATTACTGGTTTGTGATCAGTATCATCTGTATTTGGGAGTGCTCTTGAATCTAATAGTAGTCTTGTGTCTGATGTCCTAATTAGAATAAAGTCAATTTGAGATGCTTGGTCTAGAAATGGTCAAGAAATAAAATTGTCATCTGATATGTGCTCCATTGTGGAAGTGACCTCTATTTAGTCACTTACATAATTGCAGTTTGTATTCACAAAGTGATTTGCAGTGCAATTGCTCGTAATGTGCTGTATTATTTAAAATGTATGAATGAAACAGAAGTGTGAATTAAAATGTATATTTTTATAGCTGGCTAGTTGACAGTTATATATTTTGCCCATCATCGTGGCAATGTATTTGAATTTGTCAGCACATTTGCTTAAGAACATTGGAAATTGTGAGTGAACATTTTTGTAAAACACTACAATGTTGAAAGACATTCAGTGGCAGAAGCATATAACTATTGAAGATAATGGAGCCAGGCAAGGGTTTCTATTGGATGACTAAGTACTAACATACGTTAATGTAGCAGATGTCCTACCTTAGCAAACACGTCTGTACCACGTGCAAGAACATATTGACACAGGTTACCTGTATACAGCTCTCAAGAATGCTGGGTTATTTGTGCCTCATTCAACAATTCAGTCTATTTTACAATCATAGATCAGTTTACAAGGATTAGTTCATTTATTTGGTTTCAGTATTTTAAAACAGATAATATGGAATCATCATGAATAGAGCGGTAACATTTTGTCACTTTTAAAAATTTATAGTTTAGTTTTGTGCAGTTAAGATTTTGTCACTTTTAAAAATTATTTATATTGTTTAGTTTTGTTTCCTATTTTGGATAAAATAAAATCTGATAAATTGTCAGTGTCTCTCTCAACAAATTACTGCTGGTTGCTTGGATGAAAGTAAAGTTTGAAAGGGGGCCAGAAGTCATTGACCCGGTCTTAGTATCCATGTGTTAAATGCAGCAGGAATGTCTCGAGTGCAGTGATGTAGATTCTGAAGTATTAAGTGGAACATGCTTGGATGCCATGGTAGTAATGTAATCATTTTCAGTGCCTCATGCTGATTGAGAAGCACATAGTCTGGGACAATGAGAAATGACAATGGGCATGGACAGTCAGTCAAGTCAGGTGTAAAGGACCGATGAACTTGACACAGCTGCCTTGGTGGAATTGTGACATTTAGCAGCACGGATCATCAGATTTGCCAGCGCTATTAAGACAGTCAAGAAGCCTGATACGGGGGGAGGAAAATGGTACGCAAGACCAACACTAAGAAACAGCAGTCCCACAAGATGTGTATCGTGGGAGCTGCCAAGCTCTCGAAGAAGACGAATGTTGAGAATCTGCCTGCAAGCAACCAAGAACCTGTAACCAGTCACACCAACAGAAGCTACTACAATAAAGACCGATGACAGCCCACCTCTAACAAGATCTAAGACACAAAAACCGTCAAATGGGTCATCAAACAGATTCAAGTAGAGCTATCGGAAGAAGAAATCTTAAAGAAGCTACAGGATGAAAATCTCAGCATTCAAGTTTTAAAGGCGGAGCGGATCGTAACATACTCCAAGATCCCTACGAGGCTGGTGGTGGTGACCACTGAGGGAAGCGAAATACCGACAACAGTCACAATCAACATGAAAATGCAACAGCCAGAAAGATTCATCCCAAGAGTCACTCAGTGCTCCAGATGCCAGAGGGCCGGCCACAGCAGAGCAACATGCCGCAGTAAGACACAAATCTGCCGCTACTGCGCCGACCAACAGGCCCTCAGGGACATGGACTTCCGTGCATCCAACATCAAACGAAAGTGCGCCAACTGCCTGGGCAAACATGGAGCAAGATACCTGGGCTGTCCGTACCTTCAACGATACAGAGACGTTCTAAAGTTCGCCATAACAACGAACACACCATATAAGGAAGCCAGATGGAGGTGCGAGACTTCAAATTCAGATTGAAGAACTTAAAAAGCAAATCAAGTTGCTACAAACACCGACAAAGAACGACGAAAATGAAAAGCTGCTGGCGGAAATAAAAGAAATCCAGCAACAGATCAAACAAGAAGTTGACACCATGGTTCAAGCGACGAAGAAGAACGAAGAAATTTTACAAGACATCAAGGCGGAGAGAGAAATGCTACAAAAGTACAGAGAGCAAAGCAAACTAACAGAAGCAACGGAAAAGATCGCAGAAAAACCACAGCAAAAGACCGAATCGGAACCGCCAGCTATAGCCAGCAACCCTACTACAACGCCCGAAAAGCTCAAGGGGCAGTCAATATCCCGCCAGACCTCTGAAGAAAACCTAGACCACAGAGGAGCCATTCACACTGGAGGAGCTTATCACGGAATGCGAAGAATATGATCGGCTGTTGCCACTCAAGAAACGGGAATACAGAAAACGCATGGCAGAAAAGTATCCCAAGAAATTCAAACTGGCAGAAAAACCCAGTGTACCCAGAGCTACACCTAACTGGTTGAATACCCTACTACGATAACGGAGAATGGATCCCATGGTTTACAAGAGAGGAAAAAATCGAAAGGCAACAGAAACCCGAAAGAGAACAAAAGCGCAAGGAAGAAAATGCAAACATTGACAAACTCATGAAGGCAATCCACAAAACAGGAAGCAAGAAGACCAAATAAAAAGTCCTAAGGACTCAAACCAAACATATGTAACGCACAATGAACCAACACTGACAAAAGAAACCGCCAAAAGAGATTTGCCGGCCAACGAAACCCCCCAGCTGACGTCACAGGCATAGACTCGTCAACAAGATAAGCCAGCTAACACTGGCGCAGAGAAACAGAACCAATCATACCGCACCATGAACCACCCGGATAATAACCAATGCCACATGGGCTGGTTGACACGGTGGAAAGTTTCTTTTTTTTCTTTCACAAAATGGACTCGTGACTCAAAATACAACCCACAGTGTGGCAGAAACCTAAGGAGATGACTGCTCACAACCCAAATACAAGGTCCGGATACAGGTCATGAGTGAGGAGACTGCAGTAAACAAAAAAATCACCCCAAGTGCAAGAAGTTATGGACTTCACTCAGTCTAAATGTGCAGTGTGGGTCTAAAGCATCAGCAAGGGAACGCAGAGATCTGGTGGTCCAAAGCATCAGCAAGGGAACGCAGAGATCTGGTGGTCCAAAGCATCAGCAAGGGAACGCAGAGATCTGGTGGTTCAAAGCATCAGCAAGGGAACGCAGAGATGTGGTGGTCCAAAGCATCAGCAAGGGAACGCAGAGATGTGGTGGTCCAAAGCATCAGCAAGGGAACGCAGAGATCTGTTGGTCCAAAGCATCAGCAAGGGAACGCAGAGATGTGGTGGTCCAAGAAATCCGTGAAAGATAAGAGACCACTGAGTATCATGGTAAGGTGGCCTAGTGAAGGTCCTTGACATGGAACAATTAAAGCAACTTTAAGACTCATGGTTTAACTGGATCACTTAAAAAAAGTCGCTTAAAAGTCGACAGGGTCGACTTCATTGCACCGGGTTTTATCCCATATGGCTCGGTCTCTTTCCGCAGCACGGAAAGCGTCGGACAAAGCACGAACTCCGTAGCTTTTAGCGACGACCCACAGGAGTCTCCGAAACATTTAACTCGCAAACCGAAAGGCGCGGCCCGGAATCGAACCCACAACCTTCGGAGCACGAGTCAAACGGCTTGACCACTTCGCCACAGAGACTCCCTGGATCACTGTCCAATCATCAGCCAGCTGCTAACCTGGCCATATGGTGAAAGGTACAAAGATTTTGTTCTGGGAATCATCAGTTGCGAAACTGATAAGTATAGGCTTTGCCATCTCACACGATCACTGGAGAATCAGATCAGATCTATGTGTTATCTCTTTGTCTTCCCATTGCTCAAGTTCACTAAGTTTTCAAGACCATTTCTCATATGCCTAAACGTAGGCGTTCATGGCTTTCCACAGATCTCGGTCTTTGGTGTTCTGGATCAACTCTGCTAATGATATTCCTCCATGCCACCATCTAAATCCACCCAGCATAATTTCTCTCTGTCTATTTCTGTTCTGCCTCTCTTCCCCTTGATCTTTCATGTTCTCCAATGTCGCTCTTCTTATCATATGACCAAAGAAAGCTGTCTCTTTCTTATTGTTGTATGTAATGTTCTAGTTTCATTAGCCTGTTTCAGACAATCATTGTTAGTTACTCTGTCAGTCCAAGGAAATCGCAACATTCGTCTCAGGAACCACATCTCTGTTGCTACCAAACTTCCTAATTTGTTATTTACATTCAAAGATTCGCTGCCATACAGCAAAACAGGTTCTATATAGCATTTCAGCACCCTCTTACATTCAATGATAGTGATTTATTGCATAAGGAGGCTGAGTGGTCTCGAGGTATGGTGTCCGCCTCGAGTGCTGGAGGTCCCGGATTCAAGCCCCGGTGAGGGCCGGGATTTTTTCACGTATACTTCTAGTAACAAAATTTCCCCTGGTCTCTGGGTAGTGAGATCGGACGCCCGTGTGTATTGTTGCGCACGTAAAAAAAATCCCTTGGCAGTTGGAAATCGAAAAAGAGAGCCTTATGGCGCTGCCCGGGCAAAATTTTCAGTTAAAAATCTACCCAAAGTATTTAAGGATCCTTGCCGGTGCTATGGAGTTTGTGCACTGAGCTGAGATTCTCCAGACTCAGGTTTGAGTTAGGAGTAGAACGGAGCACTTATTGGTTGCATCCGTGTGCCGTGATGTTGATCCGTCGACTAAACTGTTGCATAAGATACTTTTCATTTTCTGAAATGCAGCTTTTGCTTCCCCTATTCTGTTCTTAACCACTGTTGTGCATCTTCCATCTGATGTTATAAACGCCCCTAGGTATTTAAAATTATCCCTTTTATTTCCCTTTAACAGTTTGGTGTCACCTGTTTCTTTGATATCACCATTGTTACTGTTTTCTTGATATTCAAGGAGAGTCCTTTCTTTGCAGCCTCTGTTACTACAATGTCCAAAAATTGTGGGTGTTTTGCATTATCAATACTGAGTCATCTGCATAGTGTAGATTGTTTATATTATAATCCCAGATTAGTATTTCTGGCTTCTCTTTGATCTCTCACATTAAAGAGGGAGAAGAGATCTAGTGACAAAATACATCCCGGTCGTAATCCTAGCTTTATTTGTTCATAACTACCCTCTTTATTTCCAATTTTAATTGCTGCTATTTGGTTCCAGTAAATGTTCTGTATTATTCTGACATCTTTCCCATCAATGTTGATATCTTCCAACATTTTAATCAGTTCATCATGTTAGTTAGTTAGTCTTGGTATAATTCATGAAGCACAAATATGTCTTTCTGTGTCTCTATTATTGATCTTTCTATAAGTGTTTGTAATGTATATATTGCATTGTTTGTACCCTTTCCTTCCACAAATCCATACTTCACCAATTTACAGTGTATTTTCTTGTTCTTCTCATTATAATTCTGAGTAGAAGCTTACTTTATGAGGTTAATTGTACACAAATCGGTACTTTTCTGTTAATTCACCCCAAACAAACGGAATCCCAGTGTATGACGTCACATCCAGGGTTTACCTGTGTTGGGGGATACGGGGTGTCAGGCATTGGTAGCACCTTTGGTAAGGATGACTCTCATGTCCTTTTCAGGACCCATCCCCCACTGGTCCAAGCCTGACACCCAGCTCGTGCCTGTGGCTCCTAGTAGCTGTCATCATGCGACAGCGGCCACCCCCCGGGCAACAGCTGTGAGAGGCTGGCTAAACCAGGCATGGGTATCCGATTTGGTGTCAAACCAAGAGGTAAACTAGGGTATGCCTACCCAGCATGTGAAGACAGGATTCGGCAGACTGCGCGGAAGAAATCATTCCTGATTCAACGGGCAAGACGGCGTTTACCTGCAAAGCGTTGTGGAAAATAATGAGCACGGTAAGGCACGTATAGCGCCCTGGTCATCCACTGCACCTGTATTCGTCTCCAGTCGTCTTGACTTGTCTTGCCACTGGACTCAGATGGACTCAGGCGAGAGAGTGAGGTCGACGAATTGCGCAACTCTTCCTCACTTTAATCCAAGTCATCGCGCAAGTCATTCTTCATCCAACGTCATATATCACCTTCAAGCCCTGTGGCGAGGGGCGAGCGGCGAAGCGGCAGGCGTGGGTACGCTGGCAGCCGTAATCGCAGACCTGCACACAGGCGGCTCAGGCCGTATGGTCGTCTTCTACTGACCGGAGCAGCAGTGGGATTCGGCAGCCCCCTGAGCGACTGAGCAGCCCTCTATAGGAACACACTGCTCACCTCCATAGCATGAGGAAGGGGCTAGAAAAGGTGCCCTAAACATTGTCTGCTCCATCACTACCTAACCAGCTAGCCGCGGTTGGTGGGTACCCTTAACTGCGGTCGACATACAAAGAAAGATAAAACAAGCAAAGCTAAAAGAGTAAACCATATTCCCTTAACAATTGGAACTTGGAATGTACGCACCCTACTTGACAGAGACGGCGCGTCGGGTCCAGAGAGACGAACAGCACTGATTGGGAGAGAGCTGGGCAGGTACAACATCGACATTGCAGCCTTGAGCGAGACACGACTTGCAGAAGAAGGCCAAATCTATGATATAGGTCCCGGCTACACATTTTTCTGGAGTGGAAGGAAAAGCGAGGAAAGACGCCAATCCGGTGTGGGATTTGCCATTAAGTCGGCCCTGGTCGGCAAATTAGCTGGATTTCCAAAGGCTATAAACGACAAGCTCATGACCATGAAGTTGCCCCTGCTGAATGGAAGGAAGCATGCAACCATTGTGAGTGTCTACGCACCAAC
Organism: Cepaea nemoralis; assembly: GCA_014155875.1. Taxonomy (NCBI): domain Eukaryota; kingdom Metazoa; phylum Mollusca; class Gastropoda; order Stylommatophora; family Helicidae; genus Cepaea; species Cepaea nemoralis. The sequence goes on along the minus strand of JACEFZ010001661.1, from coordinate 26,487 downwards.
TATGACCAACGAAGATGATGTCAAGAACAAGTTCTATGAGGACCTACACAATGTATTAACATCTGTTCCCAAAGGAGACAAACTTATACTCCTTGGGGATTTCAATGCCAGAGTAGGCACGGACACCACCTCTTGGAGTGGCATTATTGGAAAGCATGGAGTCGGAAATTGTAACAGCAATGGACTCCGCCTCCTTCAGACATGTGCCGAACATGATCTCCTGATTACGAACACAATTTTCCGTCTCCCCATGAGAAAAAGGACATCGTGGATGCACCCTCGCTCGAAACACTGGCACCTCATTGACTATGTCATTGTCAGGAGGAGTGACAGACAAGACGTCCGAGTGACAAAATCCATGTGTGGTGCCGAATGTTGGACAGACCATCGTCTCATTGTCTCAAAAATAAACATTCACATCAGGCCACCACGGCGTCCTCAAGGGGTGAAAATGCAAAAAAAGCTAAATGCCACCCGCCTAAACAGCAAGAAAATGCAGCAGTCGTTTGAAAATATGCTGGAAGACCGCCACAAGCCAAATGCTGCAGCTAAGCAGGATACAGAAACAGAATGGAGAGCCCTAAAGGACATAATTTACAACACTGCTATGGAAATCCTGGGTCCAGCCCCCGAAAGCATAAAGACTGGTTTGATGAAAATTCCGAAGACATCAACCAATTGCTGGCCGAGAAACATCTTCTCCTCAAGGCACATTTGAATGACCCAAAGTCAACATCAAAAAAAGATGCCTTCAAGAACATTCAGAGAGTAATGCAGCAGAAACTTCGGCACATGCGGGACTCCTGGCTGAGCAGCAAAGCTGATGAAATTCAGGGCTTTGCTGACAGACATGATATGAAAAACTTCTACGACTCACTGAAAGCGGTCTATGGTCCTACATCACCAGGCATAGTTCTCCTCCTCAGTGCAGATGGGGGAACATTGATCACAGATAAGAAAGAAATCCTTCAACGCTGGGCAGAGCATTTCAGCAACATCTTAAATGCAACTTCCTTCTTCGATGATGAAACCATCAACTGCCTTCCTCAAGTTCCTATCAATGAGACACTTTATGACCTGCCAACCATAGTGGAAGTAAACAAAGCCATCCAGCAACTCTCCAGCGGCAAGGCACTTGGTCCTGACTCCATCCCAGCAGAGATATACAAGGCAGGTGGGCCGGTCCTAACAGAGCAGCTTCACCAAGTCTTTACAAACATATGGGTGAACGAGACCATGCCACAAGATTTCAAGGACGCGTCAATAGTCCACCTTTACAAACGTAAAGGAAACCGCCAATCCTGTGACAACCACCGAGGCATCTCCTTGCTTTCAATTGCAGGGAAGATACTCGCCAGAATTCTTCTCAATCGCCTCACAGCCCATCTCGATCAAGGTCTTCTTCCTGAGAGTCAGTGTGGCCTCAGAAAAGAACGTGGAACTGTTGACATGATTTTCGCTGCAAGGCAGCTGCAAGAGAAATGTCAGGAACAGAACTGCGAAATGTTCTCCACTTTCATTGACCTTACCAAGGCTTTTGATACAGTCAGCAGAGAAGGACTGTGGAAGATTATGGCAAAATATGGCTGTCCACGAAAGTTTGTCCAAATAGTGCGGCTATTTCATGATGGCATGCAGGCAAGAGTACAGGAAAATGGCGAACTGTCTGAACCCTTTCCTGTCACCAATGGAGTGAAGCAAGGATGTGTCCTGGCACCAACACTGTTCAGCCTCATGTTTTCAGCCATGTTGATGAATGCCTTCGAGAACGACGACATTGGAATAGACATCAACTACCGTATGGATGGAAAGTTATTCAATCTCAGAAGGCTGAAAGCTAAAACCAAAATTAACAGCGACACCGTCAGAGAGCTCCTGTTTGCTGATGATTGCGCTCTATACGCCAACTCAGAGGCGGACATGCAACATAATGTTTCAGCTTTCTCACATGCCTGTGCCAACTTTGGGCTCAATATCAACTTGGAGAAGACTGTAGTTATGTACCAGCCAGCTCCAGGGAATAATCACACTGTGCCGAATATCAAAGTGAATGATCATAGACTAAGTGTTGTGGACAAATTCACCTATCTTGGCAGCACTGTGTCACAAGCTGCCACAATTGATGACGAAGTGAATGCAAGAATCTCCAAGGCCAGTGCGGCCTTTGGCAGACTGTACAAGAATGTATGGGACAGAACTGGAATAAGCCTGCAAACAAAGCTAAAAGTCTACAAAGCAGTTGTATTATCCACACTGCTATATGCTTGTGAAACCTGGACTGTTTATCAGCGACACGCTAGGAAATTAAACCACTTCCACACAGTCTGCCTAAGGAAGCTACTGAAGATTAAATGGCAAGACAAGATTCCAGACACTGAAGTCCTAGAAAGAGCATCCATGCCCAGTATCCACACTCTACTGATGAAGAATCAGATTCGCTGGGCTGGTCACTTGACTCGCATGCCAGATCACAGGCTCCCTAAACGAATTTTTTACAGCGAACTGCGTTGTGGTAAACGCTCCCAAGGTGGCCAGAGGAAACGCTTTAAAGACACTCTGAAAATTTCACTGAAGGCTTTTGGAATTCATCATGACACCTGGGAGGCTGCAGACAGAGACCGAAATTTGTGGCGTGCATCATTACGCAAGGGTGCAGTCATATGTGAGGCAACCAGGACTGCAAGAGCTGTGAAGAAAAGGCAGGACAGAAAAACCACTGCAGGAAATCCTCCTCCAGAAACGTCAAGCATTCTTGCCCACATTGTCAAAGAACATTTCGAGCCAAAATAGGCCTTATCAGCCATCTTAGAACCCACGGCTCCATACCTTCAACCCCACTGGATGAAATGAATGGTCATCATCATTCTTGATGGACAAACAACAACAACACCTGTGTTGCGCCGTAGCTCGCTGCGCAATTTTATCGATGTGCAACAGTTGCACTCGGCGACATCCCCCCCCCCCCCCCCCCCCCCCCCCCCCCCCCAACTGTAACTGGCAAAATGAAATGCTTGTCAACTCTTGAGACCAGCAGTATACGAAAGAATGACGATGATCTGTCTGTACGGGAGACGCGAGTCTTGCAGCCATGTGGCCTTGTCTCAGCGGGAGGATGTCCTGCCGACATACATGGTGAATGTCGTCGGCATCTCCATCTGTCCTGACGCTCAGTACGCTTCTTCTTCTTCTTCTTTCGTTCGCTTGAAATATGTTTATAACTGCAATGTTGTCTCTTGTATGAATCTAACAATATTTTTTAGTTCACTCAGCGGTTCATAGAGTTTATCTTCCATTGTTGTCTCTCTAGGCCAGAAGGTCAGCCTCGGCATGTTGGTAGTTTGGGCAGTCTTGGAGTATGTGCTCCGCTGTCTGCGACGCCAAACCACATGTGCACATGGCTGAGTCACCAATCTGGAATTTTGTATACAAGTGGTTGCGTAATCTATTGTGTCCTGTTCTGAGGCGCAGAAGAATGACCTGTTCTGGTCTGTCCATAACGTGGTAGTCGTCTTGAGCAGCTTTTGGTGGCCTTCTGACTGATTTGATCATTCTCTTCTTTTGGTGGTACGTAATGGGCACATCAGGCTGTTCTTCTTTGGCTCCTTCCTTAGCCAATTGATCAGCTCTGTCGTTTCCGGGTACTCCACAGAAAAGCAACGCTACTCTGCTTGTCGTGAACAGCTGCTGCTGCCAGTTCCAGAAAACTCATGATGAGACAGACACACACACATACATATATATATACACACACACACAGAGAGAGAGAGAGAGAGAGAGAGAGAGAGAGAGAGAGAGAGAGAGAGAGAGAGAGAGAGAGAGACGGTTGCCAAAGCCAAAGAAACACTGGGGGGGGGGGGGGGGGGGGGGGAGGAATTGAATCGCACTGACACGCACTGTATCCGAACACAGAGGAGATCAACGTCAGTGCTAAATATAGCTCATTCATTCAGTAGCATGTCCTTTGCAGAACCTCGCTCCCATAACAACCTTCTGGAAAACCTCTCGATCATAAGCAAGATGTCCCGCGTCTCATACACCCATCTGGAGATCATCCGCCACATCCTGCACCCATCTTCTCTTTGGCCTTCCTCTTCTTCTCTTCCCAGCATATACCCTTCCATTATTGTTCTCTCCAAACTTTCGTGACGTTTTAAGTGACCAAAATACTTCAATTTTCTTTGTTTTATCGTCTTTAATAGCCAACCCTCCTCAATATTCAACTCTTGAAGTATGGATGCATTTGTTCTTTTCTTTATCCAAGATATTCTTAGAACTCGTCTATAACATTTATATTCAAAGGCGTTTATGCGCTGTTCAGCTTGTTTATCAAGTGTCCATGTCTCACAGGCGTATGTTGCAATGGGAAAGATGCATGCTCTTAAAAATCTAATTTTTGTAGTTTTGTCTGTCCCACTCCATAATTTATTCAGTTGTTTTAGTCTTTGAAGAGCAATGGATAGTCGTCGTTTAATTTATTTCATTGTGTCACCGTTATTGGTAATCAATGACCCAAGATATTCAAAATTTTCCACCACCTCCAATTTCCCCCCATTAATGTATATTTCTTTCTCCATAGTAGTTTTATCTGTATGCATTATCTTTGTTTTTGCTATGTTAAGATATAAGTTGTGATTTTCACTATTCAATTAGGTTGAGGCTATTAGGTTTTCTATGCCATTCTGTGTTGTGCATAGTAATACTGTATCATCAGCATATCGAATCTCTGGTATGTCATGACGGCCGATATTTAGGACATCATATAGCTCCCTGTTTATATCATCTCTTACATTTCTCCTTATATTTTCGACGTACAGGTTAAACAAATAGGGTGACAGCACGCAGCCCTGACGGACTCCTTGCTTGATGTCAAACCAATCTGATATCTCGCCATCTATTCTAACCACTGCTTGTTGGTCTAGATAGAGCATTTTTATGAGTTGTACTACATGTGATGGAAAGCCCATATTCCTCATGATTTCCCAAAGTTTCTGATGTTGAATAATCCACAAAACATGAGAATAGGTTTACATTAAATTCTCTGCACTTCTCTATTATTAAACGCATGTTGCTCCCCCGATGTGTCTCCACCTTGACGTGGTGGGGGAGCTTGCGTGTCCCATCGACCCCATCTGCTTGCCGATGGATAAAAAACTACATATCGGACAGCTTATGGGATAGGGACCAGACTAAGAGAGACACAACCTGCTGCTCTGCAGGTGACTGAGGATAACAGTCAAAAGTTTAAAAAGGTGCACGAAGGCAGACGCTCTTGGTCCGGACAAAACTCTTAAGGCTCCCTGTCGAGGGCTGTGTCTGAACGCCTCTAAGCCACAAACCCTCGGATCTGAGAGCCAGGCCGATACCCGCCTACCGAAAAATAGAGGCGTGATACTGAGCAAGCTACATGCTCATGTCTGATACATGTTCGAAGGCTCTCAGCTGGGGGATATGAGGGATTCCCGAATGAGAGAGCCTGGCCGTTTCTCGTTCACTGCTGCACGAAGGTGCTGAGCCGGCAGCACAAGTAGCCTACCTCGTGAGCGAGTACAAAAAGTCAGAAAAGTGCCCCAGTTGAAGGAAATGGTTACGAAAACTGTCTGTATCTAACTCATAGAGAGTGTAAACAAAAGTGGAAGAACGTCTCAATGACGCGAAATGGAACGCACGGCGAGCGAACCTATTTCGTGGTCTGAAGTCACAAGCAAAAGGTCACCGAGTGGATGTCGCTCGCAGTCTGACCGCTCCTGGTGTGTGCTTGAGCGATCAGTGGCAAGCGGGATGCCCAACACATGGAAGTGAGGAACTAAAGCAGCCATGAGTAGGACGTGGCAACTCCTTGGGTGAGCCCAGTCTCAGAGCAATATGTGCCGGCTCTGCAATTATGGAAGCCTCCTTTGAAAGCGAGGGAATGCCCATGGTCTGCCCCTGCCTTCCCTTGAGGTCCGACCGCGACGTCGTTGATCGTTCTATCTTGACCAGCTGAGATGTGGGTGACATCACAACAGTCTAACGTGTCTCGAAACCAGAGGAAGGCTAACCTCATTAAAAAATGCCCGCCGGAAGTCGGAAGTGTCGTCCTACGGGTGGCAAACTAAAAATTGACACTACGCAATTACGTCCGAGTGAAATGTCTCGTCCGAATGTCTCTCGTGCTAGGAACAGCTCTGACTACCTAGTTTCCGAATGCCGCTCTTGTTCGGAACAGCTCTGACTAGGAAGTTTTCCGAATGTTTGTCGTGCCTGGAACAGCTCTGACGGGCGCAACGACAAGCACATGTCCGAAAACTCGCTGAGTGAATACCGTCTGTATACCTGTCTGGTTTGTGCGGGAACGGCCCGGGGCAAACGAAATGCCCAATATATTGAAGTGAGGAATTAAAGCAGCCATGAGCAGGACGTGACCATTCCCTCGGTGAGCCCAGTACCAGGGCGCTATGTGTCGGCCCTGCAACTATGGAAGCAACCTTGGATGGCGGAAAATGCTATGGACTGCCCCTTCCTTCTCCTGAGGGATGACCGGAAGTCCTCGACTGTTCGAACTTGACCAGCTGGGATGTGGACGGTACCACAAAAGTGAGAGTCTCCCAGGAATGCTAACCTGGTCAAAAATGCACGCGATAGCCGGATGTGTGACCTAAGGGTTTTCAACCCAAGGGTGCTTAACGCACACCGCAATCACATCTGAAAAAAACACTCCGGATGAACGACAAGAAGAAGAAACGCATGTTGAATATGTTAAATATAGCAGGTGACGTTTGTTTGGTGAATTAAGGCAAAAGTACCCAGATGCCTGTATGTGTGTGTTCCATTCTGCCTCTTGTTTCTCTCCTTGGCCGTTCTCCACATGCGCACGATGCATTGAGTATGTGCACCTGTGGTAGGGTCGACATCCCCAACTGTAACTGGCAAAATGGAAATGCTTGTCAACTCTTGAGACCAGCAGTATATGACAAGAATGATCTGTTTGTAGGGGAGACGCGAGGGCCTTGCAGCTATGTGCCTTGTCTCAGCGGGGAAATGCTACATGGTGAATGTCGTTGGCATCTCCATCTGTTCTGACGCTCAGTCAGCGATAGCACCATGACATGATTATGAGAACAGCGTCTAGCAGAATGTCAGATGCGCCATGATGCTGTAGAAAAGCAACGCCGCTACTCTGCTTGTCGTGGACAGCAGCAGCTGCTGCCAGTTCCCAGACAACTTATGATGATGAGACAGGCACACGAGGGGGGAGGGGGTGCAATTGAAACGCACTGTACCCGAACACAGAGGAGATCACCGTCAGTGCTAAATATAGCTGGTGACCCTAAATATAGCTGGTGACATTTGTTTGGGGTGAATTAACAGAAAAGTACCCAAAAATCTTCGCTTTCAATTGCTCCTGGTCTTTTTGGTATAGCCACGAGGGGTCTTCAAATCAAAACCTTAAATTTTTTTTTGGGTGAATATATTCTGAAAAAGTATGAAACAAATGTATAATTTTTCGATGTAGTCGCCACGGCATTCAATGCTAGTCTTCCAATGGCGATAGAGTGCTTGGATTCTTGTAGAAAAATTGATCCTGGGATCACTATTTGGTGTGCCTGACCTGGTCATAAACAGTCTTTCACAGAAGTCGCGTCGTTTTGAAACTTTCTACTCCACTCGTACTTGCTGGACATTAGCATACTGGACCTTCATTCGCCGATGAATTTCTATAGATTTCACCCCTTCACTGATTAAAAAAAAAAAGGAAAACAGAACACTGCTCATGGTGCATGTCAAAAGTGGGGCGCCCATCTTTAAACTGTTCTTATGACGTCAGTTTTTGTCTCTGCACCATGATGTCACATGACTAACACTCTTGACATCCTTAACAGCAATATTGATAGGGTACAGGACAATGGCACAGTTATTGTTAACTTCTATCACACTTGGCGAACATTAGGTGAGGAGAGGAGTGGGTCAGAATGCCAGCGGAGCAGTCAGACTTGTGCAGTTATAATCACATTGAGCCGGGAGTCGAGGGAGGCTAGGGCCACGGAAGTGGAAATCCAGCAACTAATTCAGGATAATGCTCGCCCGGATGATGTGATTACCTACACAGATGGTTCGGTGTTGAGAGGTAGTAGAAGTGCCTGAGGTTTCTTGGCAAAGGCTAATGGTTGACGTTTGGTGCAGGAGAGCTTGGCATATGATACCACAACATCTAGCTTAAGAATGGAGGCAGTCAGTGCAGCTTTCCGCTGGATGGAGATTGGGTGAGCCCAGTACCAGAGCGCTGTGTGTTGGCTCTGCAATTATGGAAGCCTCCTTGGATGGCGGGGAATGCCCATGGTCTGCCCCTGCCTTCCCTTGAGGGCTGACCAGGATGCCTTTGGCTGTTCTTCTTCGTTCATCCGGAGGTTTTTTTCCGGATGTGATTGCGTTGTGCCTGTTTACAGCAGAGCTGCGTTCTTGCGCCGTTAGGCAGACACATCCGACTTCTGCGGGCCTGGCTGTTCTATATGTGCCAGCTGGGATGGGGGATAACACCACAACAGTGAGAGTCAAACGTCCTAAGAAACCCCCGGGAAGGTTAACCCGGTCAACAAATGCCCGCAGAATTCGGATGTGTCGGCCTAACGGCGCAAGAACTCAGCTCTGCTGTAAACAGGCACAACGCAATCACGTCCGAAAAAAAAACAACTCCGGATGAACGCAGAAGAAGAAGAAGAAGAAACCCATTTACAATGCACACAACTTCCCAGCTTGGAGACAACTGCCTGAGATGATAGACAACATTCCTAGTACTGAGAAAAAGAACACTCAGAATGAAACCGAAAGAAGAAAAATAACCCTAAACTACATAAAATACATAAAAGAACATTATCCAAGCAGCAATTTGACCCATGCATATACAGATGGATCAGCCAAAAATTCAACAGAAAATGGAGGAGGAATTCTTCTAAATTTAAAAAATGGAGTGAAAAAAAGTCAGTGGCAACTGGAAAATTTTCAAGTAACTTCAAAGCGGAGGTAGAGGCTTTGAAAACTGCAGCATAATTGCTCTTGATCGAGGAAAATAAAGAGAAGCAAATAGCTATCTTCACAGATGCAAAATCAGCTGTCTCAATACTGAAGAGCAAAAACAGCACAGAACTAGCTGACCTAAGAGCAACACTCCATGGTCTATGCCAGAAATCCAAAAAAGTTGTAATACAGTGTATCCCATCACATTGCAGTATACCTGGAAATGAAGAGGCTGATAGACTAGCAAAAGAGGGCGACCGACTACCACAGCCTGACATAGACATAACCTATAATGAGGTAAAGAGATTTATAAAAAGCACATATAGAACCAAATGGGAATCAGAGCATCCAGGCCACCAGAAGGATGATGCATATTACAAACTTGACCGAAGAGAACAAGTAGCAATCTTCAGACTCCGCACAGGACATAACAGGCTGAAATACCACTTGTTCAATAAACTAAATATAGGAGATACCAATGAATGTGATTGTGGAACTGGTAAAATGACAGCTAAACATTTGCTGCAGGAGTGCCCAATATATGCAGAGCAGAGAAAGATATTTTGGCTCACACCTGCTTCATTTGAGGACAAGCTCTATGGAGATATCAACAAGCTCAAGTTGACTACAGCTTACTTAACTACATTCAGGTTGACATCTAAAGGTGCATGAAGAAGTACTTAGACTGCCACACTTCATACCACAAGTATGTCGGTTACAAAAGCGTCCCAGAGGCATGACCTGGAATATTGCTTGGCTAGCAAATCCATTACTTGGAAAGTCTGAATCAAAAGCTCATTGTGTGGGCGTCATCAAAGGTAAAAAAAAAAGTGCCCCACTGGCACGAAATGAAATATTGCTTGGATAGAAAATTCATTATGTGGCAAGTCCGAATCAAAAGCTCACTGTGTGGATGTCATCTGCAGACTGCATCCTTCTGGTTTCCGGAGGAACAGCCTATGGTGAACGGAAGGCCCAATATACGGAAGTGAGGCTAAGCAGCCATGTGCAGGACGTGACGATTCCTTGGGTGAGCCCAGTACTAGAGCGCTATGTGTCGGCTCTGCTATTATGGAAGCCTCCTTGGATGGCGGGGAATGCCCATGGTCTGCAGCTGTTCTAAATGGGCCAGCTGGGATGGGGGAATAACATTACAACAGTGAGAGTCAAATGTCCTAAGAAACCACCGGGAAGTTTAACCCGGTCAACAAATGCCCGCAGAAGTCAGATGTGTTGGCCTAACGGCGCAGGAATGCAGCTCTGCTGTAAACAGACACAACGCAATCACATCCGAAAAAAAAACTATGGATGAATGCAGAAGAAGAGGAAGAAAAGTAAAAATTGCATTTGATAAAATGATCAACTCATATAATTAGTCATATCCATTGGAAGTTTAAAAAAACAATTCTTGTATGCAACAGAACTAATTGTCATATATGGCTGTTGAATCCTGGACAATTCGCTATCAAGAAAAAAAAACAACCTTGAAGCTACAGAAATAAAGTTAGTGAGAATGCTGAAAATACCTTAGATAGCCAAAATGAGCAATCTGGATATTTTGAGGGAGAATAAGACACACATGTACAAATACAATTTAGTGAAACAAAATGTATTTTAGTTGGTCCTTGCATGATATAAATCTACATATTATTATTGTAAAATAGTCTACTAGAAGCACTTTCATCTAGTCAGGATACTGATGTCCTAGCATAGGACATCCTTGTGGTGCATCCCATCATGTAGCAGGACGTGGCTCTGTTCACACCCATTCATTCATTCATTCAGTAGAATGTCCTTTGCAGAACCTTGCTCCCATAACAACCTTCTGGAAAACTTCTCGATCACAAGCAAGATGTCCCGCGTCCGATACACCCATCTGGAGATAATCCGCCACATCCTGCATCCATCTTCTCTTTGGCCTTCCTCTTCCTCTCTTCTCCAAACTTTCATGACATTTCAAGTGACCAAAATATATCAATTTTCTTTCTTTTATCGCCTTTAATAGCCAACTCTCTTCAATATTCAGCTCTTGAAGTATGGATGCATTTGTTCTTTTCTTTACCCAAGATATTCTTAGAACTCGTCTATAACATTTATATTCAAAAGCATTTATGCGCTGTTAGCTTGTTTAGCAAGTGTCCAGGTCTAACAGGCGTTTGTTGCAATGGGAAAGATGCATGCTCTTAAAAATCTAACCTTTGTAGTTCTATCTGTCCCACTCCATAATTTATTCAGTTGTTTTAGCCTTTGAAGAGCAATTGAGAGTCGTCGTTTAATTTCTTTCATTGTGTCGCCGTTGTTGGTAATCAATGACCCAAGATATTCAAAATTTTCCACCACCTCCAATTTCCCCCCATTAATGTATATTTCTTTCTCCATAGCAGTTTTATCTGTATGCATTATCTTTAGCTGTGATTTTCACTATTCAGTTGGGTTGAGGCTATTAGATTTTCTATACCATTCTGTGTTGTGGATAGCAATACTGTATCATCAGCATACCGAATCTCTGGTGGAGAAGAAACTGGTGCTTGCAGCATGTATAGATCTGAAGAAAGCCTATGATAAAGTTTGGAAAGGTCTGAAGAAGAAACTGAGAAACTGCAAAGTAAATGGAAGAGCCAGAGTACAGATAGACGGACCCAAGAGCAAGAAAATACTACTGCATCACGGTATTCCCCAGGGCGGAGTCTGGTCCCCAACACTTTCCACAGTACCAACAGGAAAGTACTGCCATAACTGTGATGCTGAAATTGAGGCAATCAAGATAGTAACAGAGAAATGACTAAATACCAGACATGGTACACAAGCTGTGGTGCTATTGACAGATGCAAAATCAGTACTCAAGGCGCTCCTGTCTGGGAAATTGCCAGTACTAAGGATACTACTTTCTGAACTTAGCAGTCAGCATAAGGTCACCATACAGTGGATATCATCCCACTGAGGAGTACCCGGAAACGACAGAGCTGATCAATTAGCTAAGGAAAGAGCAATTGAAGAACAACTTGATGTGCCCGTTACATACACCGAAAGAAAAGAATGATCAAATCAGTCAGAAAGCGACCAATACCTGCTCAAGACAACTACCACGTTATGGACACACCAGAACAAGTCATTATTCTGCGCCTCAGAACAGGATACAATAGATTATGCAACCACATGTATACAAAATTCAAGATTGGTGAATCAGCCATGTGCACATGTGGATTGGCGTCGCAGACAGTAGAGCACATACTCCAAGACTGCCCGAAATACAACATATCTAGGCAAACCTTCTGGCCTAGAGAGACAACAGTGGAAGATAAACTCTATAGACCGCTGTGTGAACTAAAGAAGACAGTTAAATTCATACAAGAGACAATATTGTGCAGTTCTAGACATATTTCAAGCGAATGAAAGAAGAAGAATCTCTTGAGCTAACCCACAGGGGTTGAACAGGGCAGAGTGGCCAGGCATGCTTAGGAGCATGTCCCTGTTAACTCATGTATTGCCCAATAATCTGTCTGTTAGATGGCACAGACAATGACATCATTATCACACCTTCACAGCTCAGCATCAAAAACAGAACTGGAAAACATAACAGTGAACAATTTTAAAGAAACATTTACCCATAAAGTAACAAACTATAAAATGTTAACATTTCCTCATTTTAATGCAAAAAGAACAATTGAGAAAACTGACTGGTGGATATACATAAATGCTGTGTAATTTTGTAATTTGTTTTACTCTAGTTCCCCCATGAAGCTATTCAAATACAGAGAGGACAAGAGATTTGTAATTCTCACAGAGAGGACAAGAGATTAGTAATTCTCACAGAGAGGACAAGAGATTTGTAATTCTCACATTCTCATGAACAAATAGTAATTCCCAATATTAACAGCAATGACTGACAGCTGACAATTTGCCCACAGCAAATCATGAAAGACAATGCTAACAAGCAGAAGATTATGCATGTGTTCCTTGGGCATAATGCATCTGTTGATTACTGGATGACTGCTGTGCTCTGGCAGCAGCACGCATCTGCTGCTGCTGCTGTTGGTGCTGCCTCTGGATGTTCTCATCATAAGACCTAACAGAGATTGTTGCTCGTGGTCCGGTACTCCAGATGACTCCGTTCTCATCAACAACTCCTGCCTCAATCTTTAGTGGATTAAAAAAAGAATACAAGTTGAGAAAACCATCCAAATGTTCCATTCTGGTTAATCTTTACCACACAATAAATTGGCTATTTTGAAGAAACAAATCTGTTAACTAAATAAAGGTAATGATTGAGGAGCAAGCTGTTTTTCTATAAAATGCATCATCACCTCTTTAAATAAACTGCATGCAACAGTAAAATGCTCAAGTTATGAAATCATCTGCATGAGTCTGACTTTTACCGTATTGGAGCTGCAGTCATGTTGTTACTAATGGACTGAGCAGTTGATCCTGGGTTTCAATCCCCCTCTCAAAATGCGACTTTGGATTGACATACTTCTTCTTGGAATTGTTTAACGAGGTTAACTTCCTGGGTACTTTTGTCGGATATTGTTTAACGAGGTTAACTTCCTGGGTATTTTTGTAGGATATTCCACTAGCCCAGAGCGGTGACATCTTGTGTACTGTTCCATCTGCAGGTGGTGTATCCCAGAACAGCAGCTTCCATGACATTTGTCCCGAAATGGAAGCAGAGGCAGCACATGGGCAATCCAAAGAGGCTTGCATCAGTGTAGAGCTGACATATGATGGTCTGGTATTGGACTCACTCAAGGAATTGTTATGTTCTGCCTATGGTTGCTTATTCTCACTTTAGTATATTCAGCCTCCCATTCATCTTGAGCTGAATCCGGTGTGCTGATGTCAAGGTAATGGATTCAACACCTACACCGGACAGTTGGACCAAAATGCTGACGTCTTGTCCTTGACTTGGGGATGTAAATTAAAAGTACCCCTGAGTCGGAGTGGGTTCACCCAATGGCGAGGAACACTGGTAACAGGGAAAGCTAATCCACATGCAACAATTCAGTCCAGTGCTACTAGACGTAGAGTGTACGGACTACACTTGTGTTCAAAGCAAGCGAAGGCAAACAATAAAAAGCAACAAAATCATGAGCCGAGATGTTAGAAATCAGTAGAAGCAGTCCACAGAGTTGGAACTGTAATGACCTCTACACAATAAGGTGTTCAGTCCTTCACTATAGTACCAAGAATTCTCTTTATGAAATATGGTGTCTGCTTCCACAATCAGGGTCTTGGTTAGTCACTCCTGTTATGGTTTTCACTGAAGAACAGACTCAGTCCACCAACATGATAGGAGGCTCTTCTCCTAGAAGTACGACACAATTTGGAGAAATCTGCAAGGACTGTTGATTGACTTTATTTCACCTAGAAAAATCTCCTTAATGGTAGAACTTATGTATAAACTTGAAAATACAGCACAAGTGGCAGGGGATATGCAATATGATAATATTAGCACTTTGGGATTGTGAAAAGCTAGATGAAAGGGATCAGCAAAATGTTGCTAAACGAAGGTGAAACAAGACTATGAAAAGGCCTTAGCTAGCATTAATAAGGAATATCTTTGGAAAATGATGAGGCACCATGGGATCCAACAGAAGATCATTATCTTAATAAAGGCACATCTAATAACATGATATGACATGCAGAGCTCTTCATGAGAGAAAACTAAAAGATACATCTAAAATAAGAACAGGAGCGCAGCAGGGGTGTCCATTGTTACATTTGTTATTTGACCATAGACTTGATTATGAAAACAACAATAACTACTACCAGAACAAGAATTAAATGGACTCTAATCTGCACTTTGCAATGACATTGTTCCCCCTATCCCACACATGAAAATCAAATGCAAGATAAATTAAATATACTCAATGGGAGGTCACAACCATTAAGTCTAAAATCACAAGCGAAAGACACAGATAACGACAATATCATCTGTCATATTCTGCCTATAGTACCTTGCCGTGAAGGACATGGGGGTCTTGAACCTGAGGACTTAAGGCTGCCTGGCTAGTGCAGTTGCGAACTGTGCAAGTTAGAGATTTCTTTTTGCCTCTGACAACAAAATCTACATCTTACCAAGGACTCCAGTCTGGGTCTACCGATGGAGAGCCTGTCATTCTAGCCATTCAGCCAGCAATATTGATAATACATCAAGCAAATGATAACTTGAATCTCCCTTGGTGAAACTTGATTTCAAGAGATGGAATCATACAAATGTGTAGGTAGCAATGCAGACAAAGATGAGGGGGAAAGAGACTGAGATATTACAATAAGAATACAAAAGACAAGAGATGTTTTCCTATAGCTCTCAGAAATTTGTGAAAATCAAAAGAAATTAAATCTAGTATCAAACTTAGAATACTTCACTCGTCACTACTATTGTATGGATCAGAAACATGGACATAGACAACTACTACTAAACGACACACATTCATTAACTGTCATCTGCTCTGACTTTCTATTGCGTTGCTTATGGACAGAAATAAACGACACACATTCATTAACGGTCATCTGCTCAGACTTTCTATTGTGTAGCTTGTGGAGAGAACAAAACAACACACATTCATTAACTGTCATCTGCTCAGACTTTCTATTGCGTAGCTTGTGGAGAGAACAAAACAACACACATTCATTAACTGTCATCTGCTCAGACTTTCTATTGTGTAGCTTGTGGAGAGAACAAAACAACACACATTCATTAACTGTCATCTGCTCAGACTTTCTATTGCGTTGCTTATGGACAGTAATAAACGACACACATTCATTAACTGTCATCTGCTCAGACTTTCTATTGTGTAGCTTGTGGAGAGAACAAAACAACACACATTCATTAACTGTCATCTGCTCAGACTTTCTATTGCGTAGCTTGTGGAGAGAACTAAACAACACACATTCATTAACTGTCATCTGCTCAGACTTTCTATTGTGTAGCTTGTGGAGAGAACAAACAACACACATTCATTAACTGTCATCTGCTCAGACTTTCTATTGCGTAGCTTGTGGAGAGAACTAAACGACACACATTCATTAACTGTCATCTGCTCAGACTTTCTATTGCGTAGCTTATGGAGAGAACTAAAGGACACACATTCATTAACTGTCATCTGCTCAGACTTTCTATTGCGTAGCTTGTGGAGAGAACTAAATGACACACATTCATTAACTGTCATCTGCTCAGACTTTCTATTGCATAGCTTGTTGAGAGAACTAAATGACACACATTCATTAACTGTCATCTGCTCAGACTTTCTATTGCATAGCTTGTGGAGAGGACTAAACGACACACATTCATTAACTGTCATCTGCTCAGACTTTCTATTGCGTAGCTTGTGGAGAGAACTAAATGACACATTCATTAACTGTCATCTGCTCAGACTTTCTATTGTGTAGCTTGTGGAGAGAACTAAATGACACACATTCATTAACTGTCATCTGCTCAGACTTTCTATTGCCTAGCTTATGGAGAGAACTAAATGACACACATTCATTAACTGTCATCTGCTCAGACTTTCTATTGCGTAGCTTGTGGAGAGAACTAAATGACACATTCATTAACTGTCATCTGCTCAGACTTTCTATTGCATAGCTTGTGGAGAGAACTAAACGACACACATTCATTAACTGTCATCTGCTCAGACTTTCTATTGCGTAGCTTGTGGAGAGAACTAAACGACACACATTCATTAACTGTCATCTGCTCAGACTTTCTATTGAGTAGCTTGTGGAGAGAACTAAACGACACACATTCATTAACTGTCATCTGCTCAGACTTTCTATTGCGTAGCTTGTGGAGAGAACTAAACGACACACATTCATTAACTGTCATCTGCTCAGACTTTCTATTGCGTAGCTTGTGGAGAGAACTAAACGACACACATTCATTAACTGTCATCTGCTCAGACTTTCTATTGCGTAGCTTGTGGAGAGAACTAAATGACACACATTCATTAACTGTCATCTGCTCAGACTTTCTATTGCGTAGCTTATGGAGAGAACAAAACAACACACATTCATTAACTGTCATCTGCTCAGACTTTCTATTGCGTAGCTTGTGGAGAGAACTAAACGACACACATTCATTAACTGTCATCTGCTCAGACTGTCTATTGCGTAGCTTGTGGAGAGAACAAAACAACACCCATTCATTAACTGTCATCTGCTCAGACTGTCTATTGTGTAGCTTATGGAGAGAACTAAACGACACACATTCATTAACTGTCATCTGCTCAGACTTTCTATTGTGTAGCTTATGGAGAGAACTAAACAACACACATTCATTAACTGTCATCTGCTCAGACTGTCTATTGCGTAGCTTGTGGAGAGAACAAAACAACACACATTCATTAACTGTCATCTGCTCAGACTTTCTATTGCGTAGCTTGTGGAGAGAACTAAACGACACACATTCATTAACTGTCATCTGCTCAGACTTTCTATTGCGTAGCTTGTGGAGAGAACTAAACGACACACATTCATTAACTGTCATCTGCTCAGACTTTCTATTGTGTAGCTTATGGAGAGAACTAAACAACACACATTCATTAACTGTCATCTGCTCAGACTTTCTATTGCGTAGCTTATAGAGAGAACTAAACGACACACATTCATTAACTGTCATCTTCTCAGACTTTCTATTGCGCAGCTTGTGGAGAGAACTAAACAACACACATTCATTAACTGTCATCTGCTCAGACTTTCTATTGCGTAGCTTGTGGAGAGAACTAAACGACACACATTCATTAACTGTCATCTGCTCAGACTTTCTATTGCGTAGCTTGTGGAGAGAACTAAACGACACACATTCATTAACTGTCATCTGCTCAGACTTTCTATTGCGTAGCTTGTGGAGAGAACTAAATGACACACATTCATTAACTGTCATCTGCTCAGACTTTCTATTGTGTAGCTTGTGGAGAGAACTAAACAACACACATTCATTAACTGTCATCTGCTCAGACTTTCTATTGCGTAGCTTGTGGAGAGAACTAAATGACACACATTCATTAACTGTCATCTGCTCAGACTTTCTATTGCGTAGCTTGTGGAGAGAACTAAATGACACACATTCATTAACTGTCATCTGCTCAGACTTTCTATTGCGTAGCTTATGGAGAGAACTAAATGACACACATTCATTAACTGTCATCTGCTCAGACTTTCTATTGCGTAGCTTGTGGAGAGAACTAAATGACACACATTCATTAACTGTCATCTGCTCAGACTTTCTATTGTGTAGCTTGTGGAGAGAACTAAATGACACACATTCATTAACTGTCATCTGCTCAGACTTTCTATTGTGTAGCTTATGGAGAGAACAAAACAACACACATTCATTAACTGTCATCTGCTCAGACTTTCTATTGCGTAGCTTGTGGAGAGAACTAAATGACACACATTCATTAACTGTCATCTGCTCAGACTTTCTATTGCGTAGCTTGTGGAGAGAACTAAATGACACACATTCATTAACTGTCATCTGCTCAGACTTTCTATTGCGTAGCTTATGGAGAGAACTAAATGACACACATTCATTAACTGTCATCTGCTCAGACTTTCTATTGCGTAGCTTGTGGAGAGAACTAAATGACACACATTCATTAACTGTCATCTGCTCAGACTTTCTATTGTGTAGCTTGTGGAGAGAACTAAATGACACACATTCATTAACTGTCATCTGCTCAGACTTTCTATTGTGTAGCTTATGGAGAGAACAAAACAACACACATTCATTAACTGTCATCTGCTCAGACTTTCTATTGCGTAGCTTGTGGAGAGAACTAAACGACACACATTCATTAACTGTCATCTGCTCAGACTTTCTATTGCGTAGCTTATGGAGAGAACTAAATGACACACATTCATTAACTGTCATCTGCTCAGACTTTCTATTGCGTAGCTTGTGGAGAGAACAAAACAACACACATTCATTAACTGTCATCTGCTCAGACTTTCTATTGTGTAGCTTATGGAGAGAACTAAACAACACACATTCATTAACTGTCATCTGCTCAGACTTTCTATTGCGTAGCTTGTGGAGAGAACTAAACGACACACATTCATTAACTGTCATCTGCTCAGACTTTCTATTGCGTAGCTTGTGGAGAGAACTAAACGACACACATTCATTAACTGTCATCTGCTCAGACTTTCTATTGCGTAGCTTGTGGAGAGAACTAAACGACACACATTCATTAACTGTCATCTGCTCAGACTTTCTATTGCGTAGCTTGTGGAGAGAACTAACGACACACATTCATTAACTGTCATCTGCTCAGACTTTCTATTGCGTAGCTTGTGGAGAGAACAAAACAACACACATTCATTAACTGTCATCTGCTCAGACTTTCTATTGTGTAGCTTATGGAGAGAACTAAACAACACACATTCATTAACTGTCATCTGCTCAGACTTTCTATTGCGTAGCTTGTGGAGAGAACTAAACGACACACATTCATTAACTGTCATCTGCTCAGACTTTCTATTGCGTAGCTTAGTGGAGAGAACTAAACGACACACATTCATTAACTGTCATCTGCTCAGACTTTCTATTGCGTAGCTTGTGGAGAGAACTAAACGACACACATTCATTAACTGTCATCTGCTCAGACTTTCTATTGCGTAGCTTGTGGAGAGAACTAAACGACACACATTCATTAACTGTCATCTGCTCAGACTTTCTATTGCGTAGCTTGTGGAGAGAACAAAACAACACACATTCATTAACTGTCATCTGCTCAGACTTTCTATTGCGTAGCTTGTGGAGAGAACAAAACGACACACATTCATTAACTGTCATCTGCTCAGACTTTCTATTGCGTAGCTTGTGGAGAGAACAAAACAAATTCCAGGGAACAGAGAAGTCAGGAAAAGATGTTGTTGCTGGATAAGACACACTGAGAAAGATTGCTAAGAGTGCAACTAGAAAGTCCTTTCTCTAGAATCCACACGGCAAACAAAATAGAGGGAGACCTAAATCACATAAGGAAGAGAATTAGAGATGGAAAATGATAATATTGGGAGGACATGGAGGGATCTGTAGGAGACAACAAGATTATTAGAGATGGAAAATGATACTATTGGGAGGACATGGAGGGATCTGTAGGAGACAACAAGAGAATTAGAGATGGAAAATGATAATATTGGGAGGACATGGAGGGATCTGTAGGAGACAACAAGAGAATTAGAGATGGAAAATGATAATATTGGGAGGACATGGAGGGATCTGTAGGAGACAACAAGAGAATTAGAGATGGAAAATGATAATATTGGGAGGACATGGAGGGATCTGTAGGAGACAACAAGAGAATTAGAGATGGAAAATGATAATATTAGGAGGACATGGAGGGATCTGTAGGACACAGCAAGAAGAGAATTAGAGATGGAAAATGATAATATTGGGAGGACATGGAGGGATCTGCAGGACACAGCAAGAGAATTAGAGATGGAAAATGATAATATTGGGAGGACATGGAGGGATCTGTAGGACACAGCAAGAAGAGAATTAGAGATGGAAAATGATAATATTGGGAGGACATGGAGGGATCTGTAGGACACAGCAACAGAAAGAAGGGCTTGGGATGAGTTGACTGAGGGCCTATATTCCACTGGGGAATAGAAGGCCATAGAATAAGAAGACAGAAGAGCTTACACAACAAACCTTTCAAAAAATTGGTAGTTGCAACCTTAATTTGTAAGCTTCTTTACAACTAAACAAAAATGTTTTTTCCTATAAACACTTGAGGTTCCCGAGTCTCACGCAGAAGGTCAAACACTGACAATACTTTACCTTGGCAGTGTGAACACCCAGGACCGGGAAAGGCAACACAAAACTGGTCATGAAATAGTCATTGTGAGGCTGCACTGTCTGGCTGAGCTGGATGCTTGTTGTTTCATTCACCTGAGAGACAAATACAAACTCCATACAATTATATTCACCTATATCAACAAGTATAAAACAAACTCAAAACAATTAATTATATCTCATAATCATCTACATATATTTTATTCTAAAAAATGCAGTTTATTCAGTTTCATAGTTTTTTTTTTTAAACATCAGCATACAGTTAATCCTCTTTACCTATAAGCTTTTCTTATTTGACCAAATCATTTTCCGCCAAACAGTTGCCTGGCTAAAAGAAAACAACACAGCAAATTGAAAGATAGTAGACATATTTTAAAACTACCCATTTTTTTTTTATTGCTAAGTTCAGGAAAGAGATGCTGTGGTGTAGTGACCAGCACACTCATCCGCTGGACCTGTGGTCATAGGATACATTCCCTCATTTGGGGGGGGGGGGGGGGGGTGGTGTGGGTGTGTGTGTGCACGTGTGCACATACACACACACAACTGTGTAAAATATGTACTGGATGACTTTCTAGAAAACTAAAGGTGGCCGGTATAATGCTGACCATGGTAACCATCCAGTGCTGATTGGTCAGAAAATATGCGTCTGGCAACAGATACTCAATATACCACAAGCACAGAAAATATGGGTCTGGCAACAGATACTCAATATGCCACAAGCACAGAAAATATGGGTCTAGCAACAGATACTCAATATGCCACAAGCACAGAAAATATGGGTCTAGCAACAGATACTCAATATGCCACAAGCACAGCAAATATGGGTCTAGCAACAGATACTCAATATGCCACAAGCACAGCAAATATGGGTCTAGCAACAGATACTCAATATGCCACAAGCACAGCAAATATGGGTCTAGCAACAGATACTCAATATGCCACAAGCACAGCAAATATGGGTCTAGCAACAGATACTCAATATGCCACAAGCACAGCAAATATGGGTCTAGCAACAGATACTCAATATGCCACAAGCACAGAAAATATGGGTCTAGCAACAGATACTCAATATGCCACAAGCACAGAATATATGGGTCTAGCAACAGATACTCAATATGCCACAAGCACAGAAAATATGGGTCTAGCAACAGATACTCAATATGCCACAAACACAGAAAATATGGGTCTAGCAACAGATACTCAATATGCCACAACACAGAAAATATGGGTCCTAGCAACAGATAATATGCCACAAACACAGAAAATATGGGTCTAGCAACAGATACTCAATATGCCACAAACACAGAAAATATGGGTCTAGCAACAGATACTCAATATGCCACAAGCACAGAAAATATGGGTCTAGCAACAGATACTCAATATGCCACAAACACAGAAAATATGGGTCTGGCAACAGATACTCAATATGCCACAAGCACAGAAAATATGGGTCTAGCAACAGATACTCAATATGCCACAAGCACAGAAAATATGGGTCTAGCAACAGATACTCAATATGCCACAAGCACAGAAAATATGGGTCTAGCAACAGATACTCAATATGCCACAAGCACAGCAAATATGGGTCTGGCAACAGATACTCAATATGCCACAAACACAGAAAATATGGGTCTAGCAACAGATACTCAATATGCCACAAGCACAGAAAATATGGGTCCAGCAACAGATACTCAATATGCCACAAGCACAGAAAATATGGGTCTAGCAACAGATACTCAATATGCCACAAGCACAGAATATATGGGTCTAGCAACAGATACTCAATATGCCACAAGCACAGAAAATATGGGTCTAGCAACAGATACTCAATATGCCACAAACACAGAAAATATGGGTCTAGCAACAGATACTCAATATGCCACAACACAGAAAATATGGGTCTAGCAACAGATAATATGCCACAAACACAGAAAATATGGGTCTAGCAACAGATACTCAATATGCCACAAACACAGAAAATATGGGTCTAGCAACAGATACTCAATATGCCACAAACACAGAAAATATGGGTCTAGCAACAGATACTCAATATGCCACAAACACAGAAAATATGGGTCTAGCAACAGATACTCAATATGCCACAAGCACAGAAAATATGGGTCTAGCAACAGATACTCAATATGCCACAAACACAGAAAATATGGGTCTAGCAACAGATACTCAATATGCCACAAACACAGAAAATATGGGTCTAGCAACAGATACTCAATATGCCACAAACACAGAAAATATGGGTCTAGCAACAGATACTCAATATGCCACAAACACAGAAAATATGCGTCTAGCAACAGATACTCAATATGCCACAAGCACAGAAAATATGGGTCTAGCAACAGATACTCAATATGCCACAAGCACAGAAAATATGGGTCTAGCAACAGATACTCAATATGCCACAAGCACAGAAAATATGCGTCTAGCAACAGATACTCAATATGCCACAAGCACAGAAAATATGGGTCTAGCAACAGGTACTCAATATGCCACAAGCACAGAAAATATGCGTCTAGCAACAGATACTCAATATGCCACAAGCACAGAAAATATGGGTCTAGCAACAGATACTCAATATGCCACAAACACAGAAAATATGGGTCTAGCAACAGATACTCAATATGCCACAAGCACAGAAAATATGCGTCTAGCAACAGATACTCAATATGCCACAAACACAGAAAATATGGGTCTAGCAACAGATACTCAATATGCCACAAACACAGAAAATATGGGTCTAGCAACAGATA
Organism: Cepaea nemoralis; assembly: GCA_014155875.1. Lineage (NCBI taxonomy): Eukaryota > Metazoa > Mollusca > Gastropoda > Stylommatophora > Helicidae > Cepaea > Cepaea nemoralis. The sequence goes on along the minus strand of JACEFZ010001661.1, from coordinate 2,928 downwards.
CTCAATATGCCACAAGCACAGAAAATATGCGTCTAGCAAAAGATACTCAATATGCCACAAGCACAGCAAATATGGGTCTGGCAAAAGATACTCAATATACCACAAACACAGAAAATATGGGTCTAGCAACAGATACTCAATATGCCACAAGCACAGAAAATATGGGTCTGGCAACAGATACTCAATATACCACAAGCACAGCAAATATGGGTCTGGCAACAGATACTCAATATGCCACAAGCACAGAAAATATGGGTCTGGCAACAGATACTCAATATGCCACAAGCACAGAAAATATGGGTCTAGCAACAGATACTCAATATGCCACAAGCACAGAAAATATGGGTCTAGCAACAGATACTCAATATGCCACAAGCACAGAAAATATGGGTCTAGCAACAGATACTCAATATGCCACAAGCACAGAAAATATGCGTCTAGCAACAGATACTCAATATGCCACAAGCACAGAAAATATGCGTCTAGCAACAGATACTCAATATGCCACAAGCACAGAAAATATGCGTCTAGCAACAGATACTCAATATGCCACAAGCACAGCAAATATGGGTCTAGCAACAGATACTCAATATGCCACAAGCACAGAAAATATGCGTCTAGCAACAGATACTCAATATGCCACAAGCATAGAAAATATGGGTCTAGCAACAGATACTCAATATGCCACAAGCACAGAAAATATGGGTCTAGCAACAGATACTCAATATGCCACAAGCACAGAAAATATGGGTCTAGCAACAGATACTCAATATGCCACAAGCACAGAACAGGGGTTCTTTAACTGTTAACTGTAAGCTCAGGTCAACTCCTAAACATGAATGGGCACAGCAACTTGTTTCTGTTGTTTGACTTCCTCAAGTGCTACATCGTATGTAGGTAGGCTAAACACTGGGAGCCACAACAGCATAGCAGCCTTCCCAGACAGAGGTTGTGGTTCAATCACCAGCAGTGGCAGGGTGATTTTTTCAGAAAAGGTCTGACCTTGGGAAGTCTCAGTGGGAAGGAAAGATGAAGAGGAAAACTGGCCATTACACCTCATTAAGTTCTGGTCTAGAATATGTAAAGACCTAACACTTTACACACCACCCCAAGTGCAGTATCAGTCACAGGACTTGCCACCGTTGTGATGCTAAACACACTCACCTTGCTGTTGGGAACTGTAGAACTGCTGCAGGTAACTAGGTTAGTACTGACCGAGATCACAGGCAGGACTTGCCACCGTTGTGATGCTAAACACACTCACCTTGCTGTTGGGAACTGTAGAACTGCTGCACTAACTAGGTGACAGGACCTGCCACCGTTGTGATGCTAAACACACTCACCTTGCTGTTGGGAACTGTAGAACTGCTGCGGGTAACTAGGTTAGTGCTGACCGAGATCACAACGGAGCTGACTTGTCGGAAAAGTGCCGGGCGCTCTCCTCGCTGAACCACTCCTTCAACTTTCAAAGATAAATGTGTGTCAGCTCGTAAGGGGATAGGCTCCTGAGTGGGACTTTGTTGCGGTGATACTGCCAGCTTGAAATGCAGATATGACAAATAAATAGAGTCATCCTAACAATTCATATTTACAAGTTACGACATTAACTAAGAGTATTGTTCACCACAATCATATCTCAATTCCTCATGTGACGTTTGTCAGAAATGGACAATGAAAGTCAGATATAAAAGCAAAATTGTAACAACAGACATGAAAAGGTTCTGAATTGCTGTATCGGGAGGCATGTGGACACAATACCACCAATAGGTTTTATGAAAAGACAGATGATTCAGTTATGTATTAAGACTACGATGAAACAGCATGCATCAAACTGAACTGATATTTAGATATATTGGAAACATAGCAACAAGACCTCACAAGCGATAGATTACTTGGAACAGCAGAGGCAATGAACAACACCCCGTAACACAATGTCTTATCTAGAGAGCTCTTCGTAATCTGATGCTGAAAGACACTAGGGTTGGCTGAAAAATAAAGAAGATATAACTAAAAAGAAGGTAAATAAAGAAAATGCACTTTTATCATGCAGATATTAAATCAGTGCAAAATGTCTTTTCAGAAAAATTACCATTGGAGCTGAGTAAAGATAACATTACAGTTGAGAAAACTGACATGACCGCACTCTACAAGTTGATGAAATATGAAATCAAGAATCAACATCATTGCACCAGGGACATTCCCACCTGTGCTCCATCCCCCTCTCCAGTAGCCAGCAAAGAGTCCCTGTGCTGTTGGTACCTGACTGTATATCCACCTGCTTTGTCCTCTCTGGGTGGAGTGCCAGCCACAGCCTCAGCTTACTGCCCGCTGAATCAACCTCTCCAGACGTGCCATCTACTGTCACTGCCTCAAGTGTTTTATTACTCACTAGAAGTTAGCATCGTGCAAGCAATCTGCTTGCATACTGATGTCATTGCTAAACATAAGATTCATTGCTACCACTTTCTTATATGGAATATTTTGGCAACATTGTATTCTTAGATTCTTACGATCAAAATATTATATTAGAATTTTACTTCAAATTATACTGTCACATTATTTTATTCGATTTCGACATCAAATTATACTGTCAAATAATTCTATTATATTTTTAGACCAAATTATAATGTCATTGTTTTTACAAGCTATAAACATCAGTAATGGTAAAAAGTGGAAGTAGTAAATCCAATGAGAGTTTACAAAGATAACATATACTTGTAGTTAGTTTAGTTTAGTCGTTGGATCAACATCACGGCACGTGGTGTAACCCATAAGTGCTCCGTTTTCCTCCTAACTCAAACCTGAGTCTGGAGAAACTCAGCTCAATGCACGAACTCCGTTGCATCGGCGAGGATCCTGAAATACTTTGGGTAGGTTTTTAACTCGAAATTTTGCCTCAGGGCAGCGCCGTTAGGCTACTCTGTTCGA
>JACEFZ010001660.1:0-27500 GCA_014155875.1 Cepaea nemoralis | reverse complement strand
TGAATTCTTTAACATTTCCCATTGATCATTCACATCCTGGAATAATATCTCTAGATCAGACAATATATCAAATCTGTTCTGTACTTCTATGTTGAATTTGTTTTGTATTTCCTTGTCATTACTCAATGTACACAAATCATATTTAGTGTTTCCTGTTATACACTTGACTTTCTTCAGCTTTATCCTCAATGTTCCTGTCAGTTGTCTGTGGTCACTATAACAATCAGCACTGGGAACTGTTTTTGCTACTGTTAGTGCGTTTCTAAATCTTCTGCTAATCAGAATGTACTCAATCTGGTTTCTGATCCTGCTATCAGGACTCCTCCATGTCCATAATCTTCTAGGGTATTGCTTAAACCAGGTGTTTCCTACAATCATTTCCTTTTCTTTAGCCCACTCTACGAGTCTGTATCCTCTTTCATTTCTCTCTCCTAAACCATAGTTTCCTACTGTGTATCTATCACCTTGATTTCCTACTTTTGCATTGAAGTCTCTTATTATGATGTTTATTTCTGAATTTTTACATTTCTTTAAGGCAGGCTCTATGTCATTATAGAATTCCTCTACACTATCTTCACTGGACTCTCCTGTTATGGCATATACTTGAATAACATTTATGCTAAAAGGTCTGCCACTCAATTTAACTAGTTGATCTCTGTACGACACGGCCCAATATCCTTGAACAGATTTTGATGTTTTCCGGTCCAAAATTATTGCCACTCCCCTGTGTCGATCTTTACCTCCAGAATAAATAAGCTTAAATTCTTAATCTATCTTGATGACCGCTCCTATACATCTCGTTTCGCACATCCCTAAAATATTAATTTTTTCTCTTTGTATTTCTTGTTTTATGTTCTCTAATTTTCCGTCGTCGTTTAACGTCCTAACGTTCCATGTTGCTAATTTTAATGTCTCTGTCCTTGTCTTGCGATGATCAGTCGTTAAGCGAATCATAATGTACTAGGCACTTTCAAAGAGGTAGTTTGCCGTTGCTTTCCTCTATGGCAGTGACCATACTGGCCGGATGACCGCAACCATTGTCTCTCGAAAGAGATCATCTGCCTGCCGTCGCGAACCTCGAGACCATGACCAACAAATATCTGTCGGCTGCCCTCAAAATTTCATCCACCACCTGCCTTCCGTGGCTTCTTTTGAAAACTTCCAATAAACGAATACAAAATAACATCACATAATGTACAGGAAAACACTATCCACATGAAATCCCCAGGAAATCAATGTTATACAATGTTATACTAATGTAAATTACTATCGCTTTATAACAACATAATTCGTTTACTATAAAATATAAAAGTGTTTGTTTTTTACTATATAGAACTAATTTTTGCATAAAATAACTGATTACTGTAAAATTAGCATCATAATATATGAATGAAAAAGAGAACTGTGTAAACATATCAACAGCGTTAGCCAGCTTATATACCCGGTTGTTAACAACCACACTTTCACAGCACTACAGGGGTTAAATTAGTCAAGGATTTTAAGTAAACTAACGGTCTAGAAGCCGGCCCCGAAGCTATGACGTTACGGACGCAGTTCTTATTTCCGCTTACCCGTGTTCGAAACACAGATGAGCGCGATTTGGTAGAAGACCACGTTGCACTGGGTTTTAACGAATTGGTAAGGGAGCCGGTCGTTCAGAAAGCAATAAGAAACTTTTTTTTTCGCATATCCTATTATAGGTCATCGCTGTCAACATCAGCATTTTACAGCTGATGTTGAATTCTTGGCAAGATTATGCTCAGTAGTTTGCCATTGATTTCTGAGCGGCAGGCTCGCATATCCCGTAAGTAACGGGAGCGGCGAGAACCGCTACCGATTCTCGCGCAGCTGCGTTTGCTCACGTGGGTAAACGGGATTACAGAGAAAATCGCTAACTCCTCGGCCAGGGACTGGGAAATTACTGAACGTAAACTTGCCAAGACATCAAAAACAGCAGTAAAATGCTGGTGTTGACAGCGATGTCCTGTAAAAAGAATATGCACAAAAAACAAACAAACAAACAAACAAACAAAAACGGCCTTGAAAGTTCCTCAACGACCAATGTTTATGTGCATAGTGTACATTGTATAACACAAAAATGTCTCTTCTTTAAATGTTTGTAACATAGCAGACACCGCAATCCTTAGCCGAAGGAACTAGGAGCTGTCGTTATTTGGAGGGGCCAGGTTAGAATCTCGGCGCAGTCACTATAGTTTTCAATTTTTATATTGCCTTGCGTGTGGTTGTGACGAAGCGCCATGACAGCACAAGAACTGTTCTATCATTCTCTAAAGAATGAACATCCACCAGAAAAATACAGAGTCACTTAGAGCCCGCGCTATCATTTTTACTACATTGTGCTCGTAGATCGTAGATCAAAGCAATGTCTGGTTTCTACATCTGAGAGATTTTCCCTTTGATGTTTTGATCAACCAGACATCGCGGAGCCAGTCAGTGGAGATTTACGTGTTAGTTTACAATCCTGTGGTTGGAATAGGGACAGACACCTAACACCTTACGTTTAACAGGACCTAATGTGTGAACCTAGCCACAGGCAGAATGGGAGATAAGAGGGTCAGCCAGACCCGTCTGAAATAATCACATGCCGTAAAGTCCAGACTTTGCGGAGACAGAAAACGTTTGTAGTTGCCGCAACAAGCGAGCTCAGCCGACAGACGTGTGATTGTAAGAAGGCAATATAATGCAGGCCTTACACCTCGTTGTAACCCAGGAGATAACGCTTGTTAACTCCCAGGGAAAGCGAGGAGGCACCAGCAGATTGGAATGTAATGACGCAACTGCATCACCGCCCAAGCATGTTTCATTGTTTCAGGAATGTGGCGGGGCATCGGTCAATTTGATTGACAGATGGAACTACCGTCCACGGGAATGTAGGAGGGGTAAAAAGAATTTGGGACTTAATCCATCTCTGTAACTCATCCTACATGAAATAGAATAGGCGGAGTTAATGAATAGGGGACATACTAATTAGCCCGCGTGGAAACTAGCCAGGAATGGAGAGAATAAAACTACAAGCATGGCCAGCAAGACTTCAGATGCATTCACAATAGCGTACCAGGGAAGCCGGAATTTTAATTTCTGGTGAGAGATTACCCTCTCGTTTTGTTACTTCAATACAAAGTCGTATGACAGGATTTCCTAGCTATAACTCAGATCTCTTAGGAGCAATGGACAGTCAAACTCATATCAGGGAAGTGACTTAGCCATTGTGAAGGGACCAATTTGGACTCCTTCAATCTGACAGTGAACTGCGATCTCACTGGGGGAAGCATGACCTATGTGACCTCTAAGTTACGTATACCATATTATAATCATCATCATCATCATATGATCATCAAGACTAGAAATAATAAACACAGTTGTTGTATTTTAAAACTCAATTTGTCCGTATAATTCTAAATGTTTATAAATGTTTGTGAAGCGTAATCAAGTACACACATGGTTATATCATTTAGTGGGGGTTCAAACACATTGTCCAGAAGGGGGAATCTATGTCAGGAAGGTACCTTGCCTATCCAGTCATAAGTAACCAGATTACGTTGCATAGCTTAACTCCTCCTTTCTCACTTCTGGTGATACCAAGTACAGCCCAATCTATATAGATATATTCTATCTTCAACGAGCCACTTCTTGGTTGTTTTCTTGAGTATCAGGGACGGTGTCTTAACTCAGCATAACAGACATTTGTTCCATGTTTTTTTTTTCTCTGGGATCTGGGGTGGTAATTAGTCCTTTCTGACAGAGTTAGGGGATCTCAAACTGCATCCAGAACTAAACGCCAGTAGAAGAAAATGATTTTGGCTGAGTGGTTGCCCATTTGGGATCTAACCCCAGCCAGTTGACGACATATTGGTTTGCTCGTCCGCGATAGAATCCGGGAGTACACCCTAGAACACTTTCTTTCGCTCGCAAGGAACGAACCTATTTCAAATCTGTTAGTCTGGTATTATTCCGGTCTGGCCCATGGATAGAACCTAGGTCATTCTCACTTACTTTCTTAGCAGCATTAGTTAGTTATAATTTATTTCTAATGTAATAGCTTGCTTGATTGTAGGAAAGATTTTGACACATTAGGACTTCTCGTCCATGATAGAATCAGAGAATAAATTCTAGACTATTGATTTTCATAAATCATTCTTTCATTCTTCACCAATTACATTTGCTAAGTATTAACTTAGGAATTTGTTTCTAGGGAAGGCTGTAGAATTTAAATAACTTGTTAAAAAGTTAATAATGGATAATATCATACGAGTTAATTTACATCATTCACCACTATAGAATTAATAATCACATTAATTAGTGATATTAATTAGTTTATTGATGATTTACTTGATGATGTTTTGATTACATGCTTTATCATTTGATTTATTCATGAATAATTTGATAATGCATAATTACTTCAGTGTATGACAGACTGCTTTGCATCAACTTTCTCATACAAATTCACTACTATCATTCTCATAGCAGTGTCGGTTCCTCTTGTCACTATCCTGTTCTAGTATAAATCTGACTAGCTCTGTAGGGTAATAATATAATTACTTGCCTGAGTTTAAGCTGAGAAGAGATCATGGATGCACGCACAGATTTCTTAGAGTCCGCTAGAGGATGGGGCATAAGGCTCGGCTTAATAGGAGAGAAGCTAGAACTATTTATTAGAGATGAAATGGATTGGTGGGACAAAGAAGATGAGCAGATGATGAAAAGACTTGCAGAATTAGAAGCAGATATCCGTCATGAAGTTGAAGATGAGATTAAGAAGAAGCAAATTGAAATACTGAACGTGGAGGAATCTACCAGCTCGGCTGAGGAAAAGCCAATCACTCAAGCCGAAACTCTGATAGAAAGCAGGAAAGCTGACCGTCACAAAGAAGAGGCATGCATTCTTTTGCAAATCCCCATGGCTCAGAAAAACAAAAACTTTCGCACAGAAAGGCAGATGCTTCCCTCGCCTATTCATAAAAATATATGGAATAGGAATAAATGTAACAAGCGTACAGTAAACAGTCACAAAAGTGAAAAATGTTTACACCGCAATAAAAGCGGATTAGCTGGCTTGGCAACCCAGCAATCTCAGGAGCTTCCTAAGACTTCCCAAAGGAGAAAAATCCAGGAGGAGGAGGAGGACCTGAGGAAAACTATTAAAGAGATGGAAGGCGAGACCTTACCCGACTCTTTTATTCCCTTCAGTTCAGAGAAACTAGGAGTGGAAATGAATTCAGCTGAGACTGGAATGGATGTAAAACAGGATTCCATTGTTTCTCACGGTGTGGCCACACAAGATGAAACAATTATCAGTATGAATTACTTATCTCAGGTGGGAGATGGCATTGAAAATGACACCTCACAACATTCACTTCTATTGGATTTGGCATAAGAAAACCAGACCAGGGAGAGAATACCTCAACTGGACTTGGCACAAGAGAACCCGGCCAGGGAGGAAAAACAAGACACGGAGGAGAATTCTTACGATGTCAGTATCTTGGAGTCTTTCGAAAAGGAAATCCAAGATAAAGAAAGCAATCATGTAGATTATACTACGGACTCTGATTCAGGGACGATACACATGTCTGCTAACAACAAAGAAAATACTTCTTTGGACAAGATGAAGGTAATACCTATCATCAACACAGCTGAAGCTAACAGGGGATCACAGTTGATGGACTCTGCAGCGGAACAAGCCAGGAGCGGTTGGTATACTCAACACTCAGGACCTTGTTTACCTTTCACTTCAACCAATGTTCGATGTGGGGAACAGCTGTTTATGTATACTTCTACAAGGAGTGATACAAATTCACAGTTCTTGGGGAACCACAGGATTTCTCAAAACTGGACAACTTCTACTAGCCTAATACTTTTAAACACAGATTCAAAATGGAAATCTGTGGAAAAGGAACTCACCTGGATAAAGAATTATCGAAGGAAGAAAACTCCTAAATCAGGAGGGAGTAAACGGACGCCCTACCAAGAAAGAGGCAAGTATGAGTTGAATGCACATCATAAAATTATGACGTTTAGCAAATTTCCTGCCAAAAGGAGAAGAATAAAGGATTTTATTATGATCTTTGGCCGACGGAGGAAAAGAAAATTGAGCAACATTACTGCGATAAATTCTTTTAAGAAAACACTGATGGCACTTCCTCTGCTTATAGGACAAGGGCCCGAAATTGAGTTGGCAATATCAGTCTCTCTGCGGCGCAGGAGAATCTTGTTATACATTTTGCAATTTCCTTGCTGGGAAAAAGTAAAACCTCTAGAGGACAGGACATTACCTAGCAATAGCACGGAAATCCAACCTAAAACCAGGAGCAAAGATTTGCAAGATGTATCCTGGGATGATGGGGATGGGATGTCTCTTTTGACTCATAGAACAACCCACTGCCACAAGGAATATTGGGAACCCAGACTTGGAGGCAATTCTGGAATGGAGAGCACTTAGATACATTCTTGAATGCTGTCGAGGCTCTGTTATAGGCTTCATTGCTGAACCCACTTAAATTGGGGAGCTATGTGACGAAGCGCTGTGACAGCACAAGAACTGTTCTATCATTCTCTAAAAGAATGAAAATCCACCAGAAAAGGATAAAAACGCAAGAGAAAAATACAGAGTCACTTAGAGCCCGCGCTATCATTTTTACTACATTGTGCTCGTAGATCGTAGATCAAAGCAATGTCTGGTTTCTACATCTGAGAGATTTTCCCTTTGATGTTTTGATCAACCAGACATCGCGGAGCCAGTCAGTGGAGATTTACGTGTTAGTTTACAATCCTGTGGTTTGAATAGGGACAGACACCTAACACCTTACGTTTAACAGGACCTAACGTGTGAACCAGCCACGGCAGAATGGGAGATAAGAGGGTTAGCCAGACCCGTCTGAAATAACACATGCCTTAAAGTCCAGACTTTGCGGAGACAGAAAACGTTTGTAGTTGCCGCAACAAGCGAGCTCAGCCGACAGACGTGTGATTGTAAGAAGGCAATATAATGCAGGCCTTACACCTCGTTGTAACCCAGGAGATAAAGCTTGTTAACTCACGGGAAAGCGAGGAGGCACCAGCAGATTGGAATGTAATGACGCAACTGTATCACCGCCCAAGCATGTTTCATTGTTTCAGGAATGTGGCGGGGCATCGGTCAATTTGATTGACAGATGGAACTACCGTCCACGGGAATGTAGGAGGGGTGAAAAGAATTTGGGACTTAATCCATCTCGGTAACTCATCCTACATGAAATAGAATAGGCGGAGTTAATGAATAGGGGACATACTAATTAGCCCGCGTGGAAACTAGCCAGGAACGGAGAGAATAAAACTACGACCAGTGGCCAGCAAGACTTCAGATGCATTCACAATAGCGTACCAGGGAAGCCGGAATTTTAATTTATGGTGAGAGATTACCCTCTCGTTTTGTTACTTCAATACAAAGTCGTATGACAGGATTTCCTAGCTAAACTCAGATCTCTTAGGAGCAATGGACAGTCAAGAACCCATATTGCCTTGCGTGTGGTATAATCTCTACTTTCTTCCTCTATTTGTTTGATTGCCATATAATACCTATGAATTTATTTCTTATATTCTTTAAAAAATCTGGGGGGGGGGGGGGGGGGGGGGGACTTCGGAGTAATCAACGATCCTACTGACTTTAGCCAGGACCCCGAGACCTGTTGCCTAGGACGTTCGACGAGGACACGTCAGTAGGTCTTGGCCAGTATAGAACCCAGCCCTGGTGCCTTGGAAACATCTCTGCGTCCCATATATACTATATTTCTGAGACCTTTAGTGAAGTTTTAATGGGTGCGTAAAAATTATGTCCATATTCCATAGTTATGGATTCATGTGGATGATTATTTTTTTCGCATATCCTTTACAGGACATCGCTGTCAATATCAGCATATTTCAGTTAATTGTTGATTTCTTGGCAAGATTACGCTCAGTAGTTTGCCATTTCTTTCGGAGCGACCGGCTCCCATTCCCCGTAAGTCGCCAACGCGGCGAGAACCACCACTGATTCTCGCGCAGATTACGTTCCTCGCGTGGATGTACGGATTACGTAGAAAGACGCTAACGCCTAGGCTAGAGAGACCGGCATGTGGATTATACATCTGGTTAATTAGGGAAAACAACAAAGTCATTGATGCTGTCTGCATAATCATATCGTATTTTACTTTATAACCCCCGCGGCCAAGACTTCATAGAATGAATACTCTTTGAAGTTGGAGATTCTATTGGGAACTGTCTACCCGCAAATTGATTACGTCTCTTTTCCCCAATCTACACTTTCTGTTAAGTGTAGGGATGTGGGAGCCTAAGATTGCGTTCCAATGTTAATCGCGTTGCGTTGTGTCCTCATTTGTAGTATGAAGTGTTCTCTTCATTTTGTCGATATATAATATAGAAGACACCGCATTCCTTAGCCGAAAGAACTGGCAGGTGTCTTTATTTGTAGGGGCTAGGTTGGAATCTCGGAGTGGTCATTATAGCTTTCAATGTGTATATTGACTAATGTATGGTGTCAAAGACTAAAATAGATAGGAGGGAAGACCACCCTGAATGAGTGGTCTACCTCAAGTAGATTAGAGGTAACCCAGTGCCCCAACATGAGGGCAGGTAGGTGTAGGGAGTAGATAGGAAGGGGAACTGTCAAACAGTTCTCTCATGAGACACGGACGTGTCAACCAGAGAGTAAGCACTCTGGTCACGGTGTAATCACGCCAACATGATAGACACCAAGAACTAGAATAGAATTCAAGAGTAGGCTACTACTCTAAGCGTGTTGAACGATGTAGCACGCAAAAGCCGAAGTGCGCACGAGGTCCTTCCGCATACTGTGTAATCAGCACGCGGAGAATTGTCAGACGGGGGACAGACTTCGTAGGGAACACATCGCTTAGAGTCGATGCGTATTTCTTTAGACGAGTAGATAGATTTAGCAGTAGGGCTAGGAACGACTAGTGATAGGAAGTTCTGTGTATTCATGTGTGATTCATTAGAGACAGTCTTGTGCATTGATGTATTGTAAGAGCCAGTGGCAATAAAATGTATAATCAATTCCTCTCGTACGACTGACAAATCTTTTTGTGTGGTGCGAGAGAAGTTTATCCAGTAATGCCTGTAGCATCGCTTGATGACAGGCTGGGATAAAAGTGGTGTCAGATGTGTGGCTTGGACAATTGTTCAAGCTAAATCACTCACTCACGGCTCTAAAATAGTATTACTGTCAGTTAATCACAGGGTTTAATTTGTGTTAGTGCAAAATGGCGTGTGCAGACTAGAACAAGATGCGAGCTGTGCCCATCGTGACCGATTAACATTTATTTATGCTTATTGAAATGTTTTGTGCTTTATAAACATGTTTTCTTCTGATTTGTAAGTATTATTATTATAGTTTTGTATCATTTAATTTGACAATTATTTGTTTATTTATGTGTATTTATGAAACATGATTCACGGCGGAGCGATACACAAAATAATGAGCCGGCGACAATATCGATTTTTTCAATCTAAAAATAGCGCTGCGCCTGTGACGTATCGCGGTTGACAAACAGCTGCCCTACGCCATTGGCAATCAGCGACAGATTGTTTACAAATCGCCAAGCGGCTGCTCGCCTGAATCTTTGAATTATATTAAGTATTATTGGTTTATACAAGCTATTTATTGAATATATTTATTAATTTAAACATTATTATTTCCTTTATATTTATTCTAAAGCATTTATTTATTTATTTATAGACATTTTCTATTTTCTACCGTCACGATGGCACTACTTTCTGTATGCAAATAAGATTCGGTCGGCACAGCACTTTCATAAATTAAACAGCAATAGTTAGGGAACGCAGAAGACATTAGAACGAAGATAGGACAGTGACATTTACTATTAACTATACCACATTGTGTTGTCCTGGGGCATGTAATTGTGAATTGTCAAACAAATGTCTAAAGTCATATGTCGTTTACAAATGGTTAATTATTGATGCTCTTGTAAACCAGGTATAACAATAGCGGTTTAGAGAAGTAACACGAGGTGTATGTCGATGTGCCAAACGATTGTACCTGAGGTGCCAAACGATTGTACCTGATTGTTCTGGATTGTTAAGATGAGTATACTCAGATTATTTTTGAATGCAATATGATTAATAATGCATCTCTTTTTCAGGGTGTAATCTAAATAATATTTTTTGTACACAGGCATTTAAAACCTTAACATATCGAATAAACCTGAGTAAATAGTTGAGTGCCTATCAACTCTAGCTAATTACCCAACAACATGTCGACGTTAGCTGATTGCATACAAGCAGGCAAGGAATTAGGACACACCGGAAAAGAATTAGAGCAATATGCTGATCAAAAATTTAGGGAAGCAAAAGATGCTGAGAGAGATGAACGTGCACGAGAAAGACAACACCAGAAGGAGATTGTAGAATTAGCTGAAATAACTAAACAAAAAGAGTTAGAAACTAAACAGAAACAGGTAGAACAAGAGAGACAACACCAAAAAGAAATGACAGAATTAGCTGAAATAACTAAACAAAAAGAGTTAGAAACTAAACAGAAACAGTTAGAACAAGAGAGACAACACCAAAAAGAGATGGCACAATTAGCTGAAGAAACTAAACAGAAACAGTTAGAATAATATAAAGAGATTAAACAAAAAGAGTTAGAGTTAAAGCAAAAACAGTTAGATCAGGAGAGAGAATTAAAGCAAATAGAGATAGATGAAATGGCAAGATTGAATCAGAGACACAATTAAAGATGAAAGGTATGGAAGTAGATTCACACTTAGAGATCTCCGCTACCAAACTAAAGAGTCAGCAAGAAGAGAATAAACTTAATAAATACAAACATATTATTAAGCCATTCTGTAAAGAAGATTCCATATCAGCTTGGACAGAAAATGTCGAATATCAGCTGAAATACCATCAAGTACCAATCGATATGTGGGCGATGATCTACATGAAAAACCTCAGTGGGGAGCCCCTTAAAGTTATTGAATCAATACCAACTGATCTTAGGTCTAACTATCAGTACATTCACGATAGGATAATGCAACATTTTTTACTTGATGCCCCTGGGTATCAAGTGCAATTTTCTAACTTAAAACCAAAATCAAATGAAACCTTCATCGATTATGTCTCGAATGTCCAAAGCGTGCTGAATAGGTGGCTAAACGCAGCAAAAATAGGAAAGGACTTTGAAAAACTTAAAAATTTAATAGCGATGGATAAAGTTATATCCACAGTCCCCACTCCATTCGCTAAATTTCTTCAGCAGTCAGACATCGAAACAATAGAGCAATTCGAGAAGAAAGGCTCCGCATATTTTTCCTCGAATAGGGAAATTTTTAAAACATCAAACATCGACTCTGAAATAGTCTCTTTTGTTAAGGACCAACCTAAAAGCTATCGTAGCAATAAAAAACCATTTCAGAGAGTCGACAAGAAAGATCAAAAATTGCCTAAATGTGTGTATTGCCAACTTTTTCATGATACTTACGCTATGTGTGATAAATCACCAAACTATCCGACACATCTTGAGATGGTCATTAAGAAACAACAAAACAAGAGAAATGCATACAGGCGTGCAGTCAAATGTTTCTTCTGTTCTAGCTACGGGCATTATTCCAATAAGTGCCTAGGCCGCCAAAGAATGAAGGCCAACAGTGCAATGTTAATTGATACATCTTCTGATAGTGGGAGTGAGACTGAGTGCGAGATCGAGAATGAATTACCTGTTAATCAATCTGAAGATGTTTGTTGTGTAAACGATATTTTAAGCTTTGACAGTTGTGAACGATGTCACCAATTTCATGCAGACGGAAAATTAGAATGTGGACATACAGTACCATTCTCCACTGAGAGTGTAAATGCAGCATTAGCCTCCAGAGGCAATTTGGTGTTCCACAATGCATTGGTCAACGAAATACCATGCCAATGTTTGCTTGACAGTGGAAGCACTCTTATAGGTCTTAGAAAGGACTTGGTGAACCCAAATGATTATACAGGTGACTCAGTCAAATGCCGAACCTTTTCGGGTAATATCGAAATTTACCCACTGGCAAGAGCCCGTATTAACACTCCTTTCCTTTCTGGTACCTTTACATGTGCTATTTTAGATAACCCTTGTACTGATTTAATTTTGGGATGCTTACCCCAGTTGAAGCATTGCACTAGCGAAGAAATAGCTGCATGGGAAAAATTAAATGCAGCAAATGCAACAACCAGAGCAGATACTGTTAAACACCAAGACACACTACAGGAGGAAAGACTACTGTTGCTATCACCAACTAGCACGGATGATACCACCAGACAAAAGTTTATAGACCAGCAAAAAGCTGATCCGAGTGTGTCTCCGTATCTAAAACTCTTAAAAGAAAAAGCTAAAGTAACAAAAAACGCATCATGGTTTTTTAGACTTAATAATGGGATCCTTACGCGTTATTATAAAACTGACAACCATGAGATTCAGCAAACGGTGTTACCTGTACAACACCGCCAAACTGTGCTAAAGATTGCACACGAGTCACCGTTTGCTGGTCACCTTGCATACGACAAAACCAGGGCCAGAATTCAGGCTCATTTTTACTGGCCAGGTTTTTGTAATGACATAAAAGTATTCTGTCGTTCATGTAATGTCTGTCAACAACTAGTACGTAAGGGTAAACATCCTACAGCTGAAGTACAACCTTCAACACTGGCCTCTAGGCCATTCGAAAGTGTGGCGGTGGATATTGTTGGACCCCTGAACCAGGTGTCCAGCAAAGGAAATCGCTTCATCTTAACGCTAGTAGACCTATGTTCAAGGTGGGTTGAGGCAGTAGCTTTGAAATACATCACCTCCAAAGATATTGCCAATGTATTTCTACATTTGTTCTCACGATTCGGATTTCCACGTACCATCTTATCCGACCGTGGAACCCAATTCATATCGGCTGCAACGCAAGCCCTTACGAAAATGTTAGGAATTAAACAGCATTTTACAACAGCTTATCATCCAGCCAGCAATGGAATCGTAGAGAAAATTAACGGAGACCTAAAGCATATGCTGGCTAAGGTGACAGCAGAAAACCCATCTGATTGGGATACACTGTTGCCAACAGTGCTGTTCGCCTATCGGGAGATTCCCCATTCAAGCACGGGGTTCTCACCTTTTGAATTAGTATACGGGGCTAACCCACGTGGACCCCTAACAATTTACCATCAGTTAGTAACTAATGCAATTGAAATTCCAACCCCTAAAACACCTTACGAGATGGTAACAGAAACACGAGATAAAATTATGAAATCGTGTATCATAGCCAAGGCAGCTTTGGAGAGGAAGGGTCAAATCTACCGCCAATACGCAAATAGAGGTGCTAGGACCATTAATCTTGAACCAGATCAAGACATACTGCTTTTACTCCCAGACAAACGGAATTTATTATTGACCTCATGGCAAGGGCCATTCAAAGTGGTACGAAAAATTTCAGATGTCGATTATGAAATATCGATAAACGGACACTTAAAGATATTTCATATCAACATGTTGAAACCCTACTTTTCACGACAAGAGACAGAACTAGAGACAGACGAACATAATGCACCCACACCTATTGATGAGACGACAGACATACATAACGCAACTACACTAGTTAGCGAGACTGGCAATGACGACGACATGCATACACTTAGTGAGCATACAGAAAACGCACTTAGCACCACCACCGTACTGAATCAGGTAGACGACGACGGGATGGAACTACCTGTTCCAATTGTAGACAAGACTGCGACATTAGATTGTATACGGTTAGAACAGGGACTAACAGAAGAGCAACGACGACAGACAATAGAATTAGTAACAGAATATAAGGACATATTTTCCGACATTCCAGGTAGGACGGACAGAATCGAGCACTCCATCCTTCTTTCGGACTCTAAACCTATTAAATGCAGGCCGTACTCTATCCCACTTAGCTACAGAGAAAGTCTAAATAAGGAAATTCTTAATTTAGAAGCTAGTGGAATCATCCAGAAATCTACATCTGAGTACTCCTTTCCAATCGTCTTGGTAAAGAAAAAGGACTCCACAATTCGTCTCTGTGTGGACTATAGGAAACTCAACAATGTCACTAAGATCGACGCAGAACCAATTCCTTCCTGCGAAGATCTTATTCTTGATATGTCCACCTCCAAAATCTTCTCTAAATTAGATCTTACTAAGGGATATTGGCAGGTCCCTATGCAGACTCAATCCATCCATCTTACTGCATTCTCAACACCTTTAGGTCTTTACGAGTGGCGGTTTCTTCCTTTCGGACTTCGTAACGCTCCCGCCACTTTCGTACGCCTAACTAGAGATTTACTACATGGAGTGACGAATACGGTGACATATATAGATGATATTTGTGTCCATACAGATGACTGGACAACACACTTACTGAAACTTAGACATGTCTTCGATAGGTTGCGACTCTTCGGTCTCACTGTCAAACCGAGCAAAGTTGAGCTGGGCCTACAAGAAATTGATTTTTTGGGTCATGTCATTTCACAAGGACAACTAAAAACTGACAATAGAATTGTTACTAAAATTATGAACCTGACCATGCCTACAACAAAGAAGCAGGTCAGGAGCCTTTTGGGTTTAGTAAATTATTATAGTAAGTTCATACCGAACTTAGCTGAAATCACGAGTGTATTTTCAAATGTTTTGAAAGCATCAGTAAAATTAGATGTCAAAGATGCATTATTAATTTCTGCATTGTCAAAATTGAAACTCCTATTTAGTAATGTACCAATTCTGCGTTTGCCTAATCCTAGGCTCGTTTATTATCTTAGGACAGATGCCAGCAGGATTTCCATCGCTGCAGTACTAGGCCAGTTTTACGATGGCATCTTCCATCCAATTTGCTACGTGAGCCGCAAGATCACACCTGCTGAGTCCAGATATTCCATATCAGAGTTGGAAGCCCTAAGTGTCATCTATTCAGTAAGGAAGTTACATCGATTTCTAGCGGGTAATCACTTCGTAGTACAGACCGACAACTCCCCAATCACGGTCATACAAAGTGGGGTGCATCGCAATGACCGCATCTACAGGTGGTCGTTAATATTACAAAATTATACTTTTAGTATAGAGCATATTAAGGGTAGGGACAACATTCTGGCTGATACCCTTAGTCGACCATCTGAGGTAGAAATACCTGATACTCCACATGAAGATTGAGTCTAAGATATGTAATTTAGTACACTTAAAATAGCCTATGTAATACATAGACATCATGATCAGGACTGTGTGCTAATAACAGTGAATCACCATGTGTCCATAGACAGCAGAATAAGAACTGTGCTCCAAGAACATTGAATCACCGTGTGTACATAGACAGCTCGTTACTTATTATGCTCCATTTGTGTTCCGGTGAATCACCTGTGTTAATCACGGAAGAAGCAGTGTCAGAACAATGCAGTAAATAACAGACACGAATATACATGTCTACGACACCAGCGGACTCTACGAGTGGAAGAATACCCATAAGACACAAGTATGACTGTGTAGTGTATTTAATATACCCAGGACAATTGTGTATCTATGAACTGTGCCAACAAAAGCAATTTCTGAACATTATGGCAACCACTAACCTGAGGTAGTTAAATACCATGTATATATATTTATTTATTGTGATATGTATTATAACATGTTTTTAATATAGTGATAAATTATAGTTAGACTAGTTACTTTAATATAGATTTCGAATAAAATTAGGTAATATGATAGATTTTATTTTTTTTGTAGTTTAGATACATCACTAATTTACCCACTTACTTAGGATAGTACTTTAAATTTAATAACAGCTAATTAAAGACTAGGATAAAAAGTTTAGATAGGAACAGTACCAGTTAGTTCATTTCATTTTACATTATTTCATTCCATCTTGATAAACACTTTAACAACCACATCATTTAGGATTAAGAGTAGTTTATACCTTATAGGATTATACATTTGAACATACATCATTTACACCATGTATAGTTAAATTCATTTAGACATGAAAACATTTTTTTTTAAAATAAACCATTATTTATAATTTTGTTACATTTCACATTACTCATTTCAGAAAGGTACATAACTCATCTCACATCATTTTCATTTTTTTAGTTAGTTAGATTACTTCCCTTAAAGTAGGTTGATTTTGTGCAACAAATTAGAAAATATATAGGTATAGAATTAGTATTAGTATTTCAGTAGAATGTAGTGTTTAGTATTATCGGGGTAAAACTATCAACCCTATTTCACCCATGTAAATTTTTGTAAATACATGACTAGTGCAGTAAGTTACGCACAGTCATTAAGCTCAACTCTTTTCAAACTGAGCCAAACTTGTACAGTGTCACTTCAAGGTTTTTAAATAATTGGGAGGATAAAAGATGTGTGACAGAAGTGTGAAAGTAAGAGAAAATGGAAAATATACAATGGAGAGTGAAGACAACCAGCGGATTTTTTCTGCCGCTCAACGCGACTTTTTATTATTTGTCTGCGTCAAGCGTTTGCTTTCAATGTTAAAATATGCTGTCTCAAATATGTTATGTGTAGTTTAGTGTAGATCTTAGGGAAAGTATTTTAAGTCTCATAAGACGGAAACGTAGTCACGAATTAGTGTTATACACTTGTTTGTGGCCACATTTAACCGAATTATGGCACTTGAAAACTGACTTACATACAAATTATAGACATACACACATGTTAGAAGGTAAATTATATTATTAGTTACATCCAAACACGCAAACAACCAGGAAAACAAACATGTAAAATGCATACATTTTTTTAGAACAAGGGGAGATAACTCCGGGTCAGGGGACACAATAGACAACGAAACACTAACTTAACAGTGAAAGATAACTTTACACGCGGAAGCGAGATAGGTAAAGCCTGTCGCACACAGCTTGTGCAAGGGTTGTTTAAATATTATATGGGGGACATGAAGCAATTCGTGTGTTGATCCTAAGAAAATCAACTTTGTATGGGTAGTGAGTTAATTTGCTATTTGAGGGCAGGTCTTATAAGACAATGGTCCGGTTCAGACAAACCTCTAATGAATATAATATTGCGATTGAGAAGAGGGCTCACGCCAACCAGACAAGTTTGTGGCGATCACCAGTAGCCAAGTAAAGTAATACTACATTGTGACAATAGTCAGTAGAGGTCTATTGAGTTACCCAGAACCAAGTTATCAGTAGTCTTTGACAAAAATTAGATACACTAATTTTTAGAAACCTCTTGCGTCACAACCATGAGTCAAAGTTTGTAACGCAACACAGGAGGGGAGGGTGTGTGTCAAAGACTAAAATAGATAGGAGGGAAGACCACCCTGAATGAGTGGTCTACCTCAAGTAGATTAGAGGTAACCCAGTGCCCCAACATGAGGGCAGGGTAGGTGTAGGGAGTAGATAGGAAGGGGAACTGTCAAACAGTTCTCTCATGAGACACGGACGTGTCAACCAGAGAGTAAGCACTCTGGTCACGGTGTAATCACGCCAACATGATAGACACCAAGAACTAGAATAGAACTCAAGAGTAGGCTACTACTCTAAGCGTGTTGAACGATGTAGCACGCAAAAGCCGAAGTGCGCACGAGGTCCTTCCGCGTACTGTGTAATCAGCACGCGGAGAATTGTCAGACGGGGGACAGACTTCGTAGGGAACACATCGCTTAGAGTCGATGCGTATTTCTTTAGACGAGTAGATAGATTTAGCAGTAGGGCTAGGAACGACTAGTGATAGGAAGTTCTGTGTATTCATGTGTGATTCATTAGAGACAGTCTTGTGCATTGATGTATTGTAAGAGCCAGTGGCAATAAAATGTATAATCAATTCCTCTCGTACGACTGACAAATCTTTTTGTGTGGTGCGAGAGAAGTTTATCCAGTAATGCCTGTAGCATCGCTTGATGACATATGGTGCAGTCTCTATTTCTTTCCTCTATTTGTTTGATTACTAAATAATACATGTGAATGTATTTTTTATATTCTTTCAATAATGCCAAGGACTCCTAAACCATCTGACATTTCTGTGTATTACATTTCTGAGTTATGTGCTGCCGTTTCAATGATTGAGTACAAATTATGTACATGTTCCATTGTTGTGGAATCATATGGATGATAGACCTGGGTAATTAAATCAATCAATCAATCAATCAGGTGCCGTCTCTACAATGAAGGTTGGCTGCAATGGATCTCCAACACTGTCTATCACAACTAAATTATTGATGCTATCGTCATATTCAGTATCACAGTTCTCATTAATACCCCAGGACTTCATTGACTGGATACACTTCCCAAAACTTCACAGGCTGGATAGTCTTTGCGTTGTGGAATCTATCTTGCAATTGTCTTTTGTCTAGTCCCCAAATGATTTGTGTCTTTTTTCACTAAACCACACTTACTGTTCATCGTAGAGGTGTGGGGAGCCTAAGGTTGCGTTCTAAGGCATTGTTGACAGGGTTGGGTCGTACACTCGTTTGCTTAGGGTACTCATCATATTGTCGATCTTTTGTTTTCTTGGTCTTCCTCTGACTCTATATTAACATTTGATATGGTTCATCGATAGCTGATCAGGATTCATATGGGGAATGTGTTGGTGGGTGGGGATGTGTGTGAGGGATGTTTGTATGGGTGGGGAGATTGTGCGTGGGTGGGGATGTGTGTGTATATGGGTAGGGGTGTGTGGTTAAGGGATGTGTGGCTGGGGGAATGGGTGGATGGAGGATGTGTGGTTGGGTAGAGGATGTGTGGGTGGGTGATTGTATATGAGTAAGGGTGTGTGGTTAAGGGATGTTTGGTTGGGGGATGGGTGGATAGAGGATGTGTGGGTGGGTAGAGGATATGTGGGTGGGTGAGTGTGTGCAGGTTAGGAGATGGTGGGGGATGTTTGTAGGTGTGGGCTCGGGATCTGTGAGTGGGCTGGGGGAGATGGGAGATTATGTGGGTGAGTGCGGAATTTGTGTGTGGGTAGGTGTGGAATATGTGAGTTGACGGGGAGATGTGTGTGTTGCTGAGGAATGTGTGTTTGGCTGGGTGGTTGGAGGTGTGAGGGTGGAGGAGGATATTGGGTGAGTGATTGTTGGTGGGAAATGGGACGGGTAGAGGATATGGGAGTGGGTGGGGAGATGTGTGTAGGTGGGGGATGTGTGGGTTATTGAATGTATGTGTGCTTGGGGTGTTTGTGGATGGGATGTGTGGTGGGTTAGAGGTGTGTGTGGGTGGGGAGATGTGTAGGTGTAGGGATGTGGTGGATGGGTGGGGGAATGTATTGTATGTGTGTGTGGTTGGGTGGGGGAGTTGGAGTGAATGGGGGATGTGTCGGTGGGTGGTGGATGTGTCTCATAACATAGTGATATTCATTGTTTATGTTTACACAATTCATGTGACAATGTTTTTTTCCTATGCACTGTTGATGAAAGAAAGATGAGTGATTGGAAGGGCCGAATGTAAGACGGGCCTGCGTGCCCAATTTGTTACCCTTTGAAAATAAAGTCTGTTCGTTCGTTCGTTCATACACGTAACATGTCCAAAATATATTTATTTTATTTCGATGAAATCGATTTATCATGTTATGTCTATAATATATCTGAAGTCATGTCTCTTATTCTGTCTAGTCTAAAAATCTCAGCTGCATTTCTCAAGCATTTCGTAACAATTTATGACATTTGTCGACATTGCGACAACTTGTCCTGGTGGGTAGTCACATAAAACTCACAGAACTAACTTCGGGATGTAAACATAGCTGCTCATTGTTAAAGATTCAATCCACAAATCCGTAAGTTGAACTTTAACGTTGACTTCCGTACAGAAAGGAATGGTACAATACTGAACGTAAAATTGCCTAGAAAATGAATATGTGGTTGATTGCAACATTCTGCAAAGGAAATGTAACATTTCAGTTTGGGATAGTAGTTATCCATCCATCCATCATGTGACATGTCGGTAAGCGTGGGCGGTCATGTTCTGCCATCTCACTCGATCACCAAAGTCGTGGATCAGCTCCGTATTTCTGTTTCGACCATGCCACAAGGCCAAGCCATCCAGGTACTTGCTTCTAGGTCTTCCCCTTGGTCTGTTCCCCTTGATCTTACCAGTTGTCACTGCTGAAGAGTGTCTTTAATTAAATTCAATAAAAATCCTTAACAGATAAGGTGTCCAGGGTGTGACACTCTTTCAACAAACTTGAAGCAGGAAGACTCAACGGCAAATCAAACAGGACTGAAGACTGGCAAACGAAATCATTTCTCTTGTAATTCTTTTCAAACAGTCTTTAACAATCCGTAGTATACATGGTAATGACATATGAGTAATAAATTGTTGAAACCTTCTAATCGATTCCTGCCGTTATCCTTCAGTCGTTCCTTACCAACATAGGTTTGACCTTGCCGTAGTATATCTAGTCTCGGCTGGATCTGTTGCCTTCGTTCTATTCTTTTCAGGCTCCTATATCTTTCCTACTTTGGACGTTGTCCTCTGCCATCAGTGTTGGCCATAATGATGCCATTTTGCTCTTCAATATTCTTTTCCAAGTTCGAGACAATTTTCACTGCGCTGCTTCACTGTTGGAATCCCTGATCTGACTGCCGTCACTATTGATCAACAAAGCTGACGTGATGCGCTAGTCTCTTAGTTATATCCGCGTTTCTGATTGAGAGTTCTGCTCCTTCTGTTTTTCGCGTCATGAGCTATGCTGCGACTTGGCAGTCACCAAGTTCTCCAGATCATTTCTTCTTATAACATGCCCAAAACATTGTGACTGTCTACGTCTAATGTCTCTAATCAGTTTACGATCTTCATTTATTTCTTGAAGAACTTGTTCATTGGTCTTTCTGGCTGTCCATGGTATTCTTTGCATTTTCCTCAGAAACCAGATTTCTACAGCAATCAGATGTTTTTCAGCCTGGCTGCTCATTTTCATGTAGTAGTTATACATAGTCTTAATAATTTTATAAGAAAGCATTTCCAGAAACATTTGTGTTTGATTAAAAAAAAAAAAAGAAGCAATCTACCCCCAAAATCCATGCAACTAAACCCCAACACTGAGTAATGCATCTTCACAGCAAAGCCAAACTGTCCACATAAAAGACATACCAAACCCAAAGAATTCACACCAAAGTCAAACAATTCACAGCAAAGTCAAACAATTCACATCAAAGCCACATAAACAATACTTGGAACTTACCCAAGCACTGAGATAGATCTGATAGATTTGGTGTGTAACCACTCTGACAATTGTTGATTACTGTAATGGAGAGGAAGACAATATTTAAACGAATCTTTAACTCTTTCGGTATCATGTAAAAAGTGGTATCGAGTTTCGATAGTTGTATGCAAATACTGAGCAGGCACCAAATACCCAACACGTTTTAGTCGGTCTTGAAATGGTCTTTCACTTTCTGCACGAGACAGTAAAGGATAGGTGGGCTTGCTATGAGTTGACTGAGTGTCTATACTTAACTAGGAGATAAAGGGCAAAAGCAGAAGATGACGATGGATTATGTTCCTGTATTTACAATGATAATTAAGGCTGGAAAGACCAGTGGGGAAGGAGGCAGGGGCTGACCAAGAGAAATGATGCTGGATGGACTGAGACGGTGACATGAAGGAATGTCATCAATAGAGTTGATCCAGAACACCAAGGACTGAGATATTGAGAAGATACATGCACGTCTACGCCAGACGGCAGGGCGCATGATAACGATGATGGTGACACATTGCTGCCATTGTCGTTGTTGCAGAGAGCAACAATGATGGTTCTGAGGACTATCAAAATGATAATGATTTTATTGATGATGATGATGATGATGATGATGATGATGATGATGATGATGATGATGATGATGATGATGATGATGATGATGGCGACGACGATGATGATGACCCTACATTGAACCTGCTGTTCCATCTAAACAAATCCGTTTCATTGATCTCAAAACCAGGTCTGCAATCACATTCGTAGCTGCCTTTGCTGCCGTTGATGATAACAACATTGATGATGCTGATAATTCTCAAGATGATGATGATGATGGTGATTATAACCCTACATTGAACATACTGTCACATTTGGAAGGCTCCTTCTCATTGATCTGATAACCAGATTTGCATTTGCACTCGTAGCTGCCTTCGCTGTTCCTGCAGAGTTGCTGGCAGGGTTTGTTGACAGCACATTCATCGATATCTGAAAACATTAATAATCATTAATGCACTGGAGACAGGCTGTGATGTAAGACAGCTGGGGAATGATAAACAGTATTTTTCTTGCAACACAGTATCAATGTCAAAACTGTAACTACCAACATCCCACAAGATGGTCTGCTTATTCCATGATGTTCATGTCAATTTTAGGAATCAACTTAATGAATCGCATTACTATTTTTTACTTTACACAATGTATGTGCATAATTTGTTCTCCATTTTTACAAATTTTTTGTGAGAATGCTCACGATAATCGTCAGTGTATATGTATGTGTAAAGTGTGGGAGTTTGTTCACATTAGCTTCAGTGACTATGTGAGGCATAGTGTATGTGTCTAGATGTGAGGATTGTGTTTAGGTTAAGGAATAGGTTTGTGGGTGAGGGTATGTGTGTGGAGGATGTGTGTGTGGGTTTGGAGATGTGTGTGGGTGGGGGAGGTGTGGGTGGGTGGAAGAATATGTGTGTGGATGAGGGATGTGTCTGGGTGCGGATTTGTGTGGGTCAGTTGGCGGGGGGGGGGGGGGGTGAGGGATGTGTGTATGTGTGGGTGGGTATTGGTGGGTGGGGTGTGTGGATGTATGGATGGGGGTATGTGGATGAGTGTGTGGGGATATGTATATGGGTTGGGGGATGTGTATGACTGATGTGTATATGGATGGGATAGGTGAGTGTGTGTGGGGATGTGTGTGTGGGTGAGAGTATGTGGGTGAGTGGGCGAATGTGTGGATGGGGAGTGTATGTGTGGATTATGAGTATGTGTATGTGTGTGTGGGAGATGTGTGTGTGGGAGTATGGGAGAAGTGTGTGTGAGTGGGGGATGTGTGAGTGTGTGGGATGTGTGTGAGTGGATGGGTGGGAAGATGTGGGATGTGTAGGATGGTGGGGATGTTTGGGTGGGTGGGGAGGTGTGTGGGTGGGTGGAGATATGTGTGTATGGATGTGGGGGGACTATGTAGGTGGGGAATATGTGGGTGGGTGAGGGATTGTGGGAGGGGGATGTGTTTGGGTTGGTTTGTTTTTGTGGGTGTTGGTGGACAGTGGGATATGTGTGTGCTGGCGGGTGGGGGATGTGTGGGTGTTGGTAGGTCGGGGATGTGTGGTTGGGTGTGTTGTGGTCTGTGTAGGGGGTGTGGGGGATGTGTGTGGGGATGTATGTGTAGGTGGGGAAATGTGTGTGGCTGGGGGAAGTGTGTGTGTGGGGGGATGTAAGTGTGGTTGGACGGGTGTGTGGGTGGATGTGAAATGTGTGGGTGGGTGGGGAAATGCGTGTGTGGGGATGTGTGTGTGGATCGGAAGATGTGTGGGTAATGGTCGGTGATGTGTGAGTGGGTGAGGGATGGGTGTGTGAGTTGGTGCGGGATGTGTGTGAGGGAGGGTATTTGTGTGTGGTTGGAGGTGAGTGGATGGGTGGTTGGATCATGAGTGTGTGGGTGAGTTTGTGTGGGTTGGGGTATGTGTGAGTGGTTGGGAAGATGTGTGTGGGTTATGGATGTGTGTGTGGGTAGATAGGTGCGAGATGTCTGGGTTGGTGGGGGTGTGTTAGTGTGGGTGGAGGGATGTGTAGTGGGTGGGGAATGTGTGGATATGGGTGGGTGATGTGTGATTGGGTGAGGGATGTGTATGTGGGTTGGTGCAGGATGTGTGTGTGGGAGGGGGATGTGTTACATAACATGATAATATACATTTTTTTAATGCTTTACATCATTCATTTGACAACGTTGTTTTTTTCCTATATGAATGTATCATGCACTGTTGATGAACGAACGATAAGTGATTGAAAGGGCCGAATGTAAGATCGGCCTACGTGCCCAATTTGTAACCCTTTAAAAATAAAGTTCAATTCAATTCAATTCAATTCAAATTCAATTCACTAGAGGTAAAACAATTTGGAACGACTTTTGGAGTTTTAAGAAGGGACAGAATGCGAAACGGCTGCAACAGAATCATGTTCGGCACAACACCATGCCCCGCATTTATAGAGATAACAGAAATTTTAGGACATCTTTTTTCTTGCATGTTGTGCAGCATTGGTGATCATATCTGACCAGAGCCGTCTGTTTCATGTACTGTCGATCATTTCTGATACCGAGGTTCCTCTATGCCAAGATGTCAGATATCTTATAAGAATAATCTCTAATCAGCTACAGCTAAGTTCAAACAACCAAACTGATCGGGAAACAGAGCAAGATGAAGACTCAAGCATGACTGACAGACAATATCGAGTGAACATTTAAAAAAAAAATAAATACAGAAATGTGATGTAACCAAAGGCAAAACATCTAGCAATAGAACGTAATCTGAAGCCTCAAATGGTATGCAGGATTACGAATTGCATTCGCAACCCATTCCCCATTCAGCATGAGTACTGAATTAATCATTTATTAAAGGTCCGCTTTTCTATGACTTAATAGCCTGAAAATGTGATAAATATATGCCTGTGTATAGCGTGGCTGCGTAAACTTAGTTACACTGAAGGCATGGTAGCAGGTTATTTCCTACAGCGGTCAATTTGACTTCAGTGTTAACTACTCGTTTATAATGCGATGGCAAAATATTGAACTTAACTACCTGGTCAATCAACATGGGGTTGGGGTTGATCACGATGTCTTGCAAAGTACATGCATCATATGTATGTATGTATGTGCTGGCGCATGTATGTGTGTGTGCGTGCATGTGTCTCTATTTGTGAATGTATTTGCGTGCGTGTTGCGTAGTTGCATGCCTGTATGTGTATATGCACGCATATATGTATGTATGAATGTAATCCACGGCATGTGGATTATCCATCTTGTTAATTATGGAAAACAACTAAGTCATTAATGCTATCTTCATAATCACTATCAAATTTCTCCTTATAACCCCCTCGCCCAAGACTTCATTGACTGGATACTCTTTCAGGAGGGGGATTCTATTGGCAACTGTCTAGCCGCAAATTCATTACGTCTCTTTTTCCCAATCCACACTTGCTGTTAAGTGTAATGATGTGGAGAGCCTAAGATTGCGTTCCAATGCCAGATGTTTTAATCGCGTTGCGTTGTATCCTCATTTGTAGTATGAAGTGTACTCTTCATTTTGTCGATATATAATATAGAAGACACCGCATTCCTTAGCCGAAGGAACTGGCAGCTGTCGTTATTTGTAGGGGTAAGACTGGAATCTCGGCGTGGTCACTATAACTTTCAGTGTGTATATTGACTAATGTATGTTATGATCTCTATTTCTTTCCTCTATTTGTGTGAATACTAAATAATACCTGTGAATGTATTTTTTATACTCTTTCAATAATGTCATGGATTCCCCAACCATCTTACATTTCTGTGTATTACATTTCTGAGTTCTGTGCTGCTGTTTCAATGAGTACAAATTATGTCCATATTCCATTGTTGTGGGACCATGTGGATGATACACCTGGTAAATTAAATCAATCAATCAGGTGCCGTCTCCACAATGAAGGTTGGCTGCAATGGATCTCCAGCACTGTCTGCCACAAATACATTATTGATGCTACCTTCATATTCAATATCACAGTTCTTCTTAATACCCCAGGACTTCATTGAATGGATACACTTCCCGAAACTTCACAGGTTGGATAGTCTTTGTGTTGTGGAATCTATTGGCAATTGTCGTTTATCTAGTCCCCAAATGAATTGTGTCTTTTTTCCCTAAACCACACTTACTGTTAATTGTAGGGGTCTGGGTAGATTAAGGTTGCGTTCCAAGGCAGTGTTGACCGGGTTGGGTCGTACACTCGTTTGCTTAGGGTACTCATCATATTGTCGATCTTCTGTTTTCTTCGTCTTCCTCTGGCTCTATATTAACATTTGATATGCTTCATCGATAGATGATCAGGTTTCATACTGGTAACATGTCCAAAACATATTTATTTTAATTCGATGAAATCAATGCATCATGTAATGTCTATAATATCTTTGAAGTCGATGTCTCTTATTCTGTCTAGTCTAAAAATCTCAGCTGCATTTCTCAAACAATTCGTAACAATTAATGACATTTTTTCGACATTGCGACAACTTGTCCTGGTGGGTGGTCACATAAAACTCACAGAACTAACTTCGGGATGTAAACATAGCTGCTCAATGTTAAAGATTCAATCCACACATCGGGCACTCTCACGATGTTTATACTTCACCTCGACACCGCAAGGTACAAGAGGAACATGATGAGAAGAGAAGAGATGAGATGAGATGAGGTGAGATGAGATGAGATGAGATGAGAAGAGAAGAGATGAGATGAGATGAGATGAGATGAGAAGAGATGAGATGAGAATCCACAAATCCGTCAGTTGGTCTTTAACGTTGACTTTCCGTACAGAAAGGAATGGTAAACTACTGAACGTAAAATTGCCTAGAAAATGAATATGTGGTTGATTGCAACATCCTGCAAAGGACATGCAGCATTTGAGTTTGGGATAATAGTTATACATAATCTTAATAATTTTATAACAAAACATTTCCAGAAACATTTGTGTGTGATTTTTAAAAAAACATCTATACCCAAAATCCATGCAACTAAACCCCACCACTGAGTGATGCATCTTCACAGCAAAGCCAAACTGTCCACATAAAAGACATATCAAACCCAAAGAATTCACACCAAAATCAAACAATTCACAGCAAAGTCAAACAATTCACATCAAGCCACACAAACAATACTTGGAACTTACCCAAGCACTGAGACGGATCTGATAGATTTGGTGTGTAACCCCTCTGACATTTGTTGATAACTGTAATGGAGAGGAAGACAATATTTAAACGAATTTTTAACTCTTTCGGTACCTTGCAACAAGTGGTATCGAGTTTCGATAGTTGTATGCAAATACTGAGCAGGTACCAAATACCCAACACGTTTTAGCCGGTCTTGAAATTGTCTTTCACTTTCTGCACGAGACAGTAAAGGGATAGGTGGGCTTGCTATGAGTTGACTGAGTGTCTATACTTAACTAGGAGATAAAGGGGCAAAAGCAGAAGATGACGATGGATTCTGTTCCTGTATTTACAATGATAATTAAAACCTGGAAAGACCAGTGGGAAAGGAGGCAGGGGCTGACCAAGAAATATGATGCTGGATGGACTGAGACAGTGATGTGAAGGAATATCATCAATAGAGTTGATCCAGAACACCAAGAACTGAGATATTGAGATGATACATGCACGTCTACGCCAGACGGCAGGGCACATGATAACGATGATGGTGACGCATTGCTGCCATTGTCGTTGTTACAGAGAGCAACAATGATGGTTCTGAGGACTATCAAAATGATA
>JACEFZ010001659.1:0-30947 GCA_014155875.1 Cepaea nemoralis | reverse complement strand
TATCAAAAAATGGCCCGGGGGTCCAAAAACCGAAAAATTCAAGTGGCGCCTCATCACAGACAAGAGTAAACGATGAGAAGGAGGAGAAAGACACCAGAGTCGGAAACACCGACTCAAAAACTGTCAGATGGACTGTCAAACGTATTCAAGTGGAGCTATCAGACGAACAAATCACGAAGCAGCTACAAGAAGGGAATCCCAACATCCGAATCTTGAAGGCGGAGCGGATCCTGGTGTACTCAAAGATCCCTACCACGCTGGCGGTGGTGACGACAAAGGGCAGCAAGATGCCGACCACAGAATCAACAACAAGAAAATACAACAGCCAGAGAGATTCATCCCAAGAATCAGTCAATGTTCAAGATGTCAGAGGGCCGGCCACATCAGAGCAACATGTCGCAGTATGATGGAGATTTGCCGGTACTGCGCCGATCACCAGGCCTTCAAGGAGTGTCCGCTGGCCAAGCTGGACACGGACTTCCGAGCACCCAACAACAAGAGAAAGTGTGCCAACTGCCTGGGCAAGCATGGAGCAAGATACTTGGGCTGCCTCTACCTCCAAAAAAAAAAACACCGAGACGTTCTAAAGATCGCCATTACCACAAGGACACCGTACAAGGAAGCAAGTTGGAGGTGCGAAAGAGCCACGGCAATCTCGCAAGATGAAAGAGCACAACTACAAAGCCAGATCAACGAGTTAAAGTTAAAATAACAAAAACAAATCAAGCTTCTGCAAACACCGGCACCGACCAGGGACAACGAAAAGCTGCTTGAGGAAATAAAGGAGATCCAGCTAAACATAAAACAAGAGGTGGAGCACTTGGTGCAGACCTCAAAGAAGAATGAAGAGATTCTACGAGACATCAAAGCGGAGAGAGAACTACATAAAGCCGAAATGGAACTTCTCAAAAACAAACCAATAGAAGCCATACAAGAACTCACAGAGAAACCGCAAGATGAAAAGCAACAAGAGACCGAACCTGAACCGCAAGCTAAAACCGCCAGCAGCCCAACCACGACGCCCGAAACAGTCATAGGGAAGCCAATATCCCACCAGACATCCGAAGAAAACCGAAATGAGCACCCTGACGATGGCAGAGAGGACGCCCCGATATCGCCAATATATACTGCAGAAGAAATCGCAGAGATAAAGAGGACATACGAACTCAAGTGCAAGGAATACAGAAGGCGCATTGAAAAAAAAAATCCCCCCCCCCCCCCCAAAAAAAAATAAATAAATAAAACACACACACACACAAGAAACTCAAGGGAAACCAATACCCTGCAGTATCGCTGAAGAACCAGATTTATACGAGAATAACGAACACCCATGGCAATACTATATAGATGACGTAGAGATCATCCCATGGCTGACCACAGAGGAAGAAATCGAAAGGCAACAGCAACTCAAACTCGACAGGGAAAACAGGCACAAGGAAGAAAATGAAAACACCGAAAATCTGATACAGAAAATACACAAAAAAAAGGAGGCAAAAGACCAAATAAAAAGTCCTTATAAGGACTGCAACCAGTCAAGCCAGGAGACTTCACTTACCAAATATGCCACCAGAGGAGATGGGAACAAAGGACAGCTGCCGACCGATCCGCCAGCTGACGTCACAGACACAAACCAACATAACCAGTCCGAGATAAGACTCACTCGTAAGAGCGCACAAGACAAGAATCGGGGCGAATGAACCCACAAAAACCACGGCTCTCAAAATAACCACCGCTGAGGAAGCAGATTAGACGAGACCTACAATACCTTGCAGCGAAGTATCTGTGATCTCTGAAAACCAAACGGAAATTATAGGTGTTGATATAATGATAAAGGACGTGAAAATAAGAATCTACAATTTGTATAGCCCAGCAGATAAGGACCTTACACTCTCAAACATGAAAATAACTGACACAAACTGCATTATTGTCGGAGACTTTAATAGCCGTTCAGAAAGATGGGGATACCCAGATACTGACAAAAGAGGAGATGAATTGGAGGACTGGGAAATAGACTCAAATCTCCAGCTACTCAACAAAGCGGATGACACACCGAGCTTCTACTCCAGAAGATGGCTTACCACTTCTACTCCAGATTTAGCTTTCTGCACAGGAGACATCCTCCACAAAATCGATCGCCATGTGCTGGACCAATTAGCAGGTAGTGACCACAGACGAATCAAGCTTGTAATGAATATGGAGTATGTTCCACAGGAGCAAATGCCCTTGCCCCGCTGGAATTACAAACGAGCAGATTGGGACAGATTTGCCATACTAACAGACAAATATTGTGAAAACATAAATACACGATATGGCAACATAAAGCAAATGGTGGAAAGTCTAAACAGAGCGATAATACAGGCAGCCACTGAGTCCATTCCAAGAGGAGCGAGGAAAAATTACAAACCATACTGGACTGAAGAACTACACAGTTTGGAGGACAAAGTTGAAGATGCCAGGAAGACAGCAAAGAGAGAACAAACAATTGAAGCGAACATCTCTCTCAAAGCCATCTCAGCAAAATATAAAAGAACAGTAAATCAAACAACAAGAGATTGTTGGAGGGAAAAAACAGAAAACCTGAATTTTGACAGGGATGGAAACAAACTATGGAAACTAGTGAAAGCCATGAACAATGAAGGACCTAGAAACAAACAAATAACAATTAAACAAGGAAATGCCTTGCTTACAGGAAAAAAGGCTGCAAATGCACTAATGGAACACTATGCAAATGCAAACCACATTGATATTACAACTGAACAGAAGAAAGCAATCAAAGACAAACAGATACATCATAGAAATACAGAGACAGCAGCAGAATATATGATGGCAAATCTAACAATGGAAGAAATGGAACAGGCAATGAATACCCTAAAAAAGAAGAAATCAACAGGAAAGGATGGAATCACAAATGAAATGCTAATAGGACTAGGCACCAAGGCAAAGAAGAAACTACTAGCAGTCCTAAATAACAGCTGGAAGAGAGGAATAGTCCCACAGGCATGGAAGGAAGCTATACTAATACCAGTCCCAAAGAAAGGAAAAGACCTGGGAGAACCAAATGGCTATCGACCTATCAGTCTACTTAGCTGTGTAGGAAAATTAATGGAACGCATTATCAATGGCAGGCTAACATGGCATCTGGAAGAAAACAAACTCTTAACACCACACCAAGCAGGATTCAGAAAGTACAGATCCACTGAAGATCAAATAACCTATATAGCTCAGGAAATAGAGGATGCCTTCCAAGAGAAAAAGCACACACTAGCAGTCTGGATAGATTTAGAAAAAACATTTGATAAAGTATGGAAGGAAGGACTGAAAGTAAAACTGCAAAAAATGCATGTTTGTGGAAAAAATGTATAAATGGATCAGCCACTACCTTGAGAACAGAACTGCCAGGATAAAAGTACAAGGACAAACAAACAAAATGACAAACAAAAAAAAATCACAGAAAATTTTCCAGCCAGAGTACACACATCCTCCTTTGCAGATGACCTAGCCATATGGACATCTGAAGAATATATTAGTACAGCTAACATCAGAATACAGCAAGCCTTATTAGCGCTAGAGGACTGGTCAAAATCATGGCTAGTGAAGATAAGTGAGGAGAAAACAACATGCACAGTGTTCTCCCTCTCAAATAAAACTCAGCAACCTAAGCTGGTATTGAATGGAAAAATATTGCGCCGTGAAGAAAATCCAAACTATCTAGGAGTCACCTTTGATCGTCGCCTGACATGGAAAACACAGGTTGAGAAAAATCGAACAAGAGCAAGGCAGAGAATGGCAATCATGAAAAAGCTTGCTGGTACAACGTGGGGAGCAGATGAGAAAGTTCTCAAGAAGTTATATACTGGACGGGTGAGGCCAGTACTGGAATATGGCATTGCAGCTTGGGCAACAGCAGCTAAGTCAAACTTTAACAAAATAAGTAGAGTCCAAAACCAAGGAATGCGAATCATAACTGGAAGCCTGAAGACAACGCCTATTAATGAACTAGAAAAGATCACTTGTTTACAACCAATGCAGGACAGAAGAGATAGCAGAGCCCAGCAACAAGCAGAAAAATTTAGAAGATTGACAAACCACCCTATGTATAACAGGTTTAATGGTTTTGGAAAAGGAAGACTGAAGCGTAGCAACTTTGTAGAAACTGCAAAACGAAAGATTAGGGCAGATCCCATACTTAACATATCAACAGTCAAGCCCATTTACAATGCACACAACTTCCCAGCTTGGAGACAGTAGCATCTGCCTGAGATGATATAAAACATTCCTGGTATTGAGAAAAAGAACACTCAGAATGAATCCGAAAGAAGAAAAATAACCCTCAACTACATAAAAGATCATTACCCAAGCAGCAATTGGACCCATGCATATACAGATGGATCAGCCAAAGATTCAATTAAAAATGGAGGAGGAGGAATTCTCCTTAATTTAAAAAATGGAGTGATAAAAACACAGTCAGTGGCAACTGGAAAATTTTCAAGTAACTTCAAAGCGGAGGTAGAGGCTTTGAAAACTGCAGCAGAAATGCTCTTGATGGAGGAAAATAAAGAGAAGCAAATAGCTATCTTCACAGATGCAAAGTCAGCTGTCTCAATACTGAAGAGCAATAACAGCACAGAACTAGCTGACCTAAGAGCAGCACTCCATGGTCTATGCCAGAAATCCAAAAAAGTTGTAATACAGTCATCCCATCACATTGCAGTATACCTGGAAATGAAGAGGCTGACAGACTAGCAAAAAAGGGCGGACGACTACCACAGCCTGACATAGACATAACCTATGATGAGGCAAAAAGGTTTATAAAAAGCACTTATACAACCAAATGGGAATCAGAGCATCCAGGCCACCAGAAGGATGATGCATATTACAAACTCGACTGAAGAGAACAAGTAGCAATCTTCAGACTCCGCACAGGACATAACAGGCTGAAACACTACTTGTTCAATAAACTAAAGATAGGAGATACCAATGAATGTAATTGTGGAACTGGTAAAATGACAGCTAAACATTTGCTGCAGGAGTGCCCAATATATGCAGAACAGAGAAAGATATTTTGGCCCACGCCTGCTTCATTTGATGACAAGCTCTATGGAGATATCAACAAGCTCAAGTTGACTACAGCTTACTTTAACTACATTCAGGTTGACATCTAAAGGTGTTTGAAGATGTATTTAGACTGCCACACTTCATACCACAGGTATGTCGATTACAAAAGCGCCCCAGAAGCATGAAATGGAATATTGCTTGGATAGCAAATCCATTACGTGGAAAGTCCGAATCAAAAGCTCACTGTGTGGGCTTCATAAAAGGTGGAAAAAGTGTCCTAGTGACACGAAATGGAATATTGCTTGGATAGCAAATCCATTACGTGAAAAGTCCGAATCGAAAGCTCACTGTGTGGGCTTCATAAAAGGTGGAAAACGTGTCCTAGTGGCACGAAATGGAATATTGCTTGGATAGCAAATCCATTATGTGGAAAGTCTGAATCGAAAGCTCACTGTGTGGATGTCATCTGCAGACTGCATTCTTCTGGTATCCGGAGGAACAGCCTATGGTGAACGGAAGGCCCACTATACGGAAGTGAGACTAAGCAGCCATGTGCAGGACGTGACGATTCCTTGGGTGAGCCCAGTACCAGAGCGCTGTGTGATGGCTCTGCAAGTATGGAAGCCTCCTTGGATGGCGGGGAATGCCCATGGTCTGCCCCTGCCTTCCCTTGAGGACTGACCGGGATGTCTTTGGCTGTTCTATATGGGCCAGCTAGGATGGGGGATAACACCACAACAGTGAGATTCAAACGTCCTAAGAAACCCCCGGGAAGGTTAACCCGGTCAACAAATGCCCTCAGAAGTCGGATGTGTCGGCCTAACGGCGCAAGAACGCAGCTCTGCTGTAAACAGGCACAACGCAGTCACATCCGGAAGAACAAAAAAATCCGGATGAACGCAGAAGAAGAAGAAGAAGAAGAAGAAGAAGAAGAAGAAGAAGAAGAAGAAGAAGAAGAAGAAGAAGAAGAAGAAGAAGAAGAAGAAGAAGAAGAAGAAGACGAGACCGAATTTGGAATACTTTTTTTTTCTTTCGAAAATTGGAATTGGAAAATTATCCATTTGGTTAAGAATTGTCCCTTCTATATCTATGTCACATTTCGGTGTCATCATTTTCTTTGATATAATCATTATTACTGTCTTCTTGATATTCAAGGATAGTTTTTTCTTGGCACTCTCTGTTACTACAATGTCCAACAATTGTTGTAGGTCTATTGCATTATCCGCCACCAATACTGTATCATCTGTATAGCGTTTATAATAACCTCCGATTAGTATTCTCTTTGATCTCTCTCATTATTACTTGGCTATATAGGGAGAAGAGATCCGGTGACAAGACGCACCCATGTCGTACTCCTAGCTTTATCTGTTCGTAACAATTCAGAGGATAAGAGAGCCCGTTCTTAAACATTCGGTTTGCTGATGCCGTGGTAGCGGGTTCAACCCCTAGAACGGTCTGTTGGACTAAACTGCTGACAGCAGTTGTCTTTGACTTGGGGACTTAAATTACAATTACCTCGCCTGATAGCGAGAGACAATGGTAATCGTTATCATCATGTGCCATGCCGATAAGCGTGGGCGGTCATGTTTCGCCATCTCACATGATCACCAGAGTCGTGGATCAGATCTGTGTTTTTGTTTCGACCATGCCACATGGCCAAGCCATCCAGGTATTTACTTCTCTGCCTTTCCCTTGTTCTTTATCTAGAGCCTTTGTATAATAACATAAGTTAGTTGCATATCCTTTACAGGACGCCGCAGTCAACACCTGCATTATTTTCCTGCTGCGATATCTTGGCAAGTTTACGTTCAGTAGGTTGTCATTGCTTTCTGAACGACCGGCACCCATACCATTTCGTAAAATACCAACGCGTCCGTAACACCATCATCACGGAGTAGGCTTTGTGTAATAGGGAAAGCTAATGTCATCATCTTATCTCACCTCATATTGTCCCTCTTAAACCTTGCGGTATCGAGGTGAAGCATAAACAACGGGCTTCATATATATGGCGATTCCCGTGGGCTCTGCTATTCCCCCCTGTCCATCGTTTACGTTGGTCGGCCTCTCTGTACATCATTGCTCGTTGTCGTATACTGTTAGTTGGTCAAAAACTGCCATCTACTGCTTATAGTATCTTGCAGTCTAGGGCAGGGGGGCCTTGAGTCTGAGGAATCAAGGCCGAATGGCTAGTGCAGTCGCCGCGAACTGAGCAGGTTAGGATTTTCGTTTTGCCCCCGACAGAAAAAAAAAAAATCCACACCGTACCGAGATTCGAACCCGGAGAACTCGGCGTTCTTAGCCACTCAGCCAGCCTCCCCCACTGTTGGTTGGTAATCTAGTTAAATGGCCAAACCTGCTTGCTTGCTTGCTTAATTCAAAAACAAACATTCCAAATTCGATCTCGTTCAACCTGCTTTTTCAGCGTTTGTTAGAGTTGAGATCCGTGGTTTTTGTGGATGTTATCCTGTTTCTGTCTATGCTCTCTTACTAGTGAGTCCTAACTCGGACTGGTTATTTAAGCGTTTGTGCCTGTGACGTAGCTGGGGGATTGGTCGGCGAGTTATCCTGTGTGCCCGTCTCCTCTGGCGGTTTCTTTTTTCAGTGTTGGCTTCTGGCTCGTCTGTTTTGCTAGGACGCAGTCTTTATAAGGACTCCTCCTTTGGTTTGCTTGCTTTTGTTTCCGTGTTTTGTGGTCGGCCCGAAAGCAATCTCATTTGAGCTACCAATCATTCAATACTTCTTCGGTCCATTTTTCCCCGGTTGAAGACAGGATTTCCCTTGAACTTATTTGTCATTGAAAATGGGTTGCTGGGTTCGTCTTGGAGATTTTCATTGGTCTTTGGCTTGGCTCCAGCTTGCGGCTTCTCTGAGGTCTTTTGCGTGGCTTCTGCTTGTTTCTTTTGGTATTGTTCCCTTTTGGCTTTCAGCAGTTCTTTCTCTGTTTTGATGGCTTTTAGTACTTCTTCGTTTTCCTTCTTCATCTCGGCCATACGCTCCATCTTCTTTCATGTCCGCCAGCAGTTGTTCGTTGTCGCTGGTCGGAGTCGGCGTCAGCAGTGCCTTGACTTGCTTCTTCAGCTCGTCAATCTGATTTTGTAGCTGTGATGTGTTGGCTTGTGAGATGCCTGTTGCTGTTTCGCACCTCCGCAGTGCTTCCTTGTATGGTGTCTTTGTAGTTATGGCGGTCATTAAGAAATCTCTATGTCTTAGGAGGTACGGACAACCCAAATATCTTGCTCCATGCTTGCCAAGGCAGTTGGCACACTTTATGTTGTCGTTGGGCGCTCGGAAGTCCATGTCCTGTTTTGCCAGCGGACATTCCTTGAATGCATGGTGTTCGGCGCATCTTCGACAGGTCTCTGTCTTGCTGCGATACGTTGTTCTGCTGTGGCCAGCCCTCTGGCATTTTGAACATTGGCAGATTCTCGGAATGAATCTTCCAGGCTGTTGAATTTTCTCGTTCATAGATATTGTGATCGCTGCCCTCAGTTGTTACCACTGCTAGAGTAGTGGGGATCTTGGAGTACATCAGCAGCCGCTCCACCTTCAAGATTCATATATGGAGGTTCTCCTGCTGAAGCTGCTTCAGGATCTGTTCATCTGTGAGTTCCACTTGGATACGTTTGATAACCCATCTGATCGTCTGTGAGTCGGTGTTTCTGGCTCTGGTGTCTTTCTCCTTCTTTTTCTTCTCAACTGTCTTGGCTCTTGTCTGTGGGGGGTTGTTGTCGGTCTTCCTCGTGATACCTTCATTTGAGGTTACTGTACGTTGTGGTTCTTTGCTGCAGCTCTCAGGCAGGTTCTCTTCTCTCGTCATCTTTAAGGTCTTGGCGGCTTCCACGCTGCTCATCTTGTAAGTCAGGTGTCTTATGGTGTTGGTCTTGCGACGTGCCATTTTCTCCCCCGTATCAGGTTTTTTAACAGCTCAGGCGACTTGTTCTCGATAGCGCTCCGCAAGTGCGAGTCGGCTGCGATGGCCAAACCATTTAACTTACTGTTTTATTTAACCCCCACTTTAGTCCTGATTTCTTCATTTCTTCATTTCTGTCTTCTTGATACATTAAGTATTCTTACCAGGAATTAAGTATTCTTACCAGGAATCTTATTTCTGTTGATATTTTTCTTTTTTCTCTGTTTCTTTCATTGTTCAGGTCTGGCATTGGTAACATAGAGTTGGTGGGAAGATTGTGATGTAGAGTGCTTTCTTGGTATCTATTGATACGTCTTTGTTCTGTAGTATTGGTGCCATCTATAAAATGAATTGGTTTGCCTTATTGCAACTATTTTCAATCTCGTCTTCTGATTTGCCATTTGATGATATGATATTATACTTCTTAAGTACTTGAAGCTCTTTACTAAGTACTTGAAACTAATTCACACGCAAAAAATCAGCCCACATGCATAGACTACGCTTGAGTTCAAAGCGAGCGAACGCAGACATAAGTGCAGTGGCTAGCACGTTTGCCGGCAGGCGGATTTTCTTTCTTTTCAAAATCTTACTCGAGACTGGAATTTTTGTGTGTTAAAACTGACCGCCGTTCCTATATCATTATCATCATGTGCCATGCCGGTAAGCATGGGCTGTCATGTATTGCCATCTCACATGATCACCAGAGTCGTGGATCAGCTCTGTGTTCTTGTTTCGATCATACCATGTGGCAAAGCCATCCAGATATTTACTTCTCTGTCTTTCCCTTGCTCTTTTCCTATCAACCTTGTCAGTTGTCACCAAGTTCTCCAATTTATTTATTTTCATAACGTGTCCAGAAGATTGTGACTGTCTACGTATAATTTCTCTAATCAGTTTACTGTTTTCATTTGTTTCTTGAAGGACTTGGTCATTAATTTTTCTGTCTGTCCATGATATTCTTTGCATTTTTCTCAGAAACCAACTTCCAGTCATTAGATGTTTTTTCGGCTTGTCTGCCCATTGTCCACGCTTCGCACTCATACAAAAGTACACGTTCTCTGTATCTCTTCAATACTCTTTTTCTCGTTGCAATTGACATCTTTTTATTGGTCATTATGCTTTCCATCTTGCAAAAGCTACCTTCGTCATGGCAATTCTTGTTCTAACCTTTTCAAGGTATCTCAGTAGTACGTTAGGAGGATTTCCCCCCATTATTTTCCGGAGCCAAACGAGGCAGCTCTGGTGAGTATTTCCTT
This sequence comes from Cepaea nemoralis, assembly GCA_014155875.1. Taxonomy (NCBI): domain Eukaryota; kingdom Metazoa; phylum Mollusca; class Gastropoda; order Stylommatophora; family Helicidae; genus Cepaea; species Cepaea nemoralis. The sequence continues at coordinate 20,726 of JACEFZ010001659.1, read as the reverse complement.
ATCTAGCTCTATGTGACATCACGCGCCCCTGTCAAAATTGGCCCGGATTGAGAACCAGGAACCAAAGGGATATAACTCATGAATAACAAGGTTCTTGCATTATTACACCCCTTTAATAATCGCAAACGCCGGCCGTGTGCGTGTGTGCGCACGGGGGGTGGGGGGGGGGGGGGGTGGTGGTGACTGCACCGAGTTTATGATTCCTCTAACCTGTCACGCAATATTGATCACAACTTACAGGCCGGTACGACCTTGTTGGAACCTGTCTCATGTTACAAGCTCAGCGCATGATACCAATACTGACGCAAGTTAAACCCGGCAACGTCTTACACAAGTTAAACCTTGTCGCAACCTGTCTCAAGTTACATGGTCAGACACGATTTTAGGGGGAGATAGCGGTGTTTGATATCAGTGGTGATGCGTCACGACTTTGCCACGTCCTATGGCCTGACAGGTATTTTCAACTATTTTCCAGATATTTTCCAGTGGGTGATACATAACCTTTGCATAAGTAACAATTCAGGTTATTTCGTGTAACAATCCTTGGAATAACCTTTTTGTTAACTTAACAGTCAAGGGTAAATGACAATTAAGCGTAATGGGTGCTTGATATTTAAGTCTTATCAGGGGGACAAATTATCCCACTAGTACTGAATGTCCTCTGGGATGTTTTCTGTAACAACCTTGTTAAGTTTGTGGTAATTTGACATTTTGTCTGAAAATTTTACCTGCTATCTACTGACACGGCATACAATTTGTATAAATAGCTATGCACTGCTGTGATAATTCATTATACTCCGACTCAACGCACAGGTGAGTTCAATGTTGTGATGTGTCGGGTCATCACCATGTTTCAAGTATATTTATTCTTGTGAGTGTATATTTTCTCTAATCAGTTTTCTTCTTTTTTCTGTCTGTTCATGGTATTCTGTATGCATTACTTCAACACTTTAGTTGCAATGGATATCTATTTATTTTGATGTTTTCCATTTTGCTTCATCATGGCGATTCTTATTTTAATCTCTCTAGACATCATATGCCGGTCTCTCTAGCCAAGGGGTTACACAACTTTCTCTGTAGTCCCGTGTATCCACGCAGAGTAACGCTGCGCGAGAATTCGTAGTGGTTCTCCCCACGTTGGTGACTTGCGAGATAATGAGCCGGCGCTCAGAAAGCAATGGCAAACTACTGAGCGTAATCTTTCCAAGAAATCAACGATCAGCTGAAAGATACTGATGTTGGCAGCGATGTTCCCAAAGGATATGCGAATTAAAAAAAAAAAAGACATCATATGATTGTACAGCGTCAGTTATTTAAGAATGTTCCCATGTACTTAGTTATTACGTAGTGGTATTTCCGTGCGGTAAATAGTGTTACCGACACATTAATGTAATATTTATTAGCACAGTCTAGCTCCGTTTTCAGATAACTACACATTTTGAAAAGTTTAAAAATTCAGAAACTTTAAGTTAAAGCAGTAGTAAGTTTCACGAGTTTAATATTTTAAGATTTTTTAAAATTAAAAAAAAATTATAATTTCAATTTGTTTTAAAGTCAGAAAGTTAAAGTTAAGGAAGTAATAAGCGTTAAAGGTTAAAACAAAAACATGAGTTTTTAAAAAAGTTTACAAAATGTAACACATTTTTAAAAAGTTTAAAAAGCTAAAACAGTGTCAAAAAGTCAGAAGCTTAAGTTAAGGAAGTATAAAGTGTTGAAAGTTTAAAAAACTTAAGATTTTAAAAAGTGTAAGTAATATTTTAAAAAATTAAAAATTTAAAAATGTTTAAAACAGTATCAGAAAGTCGGAAACTTAAAGTTAAGGAAGTAACGAATGTTAAAATAAAAAAAAAAAAGACTTAAGATTTCAAAAAGTTTTAAAAAATTTAAAAAATTTAAAAATTTTAATAAATGTTAAAGTATTGTCAAAAGGTCAGAAAATTGAAGTCAAGGAAGTAACAAGTGTTAAAAGTTAAAAAGAACGTGAAATGTAAAAAAAAGTTTAAACAATTTGTTAAAAATTTTTAAAGATTAAAATATTTTTAAAACAGTGTCAAAAATTCAAAAACTTAAAGTTAAAGAACAAACAAGTGCTAAAGTTAAAAAAAAAAATTGAGAGTTTAAAACGTTTAAACAAATTAAAAACATTTTTAAAATTTAAACGTTTAAAACAGTTTCAAGAAGTCAGAAAGTTAAAGAAGAAACACTGGTTTCCCTTTGTCTGATCAGTAAAGGTAACCGTGGTAAAATTTCCTCCAACACACAAGGGGAGGAGCTCGAGACTGCACTTGAAACCACTGACCTGGTTTGGATCAACAGTTGCTGTGTCATCAGGACAGCAAGCCGTCCAGGTGATGAAGGCAGTGCTATTGATCTGGCGCTGATTTCTTCTTCACTCACTACAGTTTGTAGATGGGGTATCCCAGGGTACCATGGCAGCGACCACCACCCTTGCAGCATATTGATGGAGAAAGGCAGAACCAGACAGCACAAGTCAACGGTCAAGACTTTCCAGTATGACAGTACAGGGAAAGCTGTGGTGAGCAAAATAAGATGCAACAAGCGCAGAAAGCATCAGGGCAGGATAAAAAGCTGGGAGCAGCCACCCTGGTGGAATTTTGAGGCAGAGAAGGCCTGAATGGATAACGCAGTGCTGTAAGGAAATGACAAAACGCCAAAAAGAACAGAGTTGCCCATCCTAGTCCCTGCATGCACTTAGAAAGAGAGATGCATACAAAAGTAAGCTATTTCAAAATACTTGTCAAGGAGGTCAAAAGTGAAAAATGGGCAGGGGTATGTCAAAGAGTAAACACAGACAAGTCACTGAAATTGTTCTGGCGACAACATAAAAGATGAGTGGTGTAGCCAAGAATAAGAGCATTTCTGACTTCCAAGGTGCTGACCTCATCTGGCAGAGGACTGACGAGAATAAGGGAAAAGCCCTCTTCGAACGTTTTAGAGCAACCAGACAGACATGAGAAGTCGAAATCTTGCCAAGGAGGCCACTTCAGACATGTGCAAGGTCCAGAACATTTAGGTTGAAGACACAGTGAAAGTGAAACAAATCAAGGCTGTGCTTCGACGATAAAAAAAAAACTGTGCCCCAGGGACAGTTGGCATAAGATACGATGACATTAATAGGTGTACCGACAACGAGCTAAAGAAACTAGCAGACATTTATAATAACAGTATAGGGAGCGCTAACATAAAGGAGGAGTGGTTACATAGCTATCTGATTCCCTTGCCAAAGCCTGACAAAGAACACACACAAATGCAGGGATATAGTGTAATAACCATGCAGAATACAACAGGCAAGCTGCTGGAGAAGTTAATTGCCAGGAAAATATCAAGCCAGCTAGAGAAGCAAGGTGTTTTCCCCCTACCCTGGGAGGGTACTGCCCAAAAAGAGAAACCTGGACCAATGCAGCTGATTTTGCCCATGACGTCTATGAAGGTCTCCACTCAGGCATTGAAACCTTTGCTGCAGTGATTAATCTTGAGGACGAGTTCAACCGAGTATCATTGGATGTCTTAATGATTCAGTTTCTTGAGCTCAAGATAAGTCCTTTCCTCCCTAGTTAGATCGTCGCAGCCCTATTCCAACGGAAAGTAGGTTTCAGTTGTGGTAGTTGGACTTCGGAACCAACAACAATATATCCTGGCCTACCACAGGGATCACCATTATCTCCGGTGCTGTTCAACGCCTACACTGTGAGAATACCCAGCGATCAAATCACTGGACCAGGGAGGACACTGTCATATGCCGACGATGTTTTAGTGTATCGTCAGGGTAAGGATAGAGATCAGGTTGCTGTGGAACTACAAACCGAACTCAATCGCACAAGTTCTTGGTGTGTTGAAGCTGGGGCAATTGTCAACCCAACAAAGGAAACAGTGACATGGTTCTCTTTGAATAACCATATTGTCAACACTCCAACACTAACAGTAAATCTGTGTTCAGAGATTGTGGAAATAATGCAGGCAATGAATTACCTGGGTATACGTTTTGACCGAAGCCGTGCTTATAATGAGCACATAGACCAGATGATAACAAAGGCCAAGAGGGAGTTGGCTACGATGCGGATGATTTCAGCAGCAAACTGTAAGCAGCGCCATCTATGTCTTCTATACGAGGGTCTGGTCATGTCTGTTTTTGAGTATGCGATGGCAATCCTGACTCTCAGCCGTCAGCAGATAGAAAGGATGGAAAGGATACAGAACGAAGCTATGCACATTATTCTTGGATGTACAAGAGATACAGCTTGCAGGGCGATGTGCTACCTTCTTTATTTTGTAACCATTGAAGACAGAATACAAATTTGCAGAGGACGTGCCTACCTCAGAATTAACGCAAACACACAACATCCACTGCATAGTGAAATTAGGAACGTGAAGGGGGCAGCAGGTTAAAAAGAAGTCGTGAATGGGTCAAGCCAAAGACATTCTTCAAAAGGTATGTGCACTTGAGGACTTAGAACTTGGCGTGGAGTGGGTAAAAGTGCCAACAGATGTCTGTACGTCTTTTTCTGTTTGCATCCAACTAGACAGAAAATTACTAGATTTACTAGACATTTACTAGACAGAAAATGCAGACAAGAGAATCCGCCTTCCGTGGAGGTGGAAGTACAAGCGTTGATTTTCGAGAATTCATTAGACGGTGTAGCTGTCATCTACACAGATGAGTCGGTCGTCCGACATGTGAGAAGCTCATGAGGCACAGACATTCACTAGGGCATGTTTCCTTAGCGACTCAATGAGCATGCTCACCAGAATAGAGATGGGGTGGATCCGAAGAGAGTGGTTGCTGTCTCTGGTGCGGTCTCGGCTGGCAAAGTTAGTTTCATTTTCGTGCCAGGGCATGCAGGAGTACAAGGAAATGAGCGGGATGACATGCTTGCAGATAATTCTACTGTGGAGGGCGGACGCGCCATGGACCAGGCTGACATTCTTTATGCTCTACGAGAAGTAAGACTTTTGAGAGAACTAAGTGATGACTGTGAATCTACAACTATGGCCAGACTGCGAGAACAGCAAATTAAAAGAGGTGTGGCCAAACAAGAACACTACGCACGAAGCCAAAGAAGATTGATAAACCAACACAGAACTGGTGTCGTTAGCCGCAAAACACTGCGGGATTTGCTGAGGAGGGGATCCGAGCACTTATGGACTGAATGGTTCGATGTGCAATGATGACGATCTGTCAACTAACTAACTAACTAACTAACTAACTAACTAACTAACTAACTAACTAACTAACTAACTAACTAACTAACTAACTAACTAACTAATTGATCACTAAAGTGTCTGATTTGTTGTCTCTACATATTAAAAAAAAATGTTTCTAACACGGGAAAGCTCGACACGACTGGTATTTTGTCACTCACGGCACAACTGGTCATTGTCACAGACATAAAGGTTTGTTGGTTCACTTACTCTGTCATATCACCACATCTCTGCCTCGTCTAAGTTTGTTTATGTGTGACATATTTCTTATGAAACATCAGTGTTGCCATGAACATGTATGATCACTAAAAGTGTCTTATTTCTACAGATATATATTGTTTACTTTTTCGGTTCACTAAAGTATTCCGATGTGTTTCTACAGATTTAAACTTTGCTACCACGGGAAGGAGCATTTTGAGCTGTGTTTAGATTATCGAGCTATGTATAACCAGTGAAATCTAGATTGTTTGATTGATTGATTTAGGAACCGACATCACAGCATTCGGGCATTCCCATAAGCGCTCCGTCCCCATCCTCAGCAGCCAGCGAAGAGTTCCTACACCAATAGTACCAGTAGCAATCTGATTATATGTCCGTCTCGCCTTTCCTCTGAGCGTCGAGCGTCGGCCAGATCCCCTCGTCACTCCTCGCTATCTCATTCTTGCCAGACCATGGTGATCCATTTGCTCCTATGAGGTGTACATGTGCTCTCACAAGGCAGCAACCACATCTGCCTTGTCATGCATCAATACTCAACCAAGTTCTGCACAGCCAGCCAATCTGTCCGCATGTTCATTTCCCAGCATATCGGCATGTCCTGGATAAAAGATCCAGGCGATGCTTGTCACCCGTGACCTCCGAAGCGAAGTAAGCCACTCCGCATGAAGCCTGCCCTTCCTCACTCTCGTCAGCATGCTTTCTGAGTCAGTTACAATCACGATGTGTGTGTGTGTGTGTGTGTGTGTGTGTGTGTGTGTGTGTGTGTGTGTGTGTGTGTGTGTATGTGTGTGTCGTATTCTCCATCCAGCGGAGAGCCGCAGTGACTGCCTCCACTTCCATTCTTAAGCTGGATGTTGTGGTATCATATGCCAGGCTCTTCTGCACCAAACATCGACCATTACCTTTGGCTATGAACCCCAAGCCACTTCTCTCACCTCTTAACACCGAACCATCTGTGTAGATAATCACATCACCCGGGCGAGCATTATCCTGAATTAGTTGCTGGATTTCCACTTCCGTGGCCCCTGCTGGCCACTCCCTGCACTCCCGGCTCATCGTGATTATAACTCTGCACAAGTCTGACTGCTGCGCTGGCACTCTGACCCACTCCTCTCCTCGCCTAATGTTCTCCAAGATGCACACCAGTCTGATCGTATCCTCCGCTTGTGAAATCTAGATACAACTGGAACTGTGTTCAATTATAGGTACATGTGAAAGGTGTTTCCTCATTGCTGTGTGTTAACTATTTGTTTAATGTAGTACACGAAACATCTGTATACGACTAATTATACGATATCAACTGTCATGTCTGCTGTCTATATGCCTTCACATTGTGTTAAAGTCATTGTGTGTATTATACCAATGTGCATAAGATGTTATTTGCTTAATCATCTTTAATGTTATATAGCTCACACACACACACACACACACACACACACACACACACACACACACACACACGCGCACGCACGCACGCACACACGCACGCACGCACGCACACATCTCCAACTGGTCTCGCCGCTATGAGATCGCAGTAGACGTAGACGTTTTGCAGATTGTTATTCAGGTCTATCGTCACTTGGCCTTCCATTAATGCGTTGGCATGTGATATCCTGGATGAAGGAAGCCTAATATCTCTTTCAGCTGGTCTCTAAACGTAGCAACGGCACCCGCTTCAAATATTTTCACTATGACTTTCTTTGATGCGTTGTTGAAATATAATCTGATGCGGGTCTGGTCATCCACCTCTGTCTCTGTCATTATTCGATTCAGCTCCGCTATAAACGTGTCTGGTGAACTGTACAGGCCCGGGGGACACAGCCTTCTGGACACTCTTCTGTTGTATGAATTGTATCATAAACACACTTAATTCTCTTGCACATTGCAGTAGTAGCTGGGAAATTGAATTTCGACCAGGCCCACTTTGTAATGTTGACTCACCTCAATAGTCTGTAGTAACTTGACACAATAGTGACCGGGCGTGTTTTTTGGAAACATGTTAGTCGAAACATTGCTCGGTAATGTCATGTAGAAACTCATAAAATATGGTTCGGTAACAGGTAACCCAGACAACTACTTAATAGAGCAATCCACGGGAGTCTCTGTGGCTAAGTGGTCAAGCCGTTTGCCTCGTGCTCCGAAGGTTGTGGGTTCGATTTCGGGCCGCACCCTTCGGTTTACGAGTTAAATGTTTCGGAGACTCTTGTGGGCCGTCGCTAAAAGCTACGGAGTTCGTGCTTTGTGCGACGCTTTCCGTGCTACGGAAAGGGACCGAGCCATATGGGATAAAACCCGGTGCAATGAAGTCGGCCCAGTCGACTTTTAAGCTACTTTTTTAAGCAATCCACAGCTTGCCCTCGGGTGCTTCGGCACTGCCTCGAGACAGATTGAATAGTGAAACGCCTATGACGGTATATATAACTATTGTCAGAGAGAAGAAGACAATCTCTGGTACTCGTTGTTCAAAAATTTAACAGAAAGAATTACTTCCCCTTCTGGGTTATTTTGTGGGTGCAATACGCTAGTTTCCACATAGGTTTCTTCCATTAGTCTCGTTATCTTGTTAGGTCTGAAACCCGACTTTTGAATGACGAATTATACCCAAACCACTTCACTAAATACTTTTTACCACCACCTCTCCTGGGTCTTTCTTGCAAGACTGTTTCGATCCGATACATTTGTTTATCACCCTCCAACTGTATTTCTTCTCGGTAGAAATAACATAGAAGGTCCTCCCATGAATCGTCTTTTAGCACATATGTCACCGGACTAGTTGGTTTATACGGCTGACGGTAAACAGTTATTCTGTCCACAAGGGCATATAGCCCTCTTTAAACTGTTGTTTGTGTTGAGCCAACCTGACCCGGTCCCCATGCTGTAAAATTGACTTTTCTTGATATTGTCTTCTGATACAGATTATTCCACACCTCTTCTTGATTGGTGTAGTTGACTTGCACGGGCGCTATGCGAATAATTCTGTGATACGACCCGTTGTAGTTTTCGATCAGCCTATCTATCACAGCAACGTAGCGCAGTGTATTGGTCTTGGTGAAATACCGCCACATTTTTTCCTTAAGGGTCCGATTGAACCTTTCCACTATCGTGGCTTTAATATCTTTATTCTCAGTGGTAAAGAAAGGCACACCTCGGTCTTTCAGAAATTTTAAGAAGGTCCGGTTGACAAATTTCAAGCCTTTGTGGGTCTGAAAATTTACCGGTTGTCTATCAGCAACAATTTTACTCACGGCCTCTACTAACTCTTTCCCCGTCTTCTTCTTGATCGGGATGGCCCAGGTATATTTACTAAACACATCGAGACACGTCACTAGGTACGACATCCCACCGTTGTATCTTTGTAATAGTCTCATATCTATCAAATCGGCTTGCAATTATTGGTTTATACCACCGGTTATGGTCTGACATCTCTTAAAATGGCGACGGATCAGTTTATGTATAGTATACGTATCCTGATGTTGTAACCAGGTCTCCATTTTCTCAGCATTCAGTTGACTTTGGCGTTTTAAGCTTGCGGCATCGCCGTAGGCTATGGGGTTCTGCGGGTCGTAGTACTTTCTTATTTGCACGGCCATTTTCCCCACTTGGGCGTAGATATCTTATTCTTCCTCTTATTTCGCCTGAGTCTGTACGGCGGTTTTATATCGACTATTTGACTCTTGGGCTCGCTTACTTGAATAGGTGTTGGTTGAGTGGGTGTCTCGACTACTGGTGCCGATAAACTGCTGACTTCATGTTGTTGTTCCTTGATATCCACTACGCCTAAGGGCTTGTGTCTGTACTGATCGAGGCGACTCAAATACCGCTGCAAAGTTTGCTGATACACTCTGGCTTTCTCCCGAGGTGGTAGCTCTTCAGTTTCCAGGACTTATTGCATTTGATGATCCAGGTCACACAGGTTATCCGTATGTGTGTTTGATGGTACATATGGTTTGTCCAGCAGCCGGGGGTTGATCAGGATCATTTGCTTCATTCGAAACCCACGGCGCTTTTCAACACGTTTAGAATGGGGCCGAGTAAGGCGCCTATGGAACCACCTTGTTGCAAGATGTGTTTCCGTTTCTTGATAGATTGCTTCTTACCCGTGAGAGCTCTCATACTGTTTTGTGCCACTGCAGACACCTCTTCTGAGCCAGTGTCAGTGGAACATTACCTTTTAACACGTTGTGACAGCATTTGCAAATTGATTAGACACGGTCCAGAGAAGCTGTTTTAATTACGGCTGTTATGGTAGCTGGCTTCACCTCGCCCAAAAACTACAGCATGGCCTCGTGACGTTTAAGCCGGTTGAACATATTATTTGGGAACTAGACGACTTGACATTGATTGGGAAAAATAAGGATTCACAAGCGGAGCTTATCCGGTGTTTACTGTCGAAGGTCAAAGAACAAATACCCGCGTGGAGCCGTTGTCGCATCCTTAAAATTCTCTTTGATGTATGCCACGCCGCTTGGGTAATTCTGTTTTGTCAGCTTATAATCTGCGACCCGTCTCGAGGGTTCTTAAATACCACTAGATAATACAAACGCAGACTGATGGTTCTTTGTTCTTTATTCTTACCAAATAGGTTCTGTACTATATACATAACGCTGAGGTTGCGATAATGACTACCGATAGTAAATAGTTTGGTCACTCTGTCATCTGTCTCAGACATTAGGTCATCTATTAAAACTAACCGGCGTCTATCCCCTATCAATTTTTCCATATCCGGCAGGCATTAGTTAAATTGGACACCCTTCATAGCCTCATACATTGGTTGCCTTCTCCATAGCACCATATATCTTCCTCTGGAATCGGACCGATCATGTCTGGCAGATGAGCCAGGAACTTTTGCACAAAGACCGATTTTCCACTCCCCGTTGGGCCCGCAATCAGAGCCGTAAAAAACACCTACCCATCCACATCACGTAGTTTATTGGGTTCGAACCCGCCGCGCCCGTTCGACCCGCCCCACCCGCCTGATCGCCCACCCGCGCATGCAAGCATACACGCACACGATCGGATGTTACGATTATTAAAGAGATATATTATTCCAAAAAACTGGTTATTCATGAGTTATATCCCTTTGGTTCCGGATTCTTAATCCGGAGCCGATTTTGACGTCACATAGTGCTATATAAGGAAATACTCACCGGATCGGCCTCGTTTGGCTCCAGAAAATAATGGGGCGGGTATAGTAGACCGATCCGTACGCCTCTGACAGAAGAGTAGGGACAGGACAGTGCCCTTGAATGACAGGACAGGCTCACCTTGGACGGGACGACGCAGTACGCCTGTACAAACAGACGAGTGAAGGACAGACCCGACTAGCACGACCTTCACGGACTCCACGAGAGTCAAGTACCTCGTTACCACCTAACTGAGTAGGCATCGGCAGACGGGACTCAGACGTGGATGAGAGAGGATGCTTGAATGAGTTTGAGAGAATAGACTATTTGCTTAGACTTCAGTGCCCATGAATGTGGGCGCTATCAGCCGTGTGTTCGTGTGCGTGCTGAAGCACGAAGAAGCTATGCTTTTGTAGTTAAGAGTTTTTTCGAGAGCTGTGTGAGTTTGTAAGGAAGTTGTATAATTATTCATATTACGATGCATGAATATTAAACATGTATTGATTTATATTATGTTCTCATGCCTCATCTGACTCGCACCACCTACCTGTCAACCCTGTATATAAACCCCTAGAGACGTTGACAGGCTACTTTTGGGGGATCGCTCCGTTTTGGCGATACCCTCGGACAGTTAAGGTATATAGTCTAACATTAAATAGTATATTTTGACTGTTCTTGGGTTAACCAAGTAAAACTAGTGAGCACACAACTACGACGATCATTTCTAAACATAGTTGAAGAAATTTCAAGTAACTCTCCACACTCAAACTGATCTAATCATCCTTCTCACCACCAACATACGAAATTTGACTGACATGACTATATGACGATACTAATGTTTGTCTTTCCCCACTACAGAATGTGTAAAGTAATGTAATACCAAATATTGTCAAGCGCAGAGATCTTCAAGTACAGAAGTCAACAGTGGTGACGGAGCAACTCCCCTGTAACAAGCTAAGTAGTACCACATTTCTTTTGATCCCACTAAATAGACACTCATCTTTTTCAGATATGTAAATTTGATAACTATCTTTTCAAAACACTAGAAGGAAGATAATCAACTTTTGTACACAATATTTATTTTAAAGGGAGATAATTATTTTGTGTATAAATATTATTATTGAAAATTGTAAAAATGTCAACTCTGGAAAAGTGCATTGAGTTAGGAAAACAGCTAGGTTACTCAGGTGATCAACTTGCAGAATGGAGTGAAATGAAGCATATAGAAAATTTGCTAAGAGAAGAGAAAGAGCAAGAGCAACAGGAAAAAGCACTATAACGCGAACAGAAGAAGTTAGAATTGGAAGCAGCTAATAAAAAGTTATGAATGAATCACTGAAAAACGAGAAGTAGATTGAGAGCTTTACCAAAGCCCGACTACAAAAAACAATGGACGTTGCGGCCAAAGCCTTCGTCAGCACAGAACAAACAAACAAAAATAGATGAACAAATACACGATCGACACTACATGAAAGTATAAATGTCAACTTATCTGTGTCCTAGCATGAACAGCTATCCATGGATGGTATAACAAGAGAATAAAGATATATAATAAAGAGAATAAAAATATTCTTATTCTTGTTAATAAAAAGTTAGAAAAGGAAGCGGCTTACAAAAAGTTAGAAATAGAAGCGGCTAACAAAGAGTTAGAAATACAAGCAGCTACCAGACAGAAGTAATTAGAATTAGAGGCTAAGAAAATTAAGGCCGAAACCCAAATGAAAGTAAAGCAATTAGAAATTGACCCTCTGATACAGATTTCAAGTAATAAATTAAAAAGCAAAGAAGAAGAGTAATAGTTCAAAAAGTTTCAAGGAATTGTTAAACCCTTTTGCTCAGGAGACAGCATCTCTGCCTGGACAGAGAACTTCGAGACCCTAATGAAGTGCCACGAAATTCTTAAAGAAAACTTTGCCATTATATATATGCGCAACTTGGTACTTGAGCCATTAAAAGTTATATAAACTATACCCCAGGAATTAAGAACAGACTGTGAGTATATCAAACATAGAATAATGCAACATTTTCTTCTTGATGCTGCTTGATATCAGGTACAATTCCCCAAATTATGCCCAAAATCCAATCAAACGTTCATTGATTATGTGTCAGTTGTCCAAGATAAATTCAGTAAATGGATAAATGCAGCTAAAGTTGATAAGAGTTTTGATAAACTAAAAGACCTAATGGTGACATGAACAAAATTATAACATCAGTACCTACATCCTTGGCAAAGTTTTTACAACAGAAGTGATTGTGCAATGCATTCAGCAACTTGAACAGAAAGGGAGCCGCATATTTTTACAGCTAAAAGAGATATCTTTCACACTAATTCCAGTCAAAATGAAGTAGCAGCTGCTGTAAACATAAAACAGTCAAAACCATTCAACTACAAAAGTAGACCAAAAGCAAAATTTGCACCATGTCTATATTGCCATATTGCCATACTGTCACATGACCAATATGATTGTGTGATGAATCCCTAATTATCAAACTCACCTTGAAATGATGGTGAGAAAGCAGAAATCTAAACGATATGAATACAAAAGAGCAGTCAAATGTTATTTTTGTAGGACCTGGGGCCACTACTCAGCCAATTGCAAAGGTCGCCGTATGTTGAAAAACATAAACGCTGCTCTGATTGGCACGTCGAGTTCAGACGACGAAAGTGAGGATGAATGTGAGAAAGTGCATGAAGATGTCAATGTATTAGAAGCTATTGATATATTTAACTATGATGATTGTACAACTTGTAATAAATTTCGAACAGATGGGATTTTAGAATGCAGGCATGCCATTCCAGTTACACATGAAAATGTCAATGCCGTTGTATCATCTAAAGACAAACTCGAATTCCAAAATGGGTTTGTTAACAACCAACACTGCCGTATCCTCCGCGATAGCGGTTCGACTTTGATTGGTCAAAGGAAAGCATTTGTAAACAAGACTGACTATACAGGTAAAGTTATCACATGTCGCACGTTTGTAGGCAACGTAGAAAAATACCACTTAGCATTAGCAGAAATCCACACACCTTTTTGTTTTGTCAGGGAAAGTTATTTGTGCTGTTTTAGATAACCCCTGCACTGATTTGATTGTGGGAAATCTTCCAGATGTTAAAAACTGTTCAAACAGAGACATTAATATTTGGGAACGAAGTCATTTCAACATTAATGCAGTAACAAAACCAACTGCAAACAAACAAAAATATAAATGTGGAAAACATTCAGTACACGTAATAATTCCAAGGGAGACTACCATTGATGAAACCATAAAACAAACAAGTGAAGCGGAATACGCTAACGCCTCCCAAGTTAATCAGGTCAAATTGACACATACAAATTTCATCAACAGTACTGACAAACCTGCAAAAGCTGTTCCAATCACCAAATTAACATCACAACACATCGTCCACGCAAACAAACACTATGTAAACAAAACAAGTAAAACTTTATATTTAAGACTAGAACCACATGCCCTACTGTCACTACTGCTATTAGTAATTACAATGATGGCAGCACTGCTTACACATCAAAAGCAGTTAACACCAGCCATAGTGCTGGTGATAAACCATCGATCTGTGATACTGACAACTTTAATGATAAATCAGGCAACACCATTTCATACTGAAATCTTAAATACAGTCAGAATCTAGATCCGTTATTACTTTTATTTTCATTCATTACTTTCATTTTTCGTGGCATCATTTTGGATGTCTGAGAAGGATGTATTTGAAGGTGTATTCCGACAATGTGAGTCATTGATTACTTCGGTCCGAATAGTCCCTATATAGTAAGATTAGCGAAGGTATGAGACTCTTTGATCAACTAACCAAGATGTTACCACAAGAATAGCATCAGCCGGCTTGTGCCTCCAAGTGTATCAGACAGGTTACTACCTACGGTTACCACCCTTTACCCACAAATACCATGACAAAACTATTAATTCCCTTTACGCCCTTGACAAATTAGTCCAAACTAATTGGATTGTGTCACGTACAAGTGCCACAACGAGGGGAGGAAGGGAAGAATGTCAAGGTCTTAAGGGGGACATGACGGAGAGGACAGAGGACCGACATAGGACATGGGAATAGTGCGGGTATAGTAGACCGATCAATACACCTATGACAGAAGGGCAGGGACAGGACGGTGACCTTGAATGACAGGACAGGCTCACCTTGGACGGGACGACGCAGTACGCCTGTACAAATAGGCAAGTGAAGGACAGATCCGACTAGCACGATCTCCAAGGACTCCACGAGGGTCAAGTACCTCGTGACCAGTGAAGGACAGACCCGACTAGCACGATCTCCACGAGGGTCAAGTACCTCGTGACCACCTAAATGAGTAGGCAGCGGCAGACGGGATTCAGACGTGAATGAGAGAGGATGCCTGAATGAGTTTGAGAGGAGAATAGACTATTTGCGTAGACTTCAGTGCCCATGAATGTGGGCGCTATCAGCCGTGTGTTCGTGTGCGTGCTGAAGCACGAAGAAGCTAAGCTTTTGTAGTTAAGAGTTTTGCGAGAGCTGTGCGAGTTTGTAAGGAAGTTGTATAATTATTCATATTACGATGCATGAATATTAAACATGTATTGATGTATATCATGTTCTCATGCCTCATCTGTACTCGCATCATCTGCCTGTTTGAACCCTGTATATAAACCCCTAGAGACGTTGACAGTTATGTTTCCTTCTTCCTAGCGACGACCATAATCTGGAGTATTGCTACATACCACGAAAGGAAAAGAATGATCAAATTAGTCAAAAAGCCACCAAATTCTGCTCTAGACGACTACCACCTTATTGACAGATACTAACGAATAATTATTCTGCGTCAGAACAGGGCACGCTAGATTACGCAACCACATGTATACACACATGTGGATTGGCGACGCAAACAGCAGATCACATACACCAAGACTGCCATAGAAATGACATCCATAAACTACAGTGGAAGAACTCTATGGAAAACTGAGTGAACTACAAAAGACAGTTAAATTCATACAAGAAACCACATTGCAGTTATAGACACATTTCAAGCGAATGAAAGAAGAAGGAAAACCAACTCACCACAAGTCGTCTTATCTTTTGCTATCTTATACGGCTCCATTCATAGGTCCCCCTTCTTCACCCCCCTCCCTATTGTTGCTCTCTGTCTCTTCTCTTCTCCATTTGTTTTTAGGTCACCCTCTATGTTTGTTTGCCACATGGGCTCCAGACAAAGGCATTTCTACTTATACAATTCTCAGATGTTCTCAATGTGCACCCTACCAGTGTCAGCATTTTTACCTCACCTCTTGGATTCACTGGTGTTTGTTTAGATCTCTGGATGAGCTTTACATTAGTGGTTCTGTTATATTATTTTGGGTTTATTCCCATGACATTTCCTGCTACCAATTCTAGGTTGGGTTGACAATACGCACAATTATGACTTGCTTACGTGCTTTACTCCAATGACACACAAGCTTATATATTTTTATTTGCTTGGAATTATAACCAGGGCAAAAGAGAACCACACAATACTGTAATAGTTACCTGCCACCAGTAATGGTCTTTGGTCATGAACGGTTAGAACCCCCCCCCCCCCCGATGTGTCTCCACCTTGCCTCGAGGGGGAGGGGGGGGGGTTGAGTGTCCCAGTGGCCCCAAGCACTATGTTGATGGATACACAACTACATGTCGGACAGCTCTTGAGATAGGGACCAGACTAAAAGAGACACAACCTGCTGCTCTGCTGGTAGACTGAAGATAGCAGTCAAGAGCTCAAATCAGGTGCTCGAAGCAACTAATACTTGGTCCAGACACATACGCTGAGGAATATGGCTGAACGCCTCTAAGGCACTAACCCCTAGATGTGAGAACCGGGCCTTCTTCTTCTTCTTCTTCTTCTTCCGTTCGCTTGAAATATGTCTATAACTGCAATGCTGTCTCTTGTATGAATTGAACTGTCTTTTTCAGTTCACAAAGCGGTCCATAGAGTTTATCTTCCACTGTCGTCTCTCTAGGCCAGAAGGTTTGCCTAAATATGTTATATTTTGGGCAGTCTTGGAGTATGTGCTCTGCTGTCTGCGACGCCAATCCACATGTGCACATGGCTGTTTCACCAATCTTGAATTTTGTATACATGTGGTTGCGTAATCTATTGTGCCCTGTTCTGAGGTGCAGAATAATGGCCTGTTCTGGTCTATCCATAACGTGGTAGTCATCTTGAGCAGGTTTTGGTGGCTTTCTGACTGGTTTGATCAATCTTTTCTATTGGTGGTATGTAACGGGCACATCAGGCTGTTCTTCTTTGGCTCCTTCCTTAGCCAATTGATCAGCTCTGTCGTTTCCGGGTACTCCACAGTGAGATGGTATCCACTGTATAGTGACCTTATGCTGACTGCTAAGTTCAAAAAGTAGTGTCCTTAGTACTGGCAATTTCCAAGACAGGAGCGCCTCGAGTACTGATTTTGCATCTGTCAATAGCACCACAGGTTGTGTACCATTGCTGGTATTTAGTAATTTCTCTGTTGCTATCTTGATTGCCTCAATTTCAGCATCGTAGTTATGGCAGTACTTTCCTGTTGGTACTCTAGCTGTGTCCCTGGTATTATTTAGGTATTCTATGTACACTCCCGCTCCTCCATTTCGAACAGCATTTTGTGCTGATCCATTTGTGTAGACTCGGATCCAGAGGTCCTATGGGTATTCTTCATCAAGGAAGCTGAGAGTGGCTGTTCTGCGCTGCACACTGTTCTGTTCTTCCTTGTCAAATATTCCTCTCACTTTTGTCTGGATTTGTAATGATAGTCTATGCTCATCTTTCCATGGAGTTCGCTCTGGAATAGTTGTTAGGGGGATACCAACTGTGGGCAGATCGGTGGTTTCTCTGCAGAGTCGTTTGGCCTGGTGGATAAAACTACTTCTTTTCAACCGCCCCATAGCTAGGTTTTCAAATCTGTTCTTCATAGGGTGGCCTGGCAAGCTGAGGAACTTTTCTGCTTGTATTAGCGTTTTCGTATCTCTGCGCTCACTTAGTGCTTGTGTCCTCCCCATCTTCTCCATTTCCACTATAGGGGTTGATCTCATCCCTACTGTGGTGACTCTAAGTGCTTGATTTTGCACTTTGTCCAGCTCTTGTAGTGTGGTTTTTGATGCCGAACACCATGCAGTTGACCCGTATTCCAGGTGTGGTCGTATGCTCTGTTGATAAACTTTGCTAAGTATTTTCCCACTGGCTCCCCATGTGGTTCCACTTAGCTTTCTCAGGATGGTTATTTTCCTTCTGGCTTTTGCTACTGCTTTGTTGATGTGCTTTCTCCATGTCAGCCTGCCATCAAATGTTACTCCAAGGTATGTTGGTTCTTTATCTTCTCTTAGGGGTGTTCCATTTATCTGGATGGTCCCTGCCTTTTGTTTTGGAGAGAGGGTAAATAGGATGGTGCTGCACTTGTCTGTGTTTATGCTGACACACCATCTATTTGCCCATGCAACAAATGTATCTAAAGCTCTTTGTAGTAATCTGGCGGCCACTGATGCATGTTCATTTGTGCTCCATAGAACCAGGTCATTGGCGTACATTGCGGCTTTAATTCCATGCGGTAGATTAGCAACGAGATCATTGACGAAGATTAGAAGTGCAAAACAGAGGTGCGATGCTGAGCACGCTACATGCTTAGTTCAGATACTTGTTCGAAGACTCTCAGCTGGGGGATATGAGGGATCCTCGGATGAGAGGGTCTGGCCGTCTCTCGCTCACTGATGCCCGGAGCCGGCAGCATAAGTAGCTACCTCTTGAGCCATTACTAAAGATAGAAAAGCGCCCCAGTCGCACGAAATGGTTACGGAAAATGTCTATATCTATACTCATAGAGTGAGTGCAGTCAAAGGTGAAAAACGTCTCATTAACACGAAATGGAACGCTTGGCTAGCGAATCCATTGCGTGGAAGTCCGAAGCTAAAACTTACCTAGTGGATGTCGTCCGCAGACTGACCGTTTCTGGTTTGTGCGGGGAGCGGCGAGTGGCTAACGAAATGCCCAATATATGGAAGTGAGGAATTAAAGCAGCCACGAGCAGGATATGGCGATTCCTCGGGTGAGCCCAGTCTCAGAGCAATATGTGCCGGCTCTGCAATTATGGAAGCCTCCTTGGATAGTGGGGAATGCCCATGGTCTGCCCCTGCCTTCCCTTGAGGGTTGACCGTGATGTCTTTGACCGTTCTACCTTGACCAGCTGAGATGTGGGCGACACCACAACAGTAAGAGTCTAACGTGCCTCGAAACCCGAGGAAGGCTAACCTCATTAAAAATGCCCGCCGAAGACGGAAGTGCCGTCCTACGGGTGGCAAAATAAAAATTGGCACTACGCAATTACGTCCGAGTGAAATGTCTTTCGTGCTAGGAACAGCTCTGACTACCTAGTTTTCCGAATGCCTATCGTGTCCTGAAAAGCTCTGACTAGCTAGTTTTCCGAATGTCCATTGTACCCAGAACAGCTTTGACGGGCACAGCGACAAGCACATGTCCTAATCAAAAACTCGCTGAGTGGATACTGTCTGCAGACCGGTCTGGTTTGTGCGGAAAAGGCCCGTGGTGAACGAAATGCCCAATACATTGAAGTGAGGAATTAAAGCAACCATGGGCAAGACGTGACGATTCCCTCGGTGAGCCCAGCACCAGGGTGCTATGTGTCGGCTCTGCAACTATGGAAGCCACCCTGGATGGCGGAAAATGCAATGGACTGTTCCTGTCTTCCCTTGAGGGTTGTTCGTGAAGCATTCGACCGTTCCAACTTGACAAGCTGGGATGTGGACGGCACCACAAAAGTGAGAGTCCAACAGGAATGTTAACTTGTCAAAAATGCACGCTAAAAGTCGGATGTGTTGGCCCAAGGGTTTCGGCCCATGGGTGCCTAACCAGACACACCGCAATCACATCTGAAAAACACTCCCGATGAACACAAAGAAGAAAAATGGTGTGAAACACTGGCACCAAATACTGGCTGACCATCACTGATGAGTTACTGAGATAGAGCGAAAAGTTTGAAACCTATTAGTTCACTGTGTCATATAAACATTGATGAGTTACTGAGATATAGCAACAAGTTTGAGACCTTCTAGTTTGCTGTGTCATATAAACATTGATGAGTTACCGAGATATAGCGAACAGGTTGAGGCCTATTAGTTTGCTGTGTCATATAAACATTGCTGAGTTACTGAGATATGGCAAAATGTTTGAGACCTATTAGTTCGCTGTGTTATATAAACATTGATGAGTTACTGAGCTATAGCAAAATGTTTGAGACTTATTAGTTTGCTGTGTCATATAAACATTGCTGAGTTACTGAGATATGGCAAAATGTTTGAGACCTATTAGTTCGCTGTGTCATATAAACATTGATGAGTTACTGAGATATAGCAAAATGTTTGAGACTTATTAGTTTGCTGTGTCATATAAACATTGCTGAGTTACTGAGACATGGCAAAATGTTTGAGACCTATTAGTTCGCTGTGTCATATAAACATTGATGAGTTACTGAGCTATAGCAAAATGTTTGAGACTTATTAGTTTGCTGTGTCATATAAACATTGCTGAGTTACTGAGATATGGCAAAATGTTTGAGACTTATTAGTTTGCTGTGTCATATAAACATTGATGAGTCACTGAGATATGGCAAAATGTTTGAGACTTATTAGTTCGCTGTGTCATATAAACATTGATGAGTCACTGAGATATGGCAAAATGTTTGAGACTTATTAGTTCGCTGTGTCATATAAACATTGATGAGTCACTGAGATATGGCAAAATGTTTGAGACCTATTAGTTCGCTGTCATATAAACATTGATGAGTCACTGAGATATGGCAAAATGTTTGAGACCTATTAGTTTGCTGTCATATAAACATTGATGAGTTACTGAGATATAGCGAACAGATTGAGACCTATTAGTTCGCTGTGTCATATAAACATTGATGAGTCACTGAGATATGGCAAAATGTTTGAGACCTATTAGTTCGCTGTGTCATATAAACATTGATGAGTTACTGAGATATAGCGAACAGGCTGAGGCCTATTAGTTCCCTGTGTCATATACACTGCAAAAGGAGGTCTGCATGGCCGAATGGAGAAGAGCGCTCATTTTTAAACATCCGATGTGCTGATGCCGAGGTAACGGGTTCAACTCT
>JACEFZ010001658.1:0-25962 GCA_014155875.1 Cepaea nemoralis | reverse complement strand
AAATAAAAAAGGCCGAAGAAAAAAAGGAAAAAAATTTTTTTTGGGAAAAAGGTTTGGGGGGTTTAGACAGCCCATAGCACTGGGAGAAGAGTAAAAGATGTATTGGCGAAGGTTAAAAGACAAGTAGGGAATAGAGTATGGGGATTAGGAGTAAAGTTTTTTCCTTTAAAAGGAAAATTCTTTAAAAACATGGGGAGGTGTAACAGTGTAGGTATAATTGGGGCTTTGGAAAACTCCGATACAGCACGATTGAGCATTGAGACTGAAAGGCGGGGAGATGCTCAATCGTGACGTATTATGTTTTTATAGGCAGTAAACACCCGATACCCCAGCTGAGAAGACGGGGCCTGTCGTTTTGAGAATAAAATATAAAACTTTGTACCAACTGGACTCTAGTTACTTCCTTTGTCACTGTTATATTATCCCTCGATCAGGAAATCAACATCAGGATTGGCAAGGCAGGAACAACAATGAACATGTTAGCAAGAAGAGTCTGGGAGAACAGGAAGCTTACTGCCAAAACAAAAGTCCTCGTCTATCAAGCCTGTGTCCTTAGTACTCTTCTTTATGGTAGTGAAACCTGGACAACTTACTCACGCCAAGAGAAACGTTTTAAACAGCTTTCATATGCGGTGTCTGCGAAGAATACTTGGTATTAAGTGGCAAGACAAAATCACAAATACTGAAGTATTGGAAAGATCAGGTTGTGTGACGGTGTATTCCATGCTCAGTCTTCGTAGACTTAGATGGATAGGACACGTTAGGAGGATGGATGATGGTAGAATACCAAAGGACATCTTTTTTGGTGAATTACAGACGGATAGGAGATCTCATGGTCGGCCTCTACTACGATACAAAGATGTGTGTAATCGGGACATGATTGATACAGGCATTGATAATGCACATTGGGAGCACGTCGCCGCTGAACGTGATGCATGGAGGGCAACTATCAGAAATGGAATAAAGACAAAGGAGAAAATGATTGCAGATAAAGCACACACAGAGCGTGAGAGACGTAAGATGGTGCACAATGGTGGAAATGACCATGTTTTCACATGCACCTACTGTGGGCAAACATTTGCAGCAAGAATTGGCCTTACCAGCCACACTCGCCACCGCCATGGATCGTAGTTATTAAGCCTTTTTGAAGCACAATGTACCAAACTATCGTCTGTCAAGACGGAAAGGTGCCAATGTAAATGGGAAGATATTTTTAACTATTAATTAGGTCACATCACATCCTATCGAAAAGTCTTAAAAGTCGAGTGCATTTTTGTCAGAGACTCTGAGACTCTCGAGCTTTGTACGATGCTTTCGGCAGGCCGCCGTGTGGAAAGAGACCGGGCCATATGGGGGTAATACCTGGTGCAGGGAAGTTGATTCTCTCAATCCTCTCGACATTTTATCAAAAGATGAATGTGACCTTTAGTTTTCTGTTACTAAAATGCACAATAAAATATACATCTTACCAGGTTTGTTAGCAATGTGACAGACTGTTAATGAATAATAAACAATTGGCTGCCGTTTTTAATTGTTAATTAGGTCACGGCACATCCTATCAAAAAAATAAATATTATGTCAAGTTAGGCCTCGCCACCCCAGACGCAATGATATATGGCACTACGCTGTCCGTTTAACAATAAATAAGTCACATTAATAGAAGGCAAATAATACACAAGTGGCTGCCATTTTAAATTGTTAATTAGTTTACAGCACATGCTATCGAAAAATAAATAATATGTCAAGTTAGGCTTCGCTGCTAGAATGTGTCTAAACAGAATTCAATACAAATCATCAACAGGCAAGGTGTCCAGGGTGTGACATAATTCCAACAAATCCAGAAGCAGGTAAACTCAACGGCAATAAAAGGTCTGAAGGCCGGCAGATAATATAGTCCATTGTATTTTCAACACAATCCATGAAAATTAATAATTTATATATACCGTGTCTGTTACGGCTAGACGGGCCGGTAATTACAATATGAGATATCTATAATAGATCGTTGAAACCGCTATACCCTAATGATTATCAAATCCATGCCGCTATCCTTCTGCCATTCCTAATCTGGATAGGTTTGACCTTGCCGTGTCGTGCCAAGTCCCGTTTGGATATGTTTACTTCTGTCCATTATTTCGGGCTCATATATATCGTTTCCAACTCTTCTCGTTATCCTCTGCAATCTGTATTGGCCATGATAACGTTGTCCTGCCTGTAGATATCTTTCCAAGTTTCAGACAACTTTTAACGTGCTGCTTCTCTGGTCAAGCTCTGTTATCTAAATTCTTTGGTTGTTATTGACATTTTCTTGACGTATGTTGTTTTCTACGTCAGTCTCTTGGATTCCAGTCGCCTTTGGTTCGCGACTTTGTTGCTAAGTTGTATTTACGTCAATAATAGTTGCGCTACTACTTGGCACTCGCCACCCCAGACGCAATGATATATGGCATTACGTTGTCCATTTAAAAGTAAACAAGCCACAGTAATAGAAGGCAGAATTTCTCAGCTTTCAATTTAATGAGCCGCGATAAAATCTCCCTTATCTCTTAGGTCATCATTACACTTCCTGGTATTAAATTACGTCACCAAAAAAAATTCACAACTCCGCTTAGAATTCACCGTAAACTTTTCGTTGAGATAGCGTTGGATTCGTCTTGTCAAGCTGTATCCAACAGTTATGATTTCAGAATAAAAAACCCCACTTTCTAAATATTGACCAAACTTGCTAAATAGTTGACCCCTTTTCTGACTCAGAGACACCAAGGGCTCTGAAGGGCTGCTCAAATGAACTCTTGCGCGTTACACGGCGTGCCAAAAAAAAAAAAAAGGCTTGGATAACAGGAACGTAATTCCTGTTCCTGGACGTTATTCCAATTGGATAATGCCCCTGGTCATCCAGTCAAACTGGACGACTTGTCCGAGAACGTCAAGTTCGTATTCATGCCACCAAAGACGACTTCATTGACCCAGCCAATGGACCATGGTGTAATCGCAACTTTCAAAAGTTTTATTGATTGATTGATTGATTTAGGATTGATGCATTCGGGGCATTCCCATAAGCGCTCCGTCCCCATCCTCAGCAGCCAGCGAAGAGTTCCAACACTAATAGTACCAGTAGCAATTTGATTATTCAAACTTATTTGCGTCGCACCTTCTCACAGCTCATCAAGGCTACGGATGGTAAAGGTAAGCCTACCATTAAGGGATTCTGGCTAGATTACAACATCCTCAAGGCCATTGACAACATTGCGGATTTATGGAGTGAGGTAACGTCAGCGTGCATGAATGCTGTGTGGCGAAAACTGTGGCCTGAATGTGTGCACGACTTTTGTGAATTTGACGACGTTCATGCTATTCGACGACAGATCGTTAACGAAGCCACTAAAGCTGGCTTTGAAGGGATGGAGGAAGCTGACATTGATGAGTTGCTTGCATCACATTGAGAAGATTTGTTTAATGAGGACCTAATGCAACTTGACGTGCAGAGAGCTCAGCAGTAATAGGAGCACCCTGTTGCAACTCCCACACCTCGAATGTTAACAGTTGAACTTTTGTCACAATTCTTTCAATTGATTGATGTGGCAATGGACATAATAAATGAGGATGACCCGAACAGAGAACGGGGCTCCAAAGTGTCGAGAGCAGTAACAAGCGCAATGAACTTACAGTGAGCTTTGCACAGAGAAAAGGAAACAGTCTGTGCAGCAGACATTGGACAAATATTTTGTTCAAGCAGAGAAGATCCAGGAAAAGAGGCAGTAAGAGGTTACAGTTTCATCCTTAGATGAAGAGGCAGAATTTAATGCCTCTACGTCCCAATAGCCGTGTCAGAGTCTAGAATAGTGCAGTGATGCAGTGACATCGTTACGCCCGCCAGGCGACTTAGTCCCCAGCAGGGATGCCGTAACTTCGTTACGCCGCCAGGCGAGTAGTAGTTACCTGCCCGCGAGATTGCTGGCTGACAAGACGGCCAGCGGTCAGGCAAGGACGACGCAAGACGCACGCATGCCTCGTGAAGCCAGTTCAGGTGGGAGGCAAGTTGCGAGCTATAGGCAGACAGCTCTGGGACGTCGACTGGACTGGACGCATGATGAGAGAAAGGCGTTGTGTGGTTTCTGTGCCTGAAAGTCGAGTGTCTGGACATCTTGAGAGATAGACTTGTGAGCTGTATTGTGTATGTAAGTGTATCGAAGTGTAACGTATATCTTGTAGTGATCATCGTATTGTATATGATCTGTAAATAAATCCATTGAACGTTGTGTCGTTGAGTCTCAAGTCAAATCACGTTGTACTTGTACTGTCTCACATGTATTAGGTTAGCGAGCCAAGTTTAAGACCCTGACATGTGTGGACGTGGTGGCATTCGTCCGGCTTTGAAATGAACGTGTTTATGTAACTAACATTTAAAACTAGAGTTTGTGAACTTAGAATTTTTGTCAAACTTTATAGTACATGTAAATGTGATTGTTGAAGGCTCAGTTTGATATATTACTACATTATTTAAACATGGAGACTAGTTGTAAACGTACAGTGCATACATATTGTTTGATCTTGTAAACGTGTAAAACATTTGTGATTGTTGAACTTGTCACCGTTTTGACCTTGTCGACATTGTGATCTTGTCGCCATTGTGACCTTGTCGCCATCTTGTAAACTTGATGTCTATGTCCTTACTGAATGTCATCTTGATGTAAGTGATGTGTCATCAATGTTGTAGAGTGTTGAGATATATGTAGATTGTCTTTGTGAATTGAGTTGTGGAACGCAGAAAGTTTTGGGAAAGAAAGTGACTTGTGTTTTGAAAAAAAAATTGGTGACGGACAAAATTACGACATACAATTACACTCAACGCCATACAAACCTAATCAATACTTAGTGACAAGCAGGCACACCATATCAAATAGACGCTAATTTATTTCCTCCAAAAACAAAGCAGGTTTTCCGTACCATCTGAAACCCTTGCGCGTAGAGGTCATTGGTGTTTTCGAAGTAGCGACCCTACAGTTCCTAGCCCGATTTCCAACCGTTCTTCACCGCATCCAGGGCACTTGAGTATATTTTTCTTTTCATACACTTTAAGGATGCAAATTTAGGCACGTATTGTCAATAGAATTCAATTGTAAATTGTTTATTTTACTAACCACTTGTAACAAATTGTGTGGCTGGTATTTCATTGACATTCTCCATCATGTCTTCATTAAATGATTTCATCGATATGGGGTTAAAATTACAGTTGACAGGTGATGAGTTAACAAAGTGGAGTGAGAAGAAATACTCTGAATACCTACTAGTACAGGAGAAAGCTAATGAACGCGATGAAAGAGCGACTGAAAGAGCTTTAAAGCAGGCAGAGACTGAAAGGGCTGCCAAGCAAGTAGAGGCAGAAACAGCCTTAAAGCAAGCAGAGGCAACAACTGCAGCAAAACAGACCGAATTAAAACTGGCTGCAAAGACAAAGCAAGCCGAATTAGAACTGGCTGCAAAGACAAAGCAAGCCGAATTAGATATTGAACTTAAGAAAGCAGAAATGGAACGAGAAACAGAATTAAAGAAGGCAGAAATAGCAGCTCAGAGTAAGAGAGAAGAACTGGAGTTACAGTTAAAGATGAAACAACTTGATACTGAGACTGCCATTAACAAAGAGTCTAAGAAATCTGAGAGACTGGAGAAAGAAAACCAGTACAAGAAATATCAAGGTATTGTACGTAATTATACCTCGGGTGACTGCATCGCAGCCTTTACCCAAAATTTTGAGACTTTAATGGAACATTACCAGGTTCCACTTTCTGAATGGAATATTGTTTATATGAGGAGTTTATCAGGGGAGCCTCTTAAAGTCATTGAGACCATCCCCAAAGACCTCAGAAAAGACTACCATTATCTGAAATCAAAGATTATGGCACATTTTATGTTAGATGAGGCAGGTTACAGAGAACAATTCAGCAAATTGAGCCCAAATCCGACTCAAACGTTCTCTGATTACCTCTGCTTAGTCCGAGATATATTCACCAAATGGACTTCAGCAGCTAAAATTGACAAAAATTATCAAAGATTAGAAGATCTGATCATTAGAGATAAAGTCATTTCATCCATTCCATCAGCATTTTCAAAATTTTTGCAGGAGAATGAATGCACTAGTGTAGATGAGATTGAGAGACGTGGTTCGGCGTATTACACAGCCAACAAACATTGTTTTGCCAGTGAAGCTACTGACATAAATTTTGTAGCAGCGGCTAACTATGACAAACCCTATAGTAGGCAGAAACCTCAGAGGCCTACATCTGAGAAGTATAATCACTGTAAATATTGTAAAATTTCACATCATCAAGGTGAGATGTGCGACAAGAACCCCGCATATCATACTTATCTACAAAACATGGTAAACAGACAAGATAAGGAGCGAAGATCCTTCAGAAATTTGCGTAAATGTTTCCTCTGTAAGGCGTACGGACACTATCGCCATGATTGTAAAGGTAGGCAAATGACCAACAAAGCAAATGCCGCCTTGTTTGACAGTTCATCGTCAGATGAAGAACAATCAGAGAAACATCCTGTGAACTCAGCACAGGCTTTTGACATGTTTAACGCAAATAAATGTACTGTTTGTAACACCTTTTATGAAGATGGCGTTTTAACATGCGGCCACTCCATTCCTATTGCCAATGAAGAAGCTAATTTGGTAGTAGATTCTAAAGGCAGGATAAACATCCATCACGGATACGTGAATGGCAAGTCTGCTACAGTCCTTCGAGACACGGGAAGCTCACTTATTGGTCTGAAGAGAACGTTCATAATGCCTACAGACTATACAGGCAGGCACGTAACATGCAGAACATTCTCAGGCAATATTGAAAAGTACCCACTAGCATGGGCATATATTGAAACACCTTTCCTCACTGGGAAAGTAAAGTGCGCTGCATTAACAAACCCAGTGTGTGATATAATAATTGGAAATTTACCAGAGGTGAATGATAAACCTCATGACATAACATCTCTGTGTATTGATGATAGCATAACATCACCATCCAATGTCATCATTGATAATGTTACACCACCTATTGAATGTATGGTAGCTAATGTAGCACTAAGATCTCATGACATCATTGATAACATTGTTTCATCACCATCTGATATCATTGAATGTGTGAACGCAGTAACTAGATCTACTGCTAGAGTGCAAGATGAAAGTAATCAAACTGAGGCTATACAAATGCTTAGCCCAGTATCACTACCTACTAACACCATGAAGGAAACGTTTGTAACAGCTCAAAAGGCTGACCCTTCATTGTCAAAATATTTTAATCTGATCGGCCAAAAGCCAAAGGTAACCAAGAATGCAAAATGGCATTTTGCTGTGAAAAATGATATCCTCACTAGGTATTATACCAGAGGTGACAACACAACAGAGCAAACTGTTTTGCCAACTAATTATCGTAAGCAAGCCTTACATCTTGCCCATGATATACCCCTTGCAGGGCATATGGCATACGCTAAGACCAGATCAAGATTATTAACACAGTTTCATTGGCCCAAATTTTGCAATGACATTAAACAATATTGCAGAAGTTGTGACATCTGCCAAAAACTGGTAAAAAAAGGTAAACACCCACAGGCAAAGTTACAAGTCACTGACTTAGCCAGTCGACCTTTTGAAAAATTATCTGTCGACATAGTGGGCCCTCTCAATCATACAACAACTAGAGGGAATAAATATATTCTAACTGTCATTGATCAATGTAGCCGCTGGCCGGAAGCTATTCCGCTAAAGAACATAACTGCCAATGATATAATGGAAGTTTTCTTCCATATATTTTCTCGGATAGGATTTCCAGACACTATCCAATCAGATAGGGGCACTCAGTTTATCGCCGCATCTACCCAAGCTTTCACCAAAATGTTGAGAGTGAAGCAATGTTTCAATTCCCCGTACCATCCTCACTCTAGTGGAATTATAGAAAAATTTAACGGCGATTTAAAGCACATGCTTGCAAAAGTCACGCAAGAACACCCTAATAACTGGGATGTATATCTACCAGCTATTCTTTTTGCTTATCGCGAGGTACCACATTCTAGTACCGGTTTCTCTCCTTTTGAACTTATCTATGGTGCCAAACCACGTGGCCCATTGACTATTTATCATCAAATGTTAACTGACTCTACTCCAGTACTTAAACCCATATCATCATACGTATACGTTACAGCATTGCGTGAAAGAATAATCACATCTTGTATAATTGCAAAGAATGCACTAAAATTATCTGGTGCTACTTATAGACAGTATGCTGACAAAGGTAACAGGACAATAACGTTGACACCTGGACAGGACGTTCTTCTTCTATTACCTAGTGACAGACACTTATTGACTGATTCTTGGCAGGAACCCTTTAAAGTGACGAGACAGATTTCACCTGTAGACTACGAGATCCAAATAAAAGACAAACACAAAATATTCCACATAAATATGCTAAGACCATACTACAACAGAGACAACGAACAAGACGATACAACAGCTTGTACAGTGATAATAGATCATGAAGACGACGAGGCTGGTGACGAAATTCCAACACCTGCATTAGACACGACAAACTGCTTGAAGGAGATCAAAATCAACCCAAAGTTAACTCAAGCAGAAACAGACAGTTGCAAACAGCTAATACAACAGTACAACGCCATCTTCTCTAACAACCCAGGACAAACAGAATTAGTACAGCATCACATCACACTCACGTCAAACACACCATATGCAGACCATACACCATTCCATTACATTACAAAGAACACTTACATCAGGAGATCATCAACTTAGAGAAAAACAACATCATAAGACGATCCCAATCAGACTTCTCATCTCCAATGGTCATAGTACGCAAAAAGGACAACACAATATGACTCTGTGTCGACTATAGAAAGCTCAATAAAATAACTCTTCTAGATCTGGAGCCAATGGAAAACTCTGACGATCTACTGACAGAACTGACAGACGCTAGGTTCTTTACGAAGGTAGACATGACTAAAGGATATTGGCAAATACCGGTAGACGAACAAAGCAGACATCTGACAGCATTTGCCACACCTTGGGAACTGTACGAATGGTGCAAACTTCCATTTGGGCTTGTCAATGCCCCAGCCACATTCGTACGTATGACACGACTTCTTCTAGTAGATATACCTAACATAATTTGCTATATTGACGACATCTGTGTTCACACAGAGACGATGACAGAACACATAAAGACATTAGAACAGACATTTGAACGCATTAGACAGCACGGACTGACGGTAAAGCCTGCAAAAGTAGACATAGCCTACCAGAAAATATCCTTCTTGGGGTACAAAATATCCAATGGCTTTGTCACGACAGACGATAACATTGTGTCCAAGATACTAAAACTCTCACTTCCGACTACGAAAAAGCAAGTCAGAAGTTTGTTGGGACTGATAAATTATTACCGGCAGTTCATTCCTGATTTTTCTGAACTGACCGAAGTATTTACTAACTTACTAACAAAAGATAAACATGAGAAAATTGTAAGCAATGAATGCCTAAAATTTGCATTCCGTAAAGTATTATCTTGTTTTTCTGATAATAGCTTACACAATCCTATCCTGAAATTGCCCAATCTCCATTTACCTTTCAGACTACGTACAGATGCGAGCTCCGTGGCGATTGGGGCAGTCTTGTTGCAAGAGCACAATAACATCCTTCACCCTGTGTACTTCGTATCCAGGAAACTGAAACCCAGAGAACGGGCGTGGTCAATACCTCAGTTGGAAGCCCTAGCTTTAGTGGTGGGTATAACTAAATTGTCCAGATTCCTTCTAGGACGCCATTTCATCGTGGAATCTGACAGCAGCCCGTTGCGGTTTATAAATTCAGGTGTACCTTCAAACCAGATGGTAGCGCGCTGGTCTCTTAAACTCCAAGATTACAGCTTCGAGGTTCGACATATCCCAGGCAGAACCAACACGATTGCCGATCTGTTGTCCCGTTGTCCGACCGACCCAGTAAGCACCAATGTCTGAGTGCAATGTGTGAAATACACTCAGATTAACACAGCCATCCATCAGTGAATATTTTTTTTTCTCATTCACAAAAAGCTGTGTAAAGTCTACTATGTGATGTGATAGGGATTACTCCCAATATATATAGTGTTCTTATTTTACTAATTAATGTAGTGATTGTCGTGTATAATTGTGTAGTGTGTGGTAGAAAGCGAACTTTATTAATTGTATATATTAAGAAACAAGAACAGTGCCACATTCGCTCAAAAACTTACCGTAAGCGAACTATCCAATTTGACAGTGGCATCTGCGTGTGGAACTTTCCAGTGACATTTTAAATCCGTGTGTGAAAGTGTGACCTAAACATTGACAGCTACACCACTGCAGTCAATCGAAATCCAGAAGGTTTTACAGTGAAACATCCAACACATGAACGATTAGAACATTGTACATTCCGTAACTACATCAGACCGGAACAAGTGTGTTCTACAAGTTTCAACATCAGCTGTTTAGTGTTCGTGTGTACTTCCGGATTAGTTAGGAATTTAGAGCAAAATTAGCAGACGACAAATAAAAGTTTAAAAAGCTATGACGATTCTAAAATCTTTAGGAATCAACAAAGTTGAATACACTGAATTGTGTGTTTATATATTTATGTAGTGTAATCTTAGAATCATATCTTGATTAATGTATTCATACTACCGACTTTTTCTCGTTAGTATGAAGAAACCTCAAGCGATGACGCTAAGAAATAGGATAATTATTGTAAAATATTATATGTCATAAATTTTGAAATTATTCCCCTTTCGTTTAATTGTTATTACATCATGACACAAAGGGCCATAATTTGAAATGTATACTGTAATGTGTTGTAAAAAAATAGCCATGTTGTTGCGAGATTGTTAACACACCAGGTAGCCATCTACTTGGCATGGCAGAGTGGTTCCGACATTGCAGACCAACACAAGAGCTCCTGGCCAAATGAGGTCAGGGTTTGAGCGTTTAATGCGACTTATGTAAAAGCCGTATTTCGGTCTAGCCAGATGGTTTTTGTTTCAGAAACCATATTATTACTTTTTTTTGAGAGGCTGCGAGGTAGATGCGTGAAGCTGGTACTGCCGATCTGACTGGGTCAATAATGCAATTGAGGTAATCAGCCATCGAGAGGATGAAACCTGACAGTGTTAAAGGTTGAACACCACATGTCGTTGAATACAACTTCCATTTCTTATATGTTTCTATGGCAAATGTGTATTTCTATGTATTTAACAATAGAAGGGTTGACTCTGACAAGGTTAAAATATTAACCCAGTATGTACATATATTATACATGAAAGATGACATCTTTCATGAAGTTGCCCGGCGGAGCATGTCAGAGTCTAGAATAGTGCAGTGATGCAGTGACATCGTTACGCCCGCCAGGCGACTTAGTCCCCAGCAGGGATGCCGTAACTTCGTTACGCCGCCAGGCGAGTAGTAGTTACCTGCCCGCGAGATTGCTGGCTGACAAGACGGCCAGCGGTCAGGCAAGGACGACGCAAGACGCACGCATGCCTCGTGAAGCCACTTCAGGTGGGAGGCAAGTTGCGAGCTATAGGCAGACAGCTCTGGGACGTCGACTGGACTGGACGCATGATGAGAGAAAGGCGTTGTGTGGTTTCTGTGCCTGAAAGTCGAGTGTCTGGACATCTTGAGAGATAGACTTGTGAGCTGTATTGTGTATGTAAGTGTATCGAAGTGTAACGTATATCTTGTAGTGATCATCGTATTGTATATGATCTGTAAATAAATCCATTGAACGTTGTGTCGTTGAGTCTCAAGTCAAATCACGTTGTACTTGTACTGTCTCACATGTGTTAGATTAGCGAGCCAAGTTTAAGACCCTGACATGTGGGTCTCCCTGGTCTAGGTGTTGTACGACTTTCTCCGTAATACCGTATACTCTCGTGAGTAACGTGTCGTGCGCTAGAATCGGTAGCGGTTCTCTCCGCGTCGGTAACTTACGGGGTATGTGAGCCGGTCGCTCAGAAAGCAATGGCAATCTAATGAGCGTAATCTTGCCAAGAAATCAACAATCAGCTGAAAAACATCTGCTGATGTTGACAGCTATGTCCTATAAAGGATAAGCTAGCAACAACAACAAAATAACCGTCCCAATAACTCTACCACTCGCCCTTCAACCCTCCTCTATTTAGCCAATAACTATCAACAACCATCAAAATAAACATTACTGTGGTACACAATACGATGTATTTCATTTAATTCTATGGGAAATAGTGTTTCACTATACGTCGTTTCACTTAACGTCGCGTTTTCCAAGAACGTAACCCCGACGTTAACCGGGGCCTACCTGTACTTTACTACTGTACGTAATACAGTGTCACATTATTATCTTGACTAACCCAGAGTTGAGATATTTCGTCGGAACTGAGCGACTAGTGGTTAGGGCTCCTAGGTTGAAAAATTGTGAGGAGGCAGAGGTCTAGGGACTGGGGTGGGTGGGGTGGGGGTGTGGGGAGGGGTCGGGAGACTGATTTCACCTATACCTACACGCAGTACATATCCCACGAGATACATTGTAGCAATGGCTCCGCTCACCTCACGGAAACTACTATATTAACAAATACACATCTTTTGTTCACTAGTGCCTTAAGTAGTATACCGATACTAGATAGACTAGAGATTGCATCTATAATGGCATATGGTTTAGAAAATATAACATAGCTGCATACGGTTTATACTAACTATATTCGTGCATCTCTAATGCCACGCATTGTGCAACATTCACAATTACAAGTATAGAAGCCCAGAAATATACGTGTCAGTTTAAGATATTCGAATGCTCATCAATAAGCCAATTATACTAGTGTGCCTAACTGCAAGATGTAACGGTATTTGTTTTAGATTTAATAACACCTTGTGTGTGTATGCAATTATTTGCTTGCACTTATGAAACACAGCCAACACCTGTTATTTACGTGTCTTTGTATGCTGCGACAGTGTTTATCAACAACCATATATGTGTTTAGTAATACATAACATAACTTTCGTGTATCGTTCGATAATATCAACCTGAAACAGGGATGATTAAGGTGTTTCCAAGTAATTGCAGGTCGTTATAAAACAACACGGTATAGTGTCCACATATTACAGCAAGCTGCTAGGTATATATGGTACGATGGTACACATAAGTAAATCAAAGCATGTAATGGGCTCATTTTATAGCAGTATATGGTGTTATTCCCATATGTTATAGAGCAATCAGCGCGGATTAGTATATGTGGTTAGTACCACGGCCACCGCCCGTACTCATGTCATAGTATCCATTTTAGACTAGTTAATCTGAGAGCCGGCTTCGTGGCTTAGAGGTTATGAATTTTCTCCGTAATCTCGTATACTCTCGTGGGTAACGTGACGACGGTGAGAATCAGCAGTGGTTCGAATCGCATCGGTAACTTACGGGGTATGTGAGCCGGCCGCTCAGAAAGCAATGGCAAACTACTGAGCGTAATCTTGCCAAGAAATCAACATACAGCTGAAAGATGCTGGTGTTGACAGCGATGTCCTGTAAAGGATTTACAAAACAAAAAAACAAAATCTGAGATAGCAGGTTAATATTATTTTAATCCACCAAAATGCCGATTCAGGACAGGCAGATTAGACACTACTAACTATGCTAAGGCGGCTACCCGATTCAGTAGCTGTGAAGCACGCGTGTGCCATTAGATACAGGTTTTAAAGTAGAGTATTAGAAATTCATTGAACGAAAATTATACCATATAAATCTATCCAAGAAGAAATATATATTGAAGAAGATTGGTTATTGAGACAAAGTATACTGAGGGGAATAAAAATATTTGTGCACTGTGGACTGTTTTGAATTACCATGGGAGTGATCACATGCCATGCTCATTCCTGATCTCTAAACCCAGGAAAGTTAAAGCTGGGAGAGCGCGCAAGTCCATCTAGTATGAGTGGACCGATTGCCTTCTTGGACGCCTCGGACAAGGGGCATGCAACAGAACTGTTAAAACTCCTTTTTTGCATCCCTCATGGTGGACCCCAGAAGTAGACAATGCTTGGAAAGCAAAGAGAGCTGCAGTGAAGTAGCTAAAGAAAGTGCGACAGACACCTCGAAGCTCACGAGTGGAAGTGGACACAGCGGAAAATGTGAAGAAAGACAAGGTGGAGGTTTTCAAGCGCTGTGCTGCAGAAGCCAAAAAGGCAAAATGGAAATGTTTCATGAAGGAGATTGGAGGTGATAAATCACTGCGAAAATTCTGGAAACTGCACAGGCAAATGCAGAGATAAGATCGGCCTATGACAGTGGAAACAATTTACAGAAATGATGGTATGCGCGTGACAACAGACACAGAGAAAGGGGAGATGTTCCTCCAGAGATTTTTAGCGCAGACCAATCATAATGATGCGGACACCGGGGATTCAATTACAGAGGAGTAATCTGGTGCCACGAAGAATATGCAGTATGAAGACATCATACGGGTGGACGATGTTAAACACACTTTGAAAAAAGCAAAAGACACGGCACCAGGGTCCGATGGGGTCAGGTATGGCCACATGAAGAGTTTGAGCGATGCAGACCTGGAGGAGATGACCAACTGCTTTAACCAGAGCATTAGGACAGCATCAGTATTGGGTGCACAGCTATCTCATCCCTCTCCCAAAACTATTCAATGATCATTCAAAGCTTAGCCGCTTTAGAATCATCACCCTTCACAATACATTTGGGAAGGTTCTAGAGAAGATAGTCGCTGTCAAGCTGCAAGAGTTTTTGGAAAAGAGGAAGCTTCTTCCAAGAGGCCTGGGGAGCTACAGGCCAGGAAAAGATACCTGGTCAAATGCAGCCACTTTTGCCTTTGATGTTTATGAGGGGTTCCAGAGTAAACAAGAAACGATGGCGGTAGCGCTTGATCTCGAGGATGCGTACAATAGAGTTCGATATGATATTTTGATGACCGCACTGATGGAGAAGGGAGTCAATCCCTGGTTGGTGAACTGGATAGCAGCCGTCCTGCATTATAGTCGGGTTGCTCTCCGTCTGGGTGCATGGACCTCAGAGCCACATATTTTAACCCCAGGATCCCTGCCACAGGGATCTGCAGTCTCACCGGTGCTCTTTAACGTGTATATGAGCAAGATTGCAAACCTAGAAACACCAGGGGTTGAAAGAATACTAACATTTGCAGATGATATTCTTGCATATAGGCAGGGGAGAGATAGGGAGCAAACAGCCCAGGAGTTACAGGCGACAGTAGATAAAGTGATTGACTGATGCACAGAAATGAGTGCTGCCATCCACCCGGAATAGGCGGCTGTTTTGTGGTGCTCTCTGGACAACATGATTATGAGAGCCTGATGTCCCAAGCCTCCCGATAGATGGTAGAAATGTCAGCAGAGAGAACAAACTGAAGTATCTGTGGATCACATTTGACAGGAGCCTATCCTTCAAGGACCATGTGGAGACGGTTGTCACAAGATCTCAAAAGTCTGCCGACTGTTGCTGGTAGGATCAAAGTGATGCAGGCGATGGCATACCTCAGAGTAGCAGCAGACACAGACCACCCACAGCATGAGGCGCTGGACGCAGGTACGGGTCAGCGACTGATAAGAGGGAAATCATGGATGGCTCAGGCAGAGGATACGATCAGACAGGTGTGCCCCTTGGAGAACATTAGGCGAGGAGAGGAGTGGGTCAGAGTACCAGCGGAGCGGTCAGACTTGTGCAGCAGAGTTATAATCACATTAAGCCGGAAGTGAAGGGAGTGGCCAGCAGGGGCCACGGAAGTGGAAATCCAGCAACTGATTCAGGATAATGCTCGCCCGGGTGATGTGATTATCTACACAGATGGTTCGGTGTCAAGAGGTGAGAGAAGTGGCTGGGGGTTCATAGCCAAAGCTAATGGTCGACTTTGGTGCAGGAGAGCCTGGCATATGATACCACAACATCCAACTTAAGAAAGGAGGTGGAGGCAGTCACTGCGGCTCTCCGCTGGATGGAGAATACAACACACACACACACACACACACACATCGTGATTGTAACTGACTCAGAAATCATGCTAATGCGGGTGAGGACGGGCAGACTTCGTGCGGAGTGGCTTGCTTCGCTTCGGAGGTCACGGGTGACAAGCATCGCCTGGATCTTTTCTCCGGGGCATGCCGGTGTGCTGGGAAATGAACAGGAGGACAGATTGGCTGGCTCTGTAGAAGTTGGTGGAGTATTGATACATGACAAGGCAGACGTGGTTGCGACCTTGTGGGAACACGTGTACACCTCGAAGGAGCAAATGGATTACCATGGTCTGGCAAGAATGAGACAGCGAGGAGTGACGAGGGGATCTGGCCAACGCTCAACGCTCAGAGGAAAGGCGAGACGGACATATAATCAGATTGCTGCTGTTACTATTGGTGTTGGAACTCTTAGCTGGCTGCTGAGGATGGGGACCGAGGGCTTATGGGAATGCCCCGAATGCTGTGATGTCGATTCCTAAATCAATCAATCAATCAATAAAGCATTGCTCGTTTGTTAATTGTAACAGTTCATGTCATTGAATATGTACTTGACCTTTCGTGACAAGAGTGAACATGTACTGATTGAGTCAAATGGTAAAGAATAAGATGCAAATTACAATGAATTGTCACTAATTAATCACTGATTCCGTAATTTATTTATGAACACTAAATGTTGCTGATAACTGTGTTAATTTTGCACTCCAGACATGAACAGTAAAGAGAAAATATTGTGTTATGTTTCTGAATACTTTAACAAATTCACGCAACTGACGTGAGTGAATCAATACTTACTATTTACGTTAACAATTGACGTCACTACACACCGGACATTCCAACACACGCTCCCTCGCCCGAAGAGATCCCAAGCTTATTATTACATTTATCAATTTGATTTAATGTACGCCTGGCTGATAATTAACGCTTTGAGTAATGTTCACATAGATTATTTACTATTTTATAAGCCAGTCTTCAGCTAGTGATGCTTCATCTGTTCAGCGGTACACTCCACCCGAAGGAGAATTCACCACAACCAGAAACGAAGTGATACCGAACATTAAAAAACGAAATCTAGCAACGGCTGCTATTAAGGCATGATGTCTCCAATTTGCTGTTCAAAAATAAGTGCACGAATGATAACCGTAGTTTGAAAAAAGCAAACGAGAAACAAAATAGACACTATTATCATCATCTTTACTACTTTCTGGTTGCTATCTGGAGATTGTGTGTCTGAACACACTACCACTGTTATATGTTTTAACGAAATAATGCAAACTAGTGACTCATAATCTACCGATAAAACATACACATCCTCGTTACGTCGAATTTAATGAGTGCCAGGGCATTTACTTTCAACTGATTGTGGCGGGCGTGACGTTGACCACATAACTCATGGAGTGTCGATGACGCAAACAATATGGC
This sequence comes from Cepaea nemoralis, assembly GCA_014155875.1. Taxonomy (NCBI): domain Eukaryota; kingdom Metazoa; phylum Mollusca; class Gastropoda; order Stylommatophora; family Helicidae; genus Cepaea; species Cepaea nemoralis. Next base: position 8,511 of record JACEFZ010001658.1, on the reverse strand, counting down.
GCTTGCACCATGAACCCAATACCGCTCATTGCACGCAATGGGTCCTTTTAATTTAACTAGATCAAGATGTGGGAAATACTCTCATCAGGCTTACGCAACCCTGGATTCCAATTGACCCATTAAACGTGACGGTATGAGCTTATCGAAATTTTGATCGAATCAGTACTTTGAAAATTCATTCTCAGATCGTCTACGCTGACGTTTACTCAGCTCATCAGGTAAATTCTCACTATGCTGACAATTTCTTTAACACTCACCATCTTCTCGGTTGTCACAAACTTTTCTCTTAGCTCTCAATGTCCGTCATGCCAATGGGTTGATGTTCAACAAGGAAAAACAAAAACAAGGGACGAGGGGGTTGGGGGGGGGGGGGGGAGGGGGGGGGGATGGTGGTGGATATGATGACTTTGTAATGAGAACTCTAAGTGAGCCTTGATAGTGTTATTCGTAGCCATTCATAATACACTCTGCTGTATCTGAAGTAGCGCCAATCCTGGGCTAGTACAGATTATACACTGAAAGAAAATCTAGAACATGGTTTTGGGCGATAATATAAGTACCAGCGCCCGCTAAAACTCATCTCTCCGGACAGCCACACTGCTTTCGGAGGGGCACACATGTCCGAAGTCAACATTGAGGAGGCCATAAAAGGTATGTCTCGGTCTCGAACATCAGCAAGAGGGCACAGATGCCTCTATTTTTGGCAAGGATAGGTGTTTGTGATCCATCAATCCCAGGAAAATGTGACCCATGAAAATGCTGTTGGGGATACACTTAGATGCTTGCGGTGGAGTAGTGTCTGACCGTGGATATCAGATCTATCCTGGGTCATTGATAGTTGACACAAACTCTTTTGTACCAAACTAAGATTGGTCGTTGTCTAGATCATAGTGCTCCTTCTATATTACTGCAGAGTGGAAGCTGAGCTAGCCACCTGTCTTACACCACAAGTCACCACTGCAGCACACATCCACGAGTCAGTAAACAAGAGTACGTTTGCGCACATAATATCCCTTTAATTGTGAATGAACACGGACACACAACATATAAATCCAGGAACAATAATTCTCTCAGAATATATCTTCATCACAACTTAAAACTCAAAGAACACTGCCTCTCAAGGCCTACTTAATCTCATCCAACACGACGGGTATACTAGCCTCTCTCCAGGCCCGAATTCACTCGATCCAACCCACTCTGGGTCTCGAATTCAACTCACTATCCCTGGAAAACCACAGTGCGGAGTTCTCTACCTAACTCCGTCACCTATTCAACCCTTTTCCGACCGCCGACCTCACTGTCCGGTCTCCAAAACTCAACTGTCCCTCCGTCTCCTGGCTCCACACACACTACCCCACAGCTCAAACTATCTGCCTCACAATTACCCTAGCCAGCTGACTTCTCCTCAGATCTCCCTTAAATTATTGTCTTCTCATTTGCCCCCTCCGGAGACTTACTACGCGGTCCTATTTTACCTCGTGAACTTGTTTATGTGCACCATTGCTACCAAGGTCACTCACCTTAATATTAGTGAACTCAGGAATGTATCAATAGTCACACAACATGCTAACCTGTTCAGCATAATGAGGTGGTGCTGAGGTTAGTGCTCAGAACACCCATGGAGTCAGTAGTGAAAGAATGGCTGAATGGGTGAGCCACGACAACCAGTTTTGCAATAAGCGACTACAGTGTCCGCCGCGGGTTGAACCCTCCAAAGTGTCAAACCCTGCTATCCATGTGAATATAGTGTTGATTCCCAGTGGTGGCAGAGTTTTCGTGAGCGGTGACCAGGAGAATTTGTTTTTCTAGAGGAGGAGACAACGAAGGTCCCATCAATCCGTTGTAACGTAACAGATGAACAATAATGTTTTTGTCTCTCCTTTATATACGAGTACCTGCTGGTTGGCGAAATCGTTAAGGACGCAGTTCTTAATCCCGCAATCCCGCGTTCGAAACACAACTGCAGGCGATTTGGCAGCTGACCGAATTGCGCTGTTATTTTACGAAATGGTATGGGTGCCGGTCGTTCAGAATGCAATGGCAGACTACAGAAGTAAACTCGCCAAGCATTCACAACAGCAAAACATTACTGGTGTGGACTGCGACGTCCTGTAAATTTTATGCAATTAACTTTTTTATACATGAATGACAAGAGTCCCCTATTTTAGTATTTCTAGCTGTGACATTGTGCCAAAGGAAATGGTGAAGTTTCACCAAAATAGACCATAACCAGTGGACATTGTGGTGGTAGTCAATTCAATACAGTGGTTTTACAAGATTAATCCATCAAGGAATAAGTCTGATGATTCGACTTTATATTAGTCGTTAGTTAGAAACATCATTGTTTTGTTGTTATCTTTTTATATTGTATTTCCAGGTGGATGGCGACACGTGGTTGCATGTTTGTTTATGGGGTAAGAGCACCTTGAGAACCGGATGAAGAGGGCAACATCTCGGTCAGTCACATGACCACCAACACCAGTCTGTCTAGGGACAAGAACCATTAGGATAGGGAAAACCATGACTGAAGGACAAGATGACTCTTTTGGTGATGCCGCGGTGTTGTCATTGCCATTGTATTCCACTGAAGAATTAAATTACCGGGTGCATGTATGCATGTGGGCATATTTATTTTCAGGTGTCCATCTGGTTTGGGTTCATGCAGGTATCTCTGTCGACAGGATGCTTATTTGGGACTTTGTTTGGGCAACAGAGTTTTATTGTCACTTTGTATCCAGGTTCTAGGTGAATAGTAACATGTGGTTGCATGTTATGTTTATTTTTAAATTATTATTGTAGAAGGGCAGGGTGTCTGAGGCACATGTTGTCAAGGCGCCACAGTGGCACTGGGAAACGCAGTTAGTTAGTTAGTCGACAGATCATCCTCATTGCACATCGAACAATTCAGTCCATAAGTGCTCGGATCCCCTCCTCAGCAAATCCCGCAGCGTGTAGCGGCTGACGACACCAGTTCTGTGTTGGTTTATCAATCTTCTTTGGCGTCCTGCGTAATGTTCTTGTTTGGCCACACCTCTTTTAATTTGCTGTTCTCGCAGTCTGACCATGGTTGTAGATTCGCAGTCATCACTTGGTTCTCGCAAGTATTGTTTCTCGTAGTGTATTCAGAATGTCAGTCTGGTCCATGCAGCCAACTACAGTAGCGTTACCTCCGAGGTTGTCAGCCCGCTCATTTCATTGTACTCCCGCATGCCCTGGCACGAAGATGAAACTAATCTTTACCAGACGAGACCGCTCCAGAGACAGCAACAACTCTATTCGGATCCACCCCGTCTCTAATCTCTTGAGCATGCTCATTGAGTCGATAATGACACATGCCCTAGTGAATGTCTGTGTCTCGAGCCATGTTATTGCTTTACTTACTGCCATGACATTGCTTAACATACAGCCATGAATTCCAGTCAGGCTACTTGTGGTCTCATCTCAGCAAAATCACCAGCGTCCTCCTTCACAATTCTCCCTCCTGTCCGCGCCGTAATGGCCCGTGAGCTTCTCACATGTCGGACAACCGACCCATCTGTGTAAATGACAGCATCACCGTCTAACGAATTCTCGAAAATCAACGCTTGTACTTCCGCCTCCACAGCAGCTGGATGTTCTTGTCTGCATTTTCTGTCTAGTTGGATGCAAACTGAAAAGGACGTACAGAAATCTGTTGGCACTTGTATCCACTCCTCGCCAGGTTCTAAGTCCTCCAGATGAAGAATGTCTTCCTCTTGATTCATCCAAGTCTTTCCTCTTTTTAACCTGCTGCCCTTCAGTTTCCTAATTTCACTATGCAGTGGATGTTGTGTGTTTGCGTTGACTCTGAGGTACGTACGTACTCTGTAAAGTTGTAGTCCGTCTTCAATGTTTGGAAAATTAAGAAGGTAGCGCAAAGCCCTGCATGTTGTATCTCTTGAACATACAAGAATAATGCGCATAACTTAGTTTGTATCCTTTCCATCCTTTCTATCTGCTTACGGCCGAGGGTCAGGATCGCCGTCGCGTACTCAAAAACAGTTATGGCCAGCCCCACGTATAGGAGGCATAGATGGCGCTGCTCACAGTTTGCTGCCGCCTTTACCCGCATCGCAGCCAAACCCCGCTTGGTCTGTGTTATCACCTAGTCTATGTGTTCATTATAAGCAAGGCTTCGATCAAAACGTATCCCCAGGTAATTCATTCCCTGCGTTCTTTCCACGGTCTCTAAACAAAGATTAACAGTTGGCGTTATCGTGTTGACAATATGATTATTCAAAGAGAACCATGTCACTGTTGTCTTTGTTGGGTTGACCATTGCCCCAGCTTCCGCACACCAAGTACTTATGCGTTTGAGTTCGGTTTGCAGTTCCACAGCAACCTGATCTTTATCCTTACCCTGACGATACACTAAAACATCGTCGGCATATGACAATGTCCTCCCCGGTCTAGTGATCTGCTCGCTGATGATTCTCACAGTGTAGGCGTTGAACAGCAACGGGTATAATGGTGATCCCTGTGGTAGGCCAGGATATATTGTTGTTGGTTCCGTCGTCCAACTGCCACATCTAAAAACTACTTTCCTTTGGAAGAGGGCTGCAGTGATCCAATTAAGGAGGAACTGACTTATCTTGAGTTCAAGAAGCTGAAGCATTAGAAAATCCAATGGTACTCTGTTGTACGCGTCCTCTTAAGGGAAATGCAGTGAGTCCTCAGGGGAAACGCAGTGAGTCATGCCTTGTAACTGGTAAATGTGCCTACCAAACGGTGGGGTGGGGTTCTATAGAATGAAAAGCATTGGGATTATTCATAATATAATTGAGTTTGAGAGGATGTTTATGTACATACCCCCAAGTGTGGGTGTCCCTTTATGTGATATTCATATGACTCGGATTGGTTTTGTTGATTGATGGTCTTGAGGGGCCATTTGTTCCCTTTGTGTATGGGGAATTGCATCTTGAGAGTTGGTTGATTTGACATTTTTCCCATCTGCATAACGCACACGTTATGGCAGGCATACGGTTAAGAGAATTAGCTGCAGTGAAGAGAGAGAGAGAGAGAGAGAGAGAGAGAGAGAGAGAGAGAGAGAGAGAGAGAGAGAGAGAGAGAGAGAGAGAGTGAGAGAGAGAGAGAGAGAGAGAGAGAGAGAGAAGAGAAGAGAGAGATAGAGAGAGACGAAATGTCATTCTCCGAGGTGCCAACGATAAAAGGTGGTGAGGATGAAGAACCACGACACAGAGAGGCACATGATTAAAGGCCAGCGGTCTGTGGATGCAGATATAGTCAAGAGGGGAGAGGGTGCCAACGACGGTCATGGAATTACCAACATTTTCTATCGTGGCAGAGGTTGAAGAACCACGGAATAGATCATCAAAGAGTGACCGGTACATGTCTGCACCAGGAGACAAATGTTGTGTTCAAAAGTTGAACCATATTTGTGGTAATTCATATCAAGGTTTCGGGCTTATTTTGCATGTAACCTACACTATTTGTATGACTTTTTAAAGGAATAATGTGTTCCTTTATTTTATTATTTATTGAGGACTGATGTTTGTGTAGGGTTGTTTTCATTGTTAATTGTGCTTTAAGCGTCGTTGATGCTCAGGTAGCAGGGTGTTTTCCCCTGCCAATACTGTTTCTTTTCTCTGAATGGAGATATCAAGGGATGCAACCATTGGTTTATTTTGGAGCAATATATTTTTTAGAAAGTCTTGTCCCTTGGCTGGATACAACGTGTTCCCCTTTGTCACAGCCTCACCTAGAGACGGTACATAAAAGTAAGAGATACTGGCGAAGGGAGAGTACTCCAGCAAAAGGGAAAGAACCGAGTCACTCGAAGGCTTGAATAATCCAGAGCCTTCTCGAAGGACCGGTCAGTGTGTCCACGGCCCCGTGGACACTGATGGGGCCCGCCGATTGCGGGCTGAACTGAACTTTCATTCAGAAGTATCAACGCCCAAGTGAATAGGTTACGTATAACACCCACGAACATAACACTGTGAGAACCCTATATTACCAATTGCTAAGGTGATAAGAACAATCCAACCAATATATAATGTCTGTGAAAGGATTCAAACCAGTGAACTGACATTCATCTGTAAAGATTAAGAACACTGCATACTCGCTATTGCTAAGAAACTTCGCAAACAGCCGAAAGAAGACTGCGTCGATTACAACATGCAAAGGACTGCTATATTAACTGTTAACATTCATGGCACTACACACGGACAACAGGAGGTTAACACACGTCATCGTTGGATTCAGTTAGTTAGTTAATTAGTGATTTATCAGTTAATATGTATTAAACTGTTATTTAATTATGTATATAAAATATGTCAACCTCTCACTTATATATTTTCTATCATAATATTACCGATATTTCCACTCATACGTGAAATATTCGCGCTATACAATTTTTTTCTATGTAAATTATAAACCATTTTTTGATTACACGTACAAAAAGTACTTGTTACCTTAGAGGGAATTTCGCCTAATCCATTTTTCTAAGGGCAGTAAGAATTACCTCAACTTTATTTATATATTTTAACAAATTACTATTTTGTATGAAAGGTGTATGAATGACAGAGTGAAAGAATTAAATGAGAGAACGATATACTGAGCGGACAAATTGTACGCAAAACGTATTTATTTTAATTTGTCTGCGTCTTTCATGTTAAAATGTATTACCTGTCTAATTGTTAATACATGTTTAGGAGTTAATACACTACATCTAAGCACCACTGCTTGGAATACCCGATCATGCATTACACATTGAGGTAATTCATGACAAGAGATATCCCAACTCGTGACGCTTGGAGATAAACCACACAATGAACACACACTCTATACAAACTTAAAACTGAACACGAACAATGAAAGTGCAGTCACTTTATTAGAAACAGCAACATATCAATCAATACACTAACAAACCAACAGGAACACGTAGTCAGATGTGATAGAACAACAGCATAGCTACATATTTAGCATTATACAACATACGGGAGTAACAATGTATCGAAATACACACAGAACAAGATGTTGCAGGTGTACTTAAATAGCCAAGACATTTGTCTTGTTAGAACTCTCTTACACAGAGTTTTAATAACTTGGTATCATAATGGATACTTGAGAAGGGCGCGGTTGTAAAAACAACTGGGAAACGTCACGGAACTTCGGTCAGATAAGCATGTTTAAGAACATATAAGAGAGAAACCTCTTCAGCAATCATCTTAAAGTGGGGTATGGAAGAATACATGAGTTGGTGATGCAGATATGTCAGTTACCAAGTTACTATCCACCAAACTACAAACACCGACTTTATGTGATCCTGTGACAGAATTAGTACAGAACTAATTTACCTTATAAGAACCCATCAAAGCAGGGGGGAGGGGGACTCCTGTCACAGCCTCACCTAGAGACGGTACATAAAAGTAAGAGATACTGGCGAAGGGAGAGTACTCCAGCAAAAGGGAAAGAACCGAGTCACTCGAAGGCTTAAATAATCCAGAGCCTTCTCGAAGGACCGGTCAGTGTGTCCACGGCCCCGTGGACACTGATGGGGCCCGCCGATTGCGGGTTCCACGAGAAACTCAGAGAGAGTTGCCACCCGTGTCGGATTGCGACACGTGTGGAGAAGGTCAGACAGAGACTGGACATCGAGGAAGCAACAGGGCTTACCTTAAGGGGACTTGATAGTAGACCCAATTGTATTTAAGGGTCTTAGACATATGTGTAGATAGCTGCTAGTGTTATTGTGTTAACCATGTACATTATAAACTCCTGTGATACGAAATGTATTGAATGCTGGCTTGTGAAAACTCGCTTCGCCAGCGCACTATAATATGTATGTAAATAAATTATGCTAAATTGTATCTAACGGAGTTTGTTGCCTGTATGAGCCCGAGTTTCAATCCCCTAGAGATCTAAACTGTGACACCCTTGGATGAATGGTCAAATGAATAATGATTTTTTAATTCATTTTTGATACAATGGTCATTTTTATGAATGTTTATATGTAGAAGTAATTGATTTCCTCATTGATGCTGATTGTGTTTATTTATGTGATCACTGAAGACCACTGATGTTTTTAGAACAAGCTAGGTGTTAGTTCCAAAGGAGATAGTCAATGTGGGAGCATACACAACAGGGCCATATTTCGCCAGCTAAAAGGAAAATCTAGAACATTCTTTTGGACTGTACTATTAGTACCAAAGCGCCAACAATATATCACCCCGGCCATCGACACCACAGGTGGGTGGGGCACACATGCTCGAAGCCAACACTGGGGAAGCTAGAACAGGTTTTTTTCAGCAACGAACATCAGCAGGAAGGCAGAAATAGCCATAAGTATGGCCAGGATTGGTTTCAGTGATGCATCATTCCAATCAGAGTGGCGCTGAAGCCTGTGAAGCGGGTCAGGCAGACCCAGGGAAATGCTGTTTGGAATACTCATGGATGCTGCGGTGGAGTTGTATCTGACCACGGCTGTCAGGACACTTCTGGGACTTTGATAATCACACAACTGAGCAAACA
>JACEFZ010001657.1:0-30752 GCA_014155875.1 Cepaea nemoralis | reverse complement strand
CAGACTTCAACACCATGTCCAAAGGGTGGCAGAAGGAATAAGTGATTGTGAAGAATAGAGAAATACTCGGAGTTTAAAGATAAGTTTGTTTCTTTGTTTGTTTGTTGTTGTTTTTTTTTTTGCATATCCTTTTTACAGGATGGCGCAGTCAACACTAGCATTTCTTCCGCTGTGGTCTCTAGGCAAGGTTACGTTCAGTAGTTTGCCATTGATTTCTAAACGACCGTCACCGATACCAATGCAAAACCATCGCAACGCGGTCTGCTGCCAAATCGCGCACAGCTGTGTTTCGAACGTGGGTATACGGGATTACGAGCCGTGTCTTAAGTCTTTCGCCATGGAGACCGGCAAAGATAAGTTAGCAGAGATTTATAACCAAAATAAACAAAATAAAAGAAACATTTCCCACAGCATGAACCTGCTATGTATTCATAATCTGACAGGGCATTGGTTCTCAACCGGTGGGACCCCCCCCCCCCCGGGCCAGGGGAATTTTAGGGTTTCCGTGGGGGGGGGGGGGTTAAGATTATTGCAAGATGGCGTTAATACCAGAACCGATTTCTTGATATTTCTTTCCCTTCATACTTTACGGTTCTGTACTTCTCGCCCTTTTGAAATTCGTTTTATAACGTAAGTAGACCTGCAAATCACGTTTTATGTAGACGTCTAGACTTGTTCTAGTATGTGTTATAAAATTAAGCTTCCATTTTACGCATACTGTGTACGGGGGTGGGGGTGGGGTGGGAGGGATATATAGGTGGGAAATACGAAAGGGGGAATTACATTCTGAATATATGGTGAAGGGGTGCAAAGGGTCAAACAAAGTTGAGAACCACAGTGAAAGGGTTATCATATTTTGTAGGCCTGGATGCACGGGCAAATAGATGGCCAGTCTATCCTCACTTAGCAAGACGATGAACATAAGCGCCGAACCTCGGCTACCTACCAACTACATTGAATGATTTAGAGCAGTGGTTCCCAAGCTTTTCAAGCTGAGGGCCATTTCTACTATTTTCGGTAGTTAAGCGGGCCACAACTTTATACAATTATAAAATTCGTGCAATATCATTCTTACCTTTCTTAACTTTCGTCAACAAAATTCTAAAACTTTAAATACAGTCAGTGTCAGTACTACTCTGCGGTCATGTTTTGGTTTAAAATCAAAAGTTAATTTAACAATAAATTTTAAATCAGTTTCGAAAATCGCTATTAATATAATTAATTTACAATTGTAACTGTTCTTCATAATCAGTTACTTAAGTTAAGATGCCAGTTTATCAATGTCTGGGTACAAATCTGTTGTGCCCAAAGTCATAAGCGCAGCTAGGTTACTGTCGGTGAGTCTGGAACGTAGCTTGTTTTTTATAACAGCCATTGCGGAAAATGACTGCTCGCATCTGTAAGTCGAACCAAAACGACAAATGTATCTCTGAGCGAATGAACACAAGTGTTCAAATTGTTCGACAGACAATAGTCGCCAGAATGAAATCGTATGATCAGCTGAAGGTTGCGAACTGAACAGGCGCATTCGATAATATCTGAATATAACAACCACGAGCAGAGTAAATTATCGCACGCGGACGGGAAGCTCCGAGTGCATTTTTGATATTATTAAAATATATTACTTTAAATAACGAGGCCTCGCGTGCCACTTACTAACATCTGGCGGGCCACAAGTTTGGGAACCTCTGGTCTATATCATTCCATTTATACCAGGTTTTGGTGCGGCTACGACGATGTTGAAAAAACCTATTTTTTATTATTGGCTATTATTAGTCCATGTTCGGAGCATATGTTGAGTAGATGTTGACCATTGCTGTTACAATCAGTCTCTTTGTCGCTGAATGAATGGCCCCATGCAATCATCCCACGGTGTTCTTCGTGTGCCTATTCGTCCGTTAAAATCACCCATCACAATTAGTTCATCTTTCTCCTTGACATTACGGGAAAACATTGTTTTGAATTTCCTGAAACGTTGCCTCCCATTACCAACTGTGAAGCGATTGGATGGATTACTCAAGCTGAAGTGTAAAATATCGGTACCGAAGTGTCGATTGAGATTTCTCGAGGAATGCCTAAAGACAGGAATATTCCCTCACCGGTATTTTAGAGCTCTCAGGGCGGACAGAATATGTCCAACAAGAAAAAACCTGAGACGACTGACAAAAAACCAGATAGAAGTGTCGTGTCCTCCTTTAAAGTGTCGTCCCTGGAGTGAAGAGATTCAACACTCACATTATAATATTTTTTTTCCTCTCAATATTCTGGAGAATCCACCAGCTTCCGTCCAACACACTCCCTCAGCCCGTGGACACCTTTTCCTGTCACTCTCTCACTGTCGTACTATGCCCCCTCTCATACTTCCCAACGCAACATACTCAACAACTCTTGCTTCTAAAAAGTTAATAAAGATTAATTTATTAAAAGAAACGTGTAACGTATATGAGACGTGTATGTGAAGAAAATGTGTGACGTGTTCTATAAAGTGTGTAGAATCGGACTCTCAGACAACAACCCAGTCAGCTGATCCCAGCAAGGATAGACCACAGCACGTTACGTCAGAACATGTACATCTCACCCAGTGCCGAAACCATCTTGCTGGATACTGATGTGCCTCTGTAGACCTCTGGTAATCCCATTTCATGATCATCAGAAATAGACAACGGTGGTATTAACAGTTAATCATGGACCGGTTGCACCCTACACAATGTCCGTTCCTATCGTTCCAAAAACAATTCACAAGTCCTTTGTAGTGTGTACACAGTTATTAATGTTAATTGTTAATGGACTTGATCCTCACTCGTGTCTATCTAGCCTCAAGTATCATGTCTTGTGTTCTATTACACGAGATTATATCACACTAGGTAACTATTCTCATTAATGTTCTCAGTTAGTTACTACTGTCTGATGCTGTGTGGTGCATCAGTAATCATCACCCCTCTTTGGTGAATCATCTTCCTTCTAGCTTTAGTTACGTTCTGTACGCAACTTTATTTACTGTTCCACTGGTGTTCTTCCGAATGGGATTTTAACCTTTCCTAAAAACTTGTTGAGTTTCCTCGGATCTGGTAGGGAACCTAGGATAGAAGCAACACATCTGGTGATAGTACTACTCACTGATCCTATCGGCTGAGTGTAAGCCTATTGCCTTGCTTAATAATCTTTAGCTAACTAAACTTAGTCATAGAGCAGATTAGCTACCCACCTAGAGCCGAATCAGGCTATGACAAAGAAAGACCCATACAGAGTGCAAAACCCCAGCGGGCAATTTCCCCGTCTCCCAATTATCCATCATTACTCTATTCTTAACTAGCATAGCTTATCACCACTACACTACTCTATTCTTAACTAGCAGAGCTAATATCACTATTCTACTCTAACTAGTTTCCACTAACAGCTCTAATCATCACACTATAGTTTTAACAAGGCTACAGTCTATATTAATTAGAACTAATATAAGAATAGGTTATACCTTAAATGGCACTACTGCAGTCCTATCAATCATATCTACATCTGCCATGATAGGCACGTGTAAAATTAAGTCACTAATAAACACACTGTAGATATTATTTCCACTAAGCACTGCAGTGCCATTGCACTCCGACTAGAGCCACATTGCCAAGTCCCCCTAGTTGGCCCCAACTCGGGTTTATATGGCAAACTACCAAAGTTGGCCACGTGACGTTATCCTTTATGCCCCCACACAGGTGGCACATTGGCAGATCATCCCCTGTCAGGGATCCATCCCCCCTCTGGCTCCCTCAATGTTAGATTTGTCATCACTGGTTTAGACATCCAAAACAATCTAGAGAGTTACTGTAGAGTTCCAACAAAGAGTTTCGATACCAAGCTGCCAATCATGGTTTTCCAAACAAGCTTACATTGTGCACGTGACGTTGTTCATGTCCGGCAGGTGTTCCACTGTTTTCAATAACAAGCCCTTAACTTTCTGTCATGTGGTGACAGTAAAATCCTCCATTCCGTCTGATGTCCGGAACTATAGATGACAGCCGGAACTATTCCATATCCTGAGCGGGCAAGGCTATGTGATTTCAACTGTTTATGAACTGCCAACGCGGTGTATCCATTCCTTCTCACTCACCACCAAATGTGTATATAGGCTGCCCCGATGTAACCCGTGCAGCTGTGTTTACTCTGTTAGTACGACTGTTGTGGCCTAGAAAATATACGCCAAGCAAACGTCGGTATTATTATCTGGTTAACTCATGGCGATCTCGTGACATAGGCCCCCTCTTAAGAGAGTAGTCCATCTCACTCTTCTCCACCATGAGTTTAATCCAGATGATTCATTCCACTTCTTCAGGTGCTGGGTGTCTTGACAAGAAATCCGCTCCAACATTTTCCTTCCCAGGAATGTACTCCACTGTGAAATTATAGGGTTGAAGTAACAACGACCACCGCATCAAACGTGCGTTGAGCTTCTGAGAAGTAGCCAGGAACATCAGGGGCTGATGATCCGACTGGACCCGAAACTTAACTCCATACAAATAGGGCTGAAATTTTTGCACTGCCCAGACGAGGGACAAGCACTCTCTCTCGACGGTTGAATAATTCCTCTCCGCCTGTAGAAGTTTCTTACTTGCGTATGCCACAGGTTTCAAAACCGAAGCATCGTCTTTTCCTTCCTGTAACAAAGCGGCTCCAATTCCAATCGCACTCGCATCCGTTCTCAACACAAATTGTTTGGAAAGGTCAGGGAGCTGTAATACAGGTTTGCTGACCAAGGCCTCCTTTAACTGACTATAGGCATTCTCACATTCTGGTGTCCCAATAATTTGGTCCGGGAATCCCTTTTTCAAGGTTTCCGTCAACGGAGCTCCCAGTTCCGTGAAATGTGGGATAAATTTGTGGTAGAACCCACACAACGAGAGAAAAGATCGCACATCCTTCTTCGTTTTTGGCCTTGGTGCATTTCTGATTTTCTCCAGGTTCTTCTCTTCTGGGACAATGTGTCCTGGGGTGATGGTGTGACCTAGAAATTCCAGAGTCTGGTAACCAATCATGCACTTGGTTGGACGAGCGGTAAGCCCTGCTTCCTTGAGCCTATTAAACACTCTCTCCAAGGATTGTAAGTGGTCATCCAAGCTGTCACTGGAAATCAGAATATCATCCCTGAAAGAGATGATGGACGAATCCTGTAACGGATCTAGTAAAGTCCTCATCATGCGTGTAAACACACTAGGTGCATTGCTGAGTCCAAAGGGCATGACCTTGAATTCGTAGTGTCCACTGGGTGTACTGAAAGCTAACAGTGGTCGAATCTCCGGTTTGACTGGTATCTGATAGTACCCCCGACTCAGATCCACCTTTGAAAAGTACCGAGCCTTATGGAGCCTAGCGAATAACTGAGTTGGATTCGGCAAAGGTTCCACCTGAAACTGTGTATGACTGTTCAGAAGTCGGTAATCTATACACAACCTGTGTTCTCCACTTGGTTTGCGTAACAAAACTACCCCCGCATTGTATGGGGATGTGGATGGTGCAATCACGTCATCCTCCGGCAGTTTTTGTATTTCCTCCTCCAGGACCTTTTCTTTAGAGAATGGCACTGGGTAAACCTTTTGGCGAACAGGCTCCTGTGTGGTCAAAGTCATCTCGAACTCAACCAACCTCGTTCGTCCTGGTTTATCAGTCAGTATCTCCTTATGAGACTTGAGAACCTGGGTTATCCTTTCCTTCTCCTGGGAGGTCAGATCAGGGTTCACTTGCACATCCCTATAGGTTTCCTGGTGTTCCAAGGGATATTCCCTGCCCTCGCTGGGTCCCACTTCTGTCTCCACTGCAACTGCCATTGCCATGAGGTGAGCTGCCTTGTCTCCGGGTCTCTCTTCGTATTTCCGCAAGAGATTGATATGGAAAATCTTCGACTTTCCCCGGATCCGGATCTGATAGTTGGTTCTGGATATTACCCTTTCCACGGGAAATGGTCCTTGCTAACCAATCTCCAGTTTGTTGTTTCCCGTTGGGAGTAGCAACAAGACTTTGTCTCCCACCTCTAGAGATCTTTCTTTAGACCTACGGTTGTAGTAAGCCGCATGTCTTTTCCTGGCCTTTTTCAAGTTTTGATTTGCCAGAGTCCATCCCCTGTGGAGTTTTTCTTTCAGTTCCTCCACGTATTTGTAGGATGAGATCACTTCTTCTGACGTCCCCTCTTCAGTCCAACTCCTCAACATGGCTTCCAACGGTCCTTTGATTGGACGGCCAAACAGCAACGTAGCGGGTGGTAGTCTGTTGAGCCATGAGGAACTTCCCGATAGGCAAAGAGTGCTGCTGGGATATATTCATCACACCTATCAGGTTTTTCCTGCGCTAGTTTCCTGAGCATTGTCATCAACGTGCCGTTGAAACGCTCCACTTGTCCATTGGCTTGAGGGTGGTAAGGGCTGGTATGTATGTGATTAGAGTGAAACACCCTAAATACCTCCTCCATGAGTTTTCCACAAAACTGAGATCCATTGTCCGTCAGAATTTGATCCGGAAAGCCTAATCTGGTAAAGGCCTCCATCAGTGCGTCCGCCACTCTTTTCGAGTCAATCGTGGTCAACGGTATAGCCTCACCCCACATTGTACAGCAATCCACCATTGTGAGTATATACATGTTCCTCTTCCTAGTCCTGGGAAGTGGACCCACGATATCGATGGCTACCCTCTCGAAAGGAGAGTTCATGATGGGCATCTCACCCAACACCACCGGTGCTGTCCAGTGTTTTGGTGCCACCCTCTGGCACTCAGGGCATGACTT
This sequence comes from Cepaea nemoralis, assembly GCA_014155875.1. NCBI lineage: Eukaryota > Metazoa > Mollusca > Gastropoda > Stylommatophora > Helicidae > Cepaea > Cepaea nemoralis. Next base: position 23,989 of record JACEFZ010001657.1, on the reverse strand, counting down.
CACATACCGACGCACATCATCTGTCATTCCCGGCCAATAGTAGTGGCAGGAAATCCGCTGCATGGTGGCGGCAATACCCATGTGTCCACTAAAGGAGATGGTATGCCCCATATGAAGAATCTGGGACCGGTGAGCTTTCGGGACGACCAACTGACCGTATAGATTGTCTCCCCTTCCTGCTCTCCTGTGGAGTATCCTATTCTTCATGTAGTACTGCCCCCGTCCTGGTGGATCAGCACTTTTCTGCAGCTTTTTGTAGCAAGGACGTAAAGTATCATCCTCACTCTGGGCAGTTCGTAGCTCCCCCGGCATTGGGTTAGTCACAATTGCATCTGCCTCTTCCGTTTTCGTCTGAGAGCGAGTCTGCATTGCTCCCATATGAATTGGCTCCCTGGGTATTCCCAGAAAGACATACCGGCAACCTAGGATGACTGGAAAAATGGGATCGGTCAATACAGCGGCCTTGATGGTGCCGGTGACGTACGTTGAGCGAATCTCCACATTAGTAATGGGCAACTTCATGGTTACAGCACTCTTCTGTGCAGACTGTATATCCAAGGTTTCACCTGTGAATTGTTCTGGATGTACCAGATCCGCAGAAATCACGGCCTCCCCGTCCAGTCCTGTGTCGTATAAATACTCCACTTGACGACCGTTAAGCTCCACCAATTCCACTACAGGTGGTTTTTCCTGGTCTGGAGTCTCTTCCTCGGCCTCGACCTGTTCGGTGGGCTCCACCTTAGGTTTCCCTGAGCACCCGACGAATTGAGTGTCTCCTGACTTTCCCCGGCAGTCAATAGCATTGTGCGTATTCGACTGGCATTGGTTGCACCATTTCCCTGTCCGAGATTTTCTAGTGCCGGACTTGAGTGAGCTCTCCTGGTGGCGTGCTTCCTTGTTGACCTTGGCATTTTCCGTGGCAACCTCCTTGGAAGTCACTTGACATGCTGCGAAGTGAGGGTTCTTAGCCTTCGATTTGCAGTCCCTCGTATTGTGAGAGGGTGACTTACAAATTGAACACCACTTCTCCGACCACGGTCGTTTAGGTGTAGAGCTTGAAGTGCTCTTGCTTCCCTCCTTCTTCTTTTCTGAACTATCCTCTGATTTTTGCACATAAGGTTCCCACTTTTTGGTTCCTGAGTTTTTGGCTTTCTTCTTGTCATGTTTCTCATGACTTTTGGTGTTGGTGGAAAGGTTCTCCCCTGCCTCCCCATGTACCTCGACGAACCGTTCTGCTAATTTAGTCACGAGGTCAATACGTTCTGCCCCTTGTTCTCCCAAGAACGTCCTGAGAGGTTTAGACATTTGCTTCTTCAGCTGGTCGACCACCATGAGCTCTTCCAGACTCTCATAGTTATGTGCGAACCCAGCCAAATCCATCCACTTATGGAGATAAGATTTTAGACGCAAACTGTAGGCGGCAAACAAATCCCCCGGTTCTCGTTTCGCTGCTCGAAATTTTTTCCGGTAGGTATGTGACGTAACCTCGAATCGTTTCAGCATAGCCGTCTTTAACTCGTCATAATTGTTCTCATGTCCTGGTGGCAGGCGAGAATAAACCTCGTAACCGGTCCCGCGTAAACCCTGGGATAGCTTAAGATTCCATTTGTTACGCTCCAGGCCCATAGCAACAGACATGGCCTCGAAGCGTTGAAGGTACTGGTCGGTCTTCTCTTTGTCCTCCTCGTAGACCGCCAAAGGAAACTTCATAGCATGGTACCCATGTCCACCTACTGGTGTTGAGCCTGGGATGGAGGAACCTCCAACTGCTCCCTCAGTTTCTCCATTAGATTGACTCTTCAACTCGAGTTCCCTCATCATGTACTCGTGCTCCCTTTTCTGTGCTTCCTGTTCAGCTTCTAATTTCCTAGCTGCTTGCTCAGCTTCAAATTTCCTAGCTGCTTGCTCAGCTTCAAATTTCTTAGCTGATTGCTCAGCTTCCAATTTCTTCGCTGCTTGTTCCAACTCCATCCTTTTCAATTCCAGCTCGGCCTTTCGATCTTCCCGTTCTGCTTGACGATACTCTCTCTCTCCACTTCCTGTATGTAATCCGTTAGAGCAGAACCCGCCAGTCCCATTTCTTCCCCCTTTGCCTTTAATTCTAACGTGCTTAGTTTAGGGGTGGCCATTATACAGAGAGGTAAGCTAGCAGGTCTAGTACAATATAACTGCAAATTACTATACAGATATATGAACAAGTACTATAAATCTAGATATTACCACACACAGCACATTCACTCAGTGACAAGAGTAGAATCAGGACCACAGACCTATGCAGACGTGTGAAGTGTGAACAGGTCAGATATTTGTCCTAACCCCTATCCACATTCACTCTAGCTGGATTCTCCAAAATGATATCTCCCTCTTATAACTAAGGATCCCGTGTCAAAAGACCCCGTTGTCAGAAGATCCCACTGTCAAAGGTTCCTGCTTGCAGGAGATCTCGCTGTCCAAGGATTCCGTTTACGGGAGATCCCGCTGTCCAAAGATCCCGTTTACGAGAGATCCCGCTGTCCAAAGATTCCGTTTACGAGAGATCCCGCTGTCCAAAGATTCCGTTTACGACCCCCCAATAATGTCGTGTCCTCCTTTAAAGTGTCGTCCCTGGAGTGAAGAGATTCAACACTCACATTATAATATTTTTTTTTTCCTCTCAATATTCTGGAGAATCCACCAGCTTCCGTCCAACACACTCCCTCAGCCCGTGGACACCTTTTCCTGTCACTCTCTCACTGTCGTACTATGCCCCCTCTCATACTTCCCAACGCAACATACTCAACAACTCTTGCTTCTAAAAAGTTAATAAAGATTAATTTATTAAAAGAAACGTGTAACGTATATGAGACGTGTATGTGAAGAAAACGTGTGACGTGTTCTATAAAGGGTGTAGAATCGGACTCTCAGACAACAACCCAGTCAGCTGATCCCAGCAAGGATAGACCACAGCACGTTACGTCAGAACATGTACATCTCACCCAGTGCCGAAACCATCTTGCTGGATACTGATGTGCCTCTGTAGACCTCTGGTAATCCCATTTCATGATCATCAGAAATAGACAACGGTGGTATTAACAGTTAATCATGGACCGGTTGCACCCTACACAATGTCCGTTCCTATCGTTCCAAAAACAATTCACAAGTCCTTTGTAGTGTGTACACAGTTATTAATGTTAATTGTTAATGGACTTGATCCTCACTCGTGTCTATCTAGCCTCAAGTATCATGTCTTGTGTTCTATTACACGAGATTATATCACACTAGGTAACTATTCTCATTAATGTTCTCAGTTAGTTACTACTGTCTGATGCTGTGTGGTGCATCAGTAATCATCACCCCTCTTTGGTGAATCATCTTCCTTCTAGCTTTAGTTACGTTCTGTACGCAACTTTATTTACTGTTCCACTGGTGTTCTTCCGAATGGGATTTTAACCTTTCCTAAAAACTTGTTGAGTTTCCTCGGTTCTGGTAGGGAACCTAGGATAGAAACAACACATCTGGTGATAGTACTAGTCACTGATCCTATCGGCTGAGTGTAAGCCTATTGCCTTGCTTAATGATCTTTAGCTAACTAAACTTAGTCATAGAGCAAATTAGCTACCCACCTAGAGCCGAATCAGGCTATGACAAAGAAAGACCCATACAGAGTGCAAAACCCCAGCGGGCAATTTCCCCGTCTCCCAATTATCCATCATTACTCTATTCTTAACTAGCATAGCTTATCACCACTACACTACTCTATTCTTAACTAGCAGAGCTAATATCACTATTCTACTCTAACTACATTTCACTAACAGCGCTAATCATCACACTATAGTTTTAACAAGGCTACAGTCTATATTAATTAGAACTAATATAAGAATAGGTTATACCTTAAATGGCACTACTGCAGTCCTATCAATCATATCTACATCTGCCATGATAGGCACGTGTAAAATTAAGTCACTAATAAACACACGGTAGATATTATTTCCACTAAGCACTGCAGTGCCATTGCACTCCGACTAGAGCCACATTTCCAAGTCCCCCTAGTTAGCCCCAACTCGGGTTTATATGGCAAACTACCAAAGTTGGCCACGTGACGTTATCCTTTATTCCCCCACACAGGTGGCACATTGGCAGATCATCCCCTGTCAGGGATCCATCCCCCCTCTGGCTCCCTCAATGTTAGATTTGTCATCACTGGTTTAGACATCCAAAACAATCTAGAGTGTTACTGTAGAGTTCCAACAAAGAGTTTCGATACCAATCTGCCAATCATGGTTTTCCAAACAAGCTTACATTGTGCACGTGACGTTGTTCATGTCCGGCAGGTGTTCCACTGTTTTCAATAACAAGCCCTTAACTTTCTGTCATGTGGTGACAGTAAAAACCTCCATTCCGTCTGATGTCCGGAACTATAGATGACAGCCGGAACTATTCCATATCCTGAGCGGGCAAGGCTATGTGATTTCAACTGTTTATGAACTGCCAACGCGGTGTATCCATTCCTTCTCACTCACCACCAAATGTGTATATGGGCTGCCCCGATGTAACCCGTGCAGCTGTGTTTACTCTGTTAGTACGACGGTTGTGGCCTAGAAAATATACGCCAAGCAAACGTCGGTATTATTATCTGGTTAACTCATGGCGATCTTGTGACAAGAAGAAACCCAGTCTAAGCTGGCCAACCTCAAGCGCACACACAGTTCTGCCTACTACGACAATCGACATTACTGTGCGAACATGTGTATATTTCAGTTTGAAGGATTTATCTAGTTAATTCACTTTACGTTGTGTGATTTCTGCAATATGTACCTGACGAGATGCAGCGAAATATGCCAGGCAATAAATCGTGCAATCTATTGTTTGTGTCTTCGTTATTCAAAATAAATTTAGTGTTGATAATGGCTTTCGCTTTGTCTGGATCTAACAAAAAAAAAAACAATCCATGTTTAGCTGTAGCTCGCTGGTCGACGCCACTCCATATAAGAACGTAACCTTCATGTGTTCGTTTCGTGTTCTGCCCCTTTTTCCTAGTGTCTGCGAGTCCTAATAACTGAATATTTGATTTTTTCATAAACTCTACGACAGCTGGTTCCTTATATCCTAGACCAGTAACATTCCAAGTCGAGAAAATCTCCTTTCTATTTGAAGTATTTCGAAGCTTAGCAGTTGTTGTTATGTTAGTCGCTTGTTGTTGTTCGGCTTGGGTGTGTTTCCGGCGTGAACGTAGATAGAGTTGCCTTTTTCTTTCAATTTCCTCCATAATTCTCGAGCAATAGTACTTGAACAAATAAATTCCCTACCGGTTTGCTGGACCTTTATACATAGTTGAAATGTCCCGGCTGGTCACGTGATTTGCCAAGTCACATGACTTAACGTACGTGACGTCTTCGGAGCAAGCGTGTGGCTATATTATACATTTTCGTTAATTCAAAGTATACAGATAAATAACACAACTCTGAAACAAGTTAAAGAATTCAAATACCTTGGAAGTATGATCACAGAAGATGGCAGATTGGACAGAGAAATTGAAATCAGATGTCAAAAAGCTAGTTAGTACACTTACATATCAACTATCACCCTTACTGAAACATCCAAACACCCATGTCCGCAAAACGATAGATAATAAACAGCATATTCACACCAACCTTATGCTACCAATCTCAAACCTGGACTTTATCCAAATTACACCTTTGCAAAATCAACACCTGCGAAATGAGATGCCTGAGGAGAGCTGCCAACTTAACAATCCGAGACCGAGTAAGAAATGCTATTATCAGACAGACTGTGGGATCAACACCTTGTGCCACATTTATTGAAAGACAGAAGATCAAGTGGTTTGGCCATGTCGTTAGAATGCAACACCAGCAACTACCATCAGTGGCCTTACATCAAAGATCATCTGCGACGAGACCACGAGGACGACCAAGAAGAAAATGGATTGACGACATCAAAGACATTGTACAACCAAACGGAATGACACTATCCAGTGCCGCCCACCGGGCGCTGGAACGCAAATTATTCCTCCCCCCGACGCTTAACAGCAGAAGTGGAAGATCATGATGATGGTGTTGATGATGTTGATTCAAAATCGTGTCGTCAGTAGCATAGTTGTTAGTGTCTCCGCCTGATGGGCGGGGGCTCGAGGCTCGTTTCCTTGCAGAACAATTTTTTTTTTAAATTGTTCAGCAATTAATTGGGTGAAAGTCAGATGTCAATCTCATGATAGAAGGCAACTGTGATGTGCAGTGTCATGTCTATCACAAGAGAACATGTTCAGCATAACCCATACACATTTATGGTCTCAAGCCAATGGGCCAGTAACCGCTAAATTAATTATAACGGGCAGGATCACATTGAGAAAGAGGAACTTAGTATCCTTTATCTCTTTGGGTTTGTGGGGTTATATGCAAACTTGTTTATATTTATAATTGTGTTGTTTAAAGTGAGTGTAAGTTAGTTAGTTATCTTTCCTCTTGAGCCCTGCCTGTACTGGACTTAGGTATCAGTACAGAGCAGGGTAGGTGGTCGCTTCTATAATCCTCAAGGACACTCCATTTTATGTCTGATGCCGCCTCTTGTGATACAAGTGAAAGGACTAACGGAAATGAAACGGATGAAAGGACACAACAATTATTCTTGATATTTAAACAGCCAGAAAGGACTAACGTAATGTCACAGTTCAACTATGTATAAAGTATCCATTTATTCATACTTGAACTATGTATAAAGTATCACTTTATTCATACTTCCATCCGATGTTATAAGTGCCACTAGGTATTTAAAATTATCCACTTGGTTGGATATTTCAGTTGGCAAATAAAATTAACGTTACACAAAGACACATCTATTGGATCCGTCGATTCCGACACTCGATCACTCCGTCGCTGCCTGGGTGCTAAAAATGGGGGGGGGGGGGGGGAAAGACTATATATTGCATCCCGGATGGGAAATTGAACCTCGAGCTCCAGCGTGACAGGCGGAGACACTTACCACTTTGCTACTGAAGACATGTTAATACAACAACGAAATATTATAATATAGCTACACGCATAGGAATAATCACGTGACCTACTTCTACTGCGAATATAATTTTTCTCTATTCGCAATTCTATTGCGAATTGTCACTTCGTAAAAAATATATGTGGGGGATTCAAATGAAAAAAAAAAAACTTAAAAGTGTGATAGAAATTACCATAACCATCTCATTGTCTTGTAATATATCAATATTGGTCGGGGGCTGCGTGGTCTCGAGGTATGGTGTCCGCCTAGAGTGCTGGAGGTCCCGGGTTCTAGTAATAAAATTCCCCCTGGTCTCTGGGTAGTGAGATCGGACGCCCGTGTGTATTGTTGCTCACGTAAAAAAATCCCTTGGCAGTTGGAAATCGAAAAAGAGTAGCCTAATGGCGCTGCCCGGGCAAAAATTTTGAGTTAAAAATATGCCCTAGTATTTTCAGGACCCTCGCCGGTGCTACGGAGTTCGTGCACTGAGCTGAGTTTCTCCAGACTCAGATTTAAATTAGGAGGAGAACGGAGTACTTATGGGTTGCACCCGTGTGCCGTGATGTTGATCCATCGACTAAACTAAACTAAACTAAACAATGTCTAACAATTGTTGTAGGTCTGTTGAATTATCCGCTACCAATACTGTCATCTGCATAGAGTTAGTTAGTTTAGTTAGATTTTCCTCTTGAGCCTAAGGCGGCGCATAGGGCAAAAGTCCTGTCTCTCCATGCTTGGCGGTTCGCTGCTACCTGTTGTAGATCTTGGATATTTACTTGGCCATTGAATGAGCCTTCTCTAATGATGGTTCTACGCAGGGTCTCTCTTGGTCTTCCCCGTTTTCTTTTCCCTACTGGTGACCATATGAGGGCTTGGTAGGGGAGTCTTGACTTGTCCATTCTGAGTACATGGCCGATGTAGTTCCAACGGCGTCTTCTTATGAAATTGGATACTGTATCTTGCTTAGTCTCTTGTCTTATTTGCGAATTGGTTCTGAAGTTGCATAGAGTATATTATTATTATTATTTTTTATATTGTAACCTCCGATTAGTATTCCTGACGTCTCTTTGATCTCTCTCATTATTACTTCGCTATATAGGAAGAAGAGATCTGGTGACAAGACAGTTCCTCTCGTACTCCTAGCTTTATCTGTTCGTAACTTCCCTTTTTATTTTCTGTTTCAATTGCTGCTAACTTGGTTCCAGTAAATATTCGTTATTATTCTTAAATCTTTCTTATCAATGTTGATATCTTCCAACATATAATAATAAATCATACAATTCAATTGTGCATTCACTTCCCTAGTTGTTTAGAGCATATTTAAAATATCATAATAACATTGATCACTACACTTAATAATTATGTTCGAGCATTCTGCGGAATTACAAGATTTCTAAAAGAAAAACAGTTAAATAAGCAACGAGGAGGGGACATAAACATCTAATATTGTTGCAAAGGGACATTACTTAAATTTTATAAATATAAATAAAAATACTACAGATCATTTAATAAATAACTTTAGACTTCTTCTATATTCTTTTAGAAATAAGAGAATTAATACGAAAATAAAATATTTTAAATACGAATATAATTCTTTTAGATTTCCTAAAGAAAATCTGTTTAATATTTACATACTTACATTTTATAATAGATTATTTAGTTATACTTTTATTTTTTAAATAGTGTTTGTATACTTTTAATGTAGACTGTTATTTCTATAATTACCACTAAAAAATTTTTTGCTGGCCTCTTAGGGCTACAACAAATGTACAGGAAATTAACCATACACATTCCTCTCTTGTCCCTTCTCTTATTCATAACACATATAGACAACAAGATACCAGCCAAACAGATCAGTTGGCGTATCTTCATTGCACTCCGGACAGGTCCATAGGTGCTCAGATCCTCTCCCCAGCATATGCATCAGCGTCCGGTGGCTAATAGTGCCAGTTCTGTGTTGGTTGACGAGGCACCTCGTTTTCTCAATGTACCTCTCGCGCTTGGCCGTGCCGATTCTTACTCCCAAGTCTTTCATCCTGAACAGCGATGTGGATTCACTGACGTCAAAGTCCTCTGTTCTCGCCATATCTTTAAGGGCGTTAATAACATCGGCACGATCCATGGGCTGGCCATCTACAGGGGGTGCAGAGCCAGCCAGTTTATCAGCTCGTTCATTTCCCTCGACTCCCGCATGTCCCGGGACGAAGATGAAGGTGACTTTACGGACAACAGACTTCCGCAGCGACTCAGTCCACTGTCTGACGTACAGCTCCAGCTTCGACCTTCTGAATCATGCTCATTGAGTCACTTAGTACACACACGTTGGTATAATGCTGTGATTCCAGCCATATGAAAGCCCGTGTAACTGCCATCACCTCCATCGTCATGCTGCTCGTGGTCATAAAGTGGGCACCACTGGATTCTTGAACGGCTTCGGCCCGCTGAACAGGCTGTAAATGCCCACGCACTTCTCTGCTGCTTTACAACAGATCCATCTGTATAGATGAGCACTTCGGGGCTGTCTGAGTGTTCATAGATGAGCGCGTTGACCTCTGCTATTGACAGCGGCAGGGTTCTGCTCTCTGCACCGTCTGTCGAGTGTGATAATGCAGGAGAAAGTGCACTTAAAAGCCTGGAGGCACCGGCACCCATTCCTTGCCGGAGTTGATACTGGTAAGACTGCAGACCTGTCTGACGACATCTTCCTCCCGACCCATCCATGATTTGCCCCTCTTTAGCCTGTTAGCCCTTTTCTCTGAATATAGCATCATGCAGAGGGTGCTAGCTCATCTGCACTTATTTTTAAGTATGCACGAGCTCTCCAGATCTTGATCCTGTGTTCCATTGTCGGGAAGTCAAGGAGGTATCTCATTGCTACACAGCTGGTGCCTCTCGTGCAGCCCAAAATGATGCGCATGGCTTCGTTTTGTACCTTTTCAAGTCTTCCAATCTGTGTAGGGCTGACAGTGAGGATGGCCAGGGCATACTCGATGCGTGAAAGCACAAGTCCTTGGAACAGAAGTATTAGCAGTCTTTGCTCGATATTGGCAGTCGCCATGACTCTCATTGCTGACAAACCTTTTCGAGCTTTCGTTATGACATAATCGACATGATCTCTGAAGGACAGGCTACGATCAAGCCTCACACCAAGATATGTCATTGACTGGGTTCTACTCAAAATGCTCCCATCCATTCTTACTGCCGGCAGGTCTGTGTTCACAATATGGCTGTTTAGGGAGAACCATGTAACCGATGCCTTTGCAGGGTTGACAAGGGTGTCGGCATCAGCACACCATGAGGAAATTCGATCTAGTTCGCCCTGCATATCATTGGCAACCGCCTGTCTATCTCGACCCTGTCGATACACGAGAACGTCGTCAGCAAATGACAGAGTCCTACCCCTCCCGTCCAACTGTTGTTCAGTGAACGGCACCGTATACGCATTGAATAGTACTGGTGACAGTGCTAAACCAGCCAAACAGAGACCGCAAGAACACGGCAGACGAGATCACAGAAGCAGAACCTCTGCAAATTACACCATTAGAGAAATCCTGTTTGCTTACGACCTAGCACTAATAGAAAAATCAGAAGCCGAATTGCAAAACCACATGAATAACCTAAACGAAATGTTTACGGAACATAACATGAAAATTAATATAAGTAAAACAGAGGTAATGACTATAACTAAAGAAGACAAAAACAATTCACCTAAACGAACCTCCCTTGAAATAAGTAAAGAGTTTCAAATACCTAGGAAGTATAGTATTATCAAATGGCAAATCAGAAGACGAGATCGAAAATAGATGCAATAAGGCAAACCAACTCATTGGACGAATGGTACCAATACTAAAGAACAAACATGTATCAATAACTACTAAGAAAGCACTTTACAAAACAATCTTCCTGCCAACTCTGTTACCAATTCCAAACCTGGGCAATGACAGAAAAAGAGGAAAGAAAAATCACAACAGAAATGAGATTCCTGAGAAGAATACTCAATGTATCAAGAAGAGATAAGATCAGAAATGAAGAAATTGGGACTAAAGTGGGGGTTATAGCTGCACTAGATTTCATTAGAAGGCAGCAAGTCACATGATTTAGCCATGCAAGTAGGTTACCAACTAACAGCATACCACAACAAGCAATGATGTACAGACCGGAGGGAAGCAGAGGAAGAGGCCGAGCACGTAAACGATGGACGCAGGGTATAACAGAGACCATGGGAATTATCATTATACAAGTATATGCACCAACAACAAACAGTAGTGATGAAGATATACAAAACTTTTACGATGAAGTTGAAATGGCAATAGCCCAAATTGGATCACAAGAATAAAAATAATACTGGGGGATTTAATGCAAAACTAGGAAAGGGAAAAATAGAGGATATAGTTGGGAATTACGGTTTAGGTACAAGAAATGAAAGAGGAGAGAAACTAATAGAATGGGCAAATATTAATGATATGATAATTGGGAACACATGGTTTAAACACCATAAAAGACGACTATACACATGGAAAAGCCCTGATATGAAAATACGCAACCAAATTGACTACATACTTATTAATAAAAGATTTAGAAATGCATTAATTAATGTAAAGACAATGCCTGGTGCTGACGGTAACAGTGATCATGTACCACTATGTGGACAAATAAAAGTAAGATTAAAGAGAGGGGGAAAAAATGGTTAAAAACTTGAGACTTAATAAAGAGGTTCTGAAAGTAGATAAAGAAATTCAAGAACAATACAGAGTGACTGTGAAAAATAGGTACAATGCAATAGCTAAAATACAGAGTATAGATGAACAATGGGAAATGTTAAGGGACTCCATTCATCAAACTAGCAAAGAAATATTACCGGAGAGAAGCCAAAAAGCTAAGAAAAAATGGATGAATGAAGAAATCTTAAGGTTGATGGACAAAAGGAAACAGAATAAAAATGATAAACAAGAGTATGCTAAGATAAATAAAGAAATAAGAGATAAATGTGTGAAGGCAAAAGAAAGTTGGTTAAATGAGCAATGCAGAAAAATTGAATTAAATTCCATTAAAGATCAAAAAAGTATGTACAGACAAATCAGCGAGCTCACAGGAAGAAAAATAAGAATAAATACAGGGTGTTTGAAATCAAAAACAGGACAGACTTTATTGGAGGAAGGTGCTATAATGAAGAGGTGGAATGAGTATATAAGAGAATTATATAATGGAGAAAGGGAAGAATTAACAGAAGAAAGTAACTTAGAAGGCCCACCTATTCTAAAAGAAGAAGTCGCTGATGCTATGAAACATATGAAGAAAGGAAAAACAGCTGGGCCAGATGAAATCACAGTAGAAGAATTAGAAGTATTGGGAGAATTTGGGGTAGATATATTAACCAAAATGCTGAATGATATTTACAACAGTGGATATTTACCGAGCGATATGCTGAAATCTGTATTTATAGCAATACCAAAGAGACCAGGAGCACTTGAATGCGAAGATTTTCGTACAATTAACCTCATAAACCATGTCACTAAGCTTCTACTCAGAATTATAATGAGAAGAACAAGAAAGAAAATAAAAATGGAAATTAGTGAAGAACAGTATGGTTTTATGGAAGGAAAGGGTACAAACAATGCAATATATATATTACGAACACTAATAGAAAGATCAATAGAGAAACAAAGAGACATATATTTATGCTTCATAGATTATACTAAGGCATTTGATAAAGTAAAACATGATGAGCTGATTAAAATGTTGGAAGATATCAACATTGATGGGAAAGATTTAAGAATAATAAAGAATATATACTGGAACCAAGTAGCAGCAATTAAAATGGGAAATAAAGAGGGTAGTTATGAACAGATAAAGCTAGGAGTACGACAGGGGTGTGTCTTGTCACCCGATCTCTTCTCCCTGTATAGCGAAGTAATAATGAGAGAGATCAAAGAGAAGCCAGGAATACTAATCGGAGGATATAATATAAACAATATACGCTATGCAGATGACACAGTATTGGTAGCGGATAATGCAACAGACCTACAACAATTATTGGACAGTGTAGTAACAGAGAGTGCACAGAAAGGACTGTCCTTGAATATCAAGAAAACGGTAACAATGGTGATATCAAAGAAAATGGGGACGCCAAAATGTGACATAGAAATAGAAGGGGAAATTCTCAACCAAGTGGATAATTTTAAATACCTAGGGGCACTTATAACATCAGATGGAAGATGTACAACAGAGATTAAGAGCAGAATAGGGCAGGCAAAGACAGCATTTCAGAAAATGAAGAGTATCTTATGCAATAAGTCGCTATCAATGAATGTAAGAAAGAGAGTACTAAAATGCTATATAGAACCAGTTTTGCTGTATGGCAGCGAATCTTGGAATGTAAATGAACAAATTAGGAAGAACTTAGAAGCAACAGAGATGTGGTTTTTAAGACGAATGTTGCGAATTCCTTGGACTGCCAGAGTAACTAACAACGATTGCCTGAAAGAGGCTAATGAAACTAGAACACTATATACAACAATAAGAAAGAGACAAACATCTTTCTTTGGTCATGTGATGAGAAGAGAGGCATTGGAGAACATCGTGACAACTGGAAAGATCGAGGGGAAGAGAGGCAGAAGCAGACCAAGAGAAATGATGCTGGACGGACTGAGACGGTGGCATGGAGGAATATCATCAGCAGAGTTGATCCAGAACACCAGAGACCGAGATCTGTGGAGAGCCATGAACGCCTACGCCAGCCGGCACGGCACTTGATGATGATGGGAATATCGATACATGAAGCCTATAAGCAGGCACTCTCCCGCGGTTTACACTTCACCTCGACGCGGCAAGGTACAAGGGGAACATGATGAGATGAGATCCCAAACTTTAATATCATTAAGAAAGAAATGAGATGTTAGGTGTCATGGTCTATGTCAGTGGTTCCCAAGCTTTTCAAGCTGAGGGCCATTTCTGCTATTTTCGGTAGTTAAGCGGGCCACAACGTTATAGAATTATAACATTCGTGCAATATCATTCTTACCTTTCTTAACTTTCGTCAACAAAATTCTAAAACTTTAAATACAGTCAGTGTCAGTACTACTCTGCGGTCATTTTTTGGTTTAAAATCAAAAGTTAATTTACTAATAAATTTTTAATCAGTTTCGTAAATCGCTATTAATATAATTAATTTACAATTGTAACTGTTCTTTACAATCAGTTACTTAAGTTAAGATGTCAGTTTATCAATGTCTGGGTACAAATATGTTGTGCCCAAAGTCATAAGCGCAGCTAGGTTACTGTTGGTGAGTCTAGAACGTAGCTTGTTTTTCATAACAGCCATTGCGGAAAATAACTGCTCGCATCTGTAAGTCGAACCAAAACGACAAATGTATCTCTGAGCGAATGAACACAAGTGTTAAAATTGTTCGACAGACAATAGTCGCCAGAATGAAATCGTATGATCAGCTGAAGGTTGCGAACTGAACAGGCGCATTCGATAATATCTGAATATAACAACCACGAGCAGAGTAAATTATCGCACGCGGACGGGAAGCTCCGAGTGCATTTTTTGAAATTATTAAAATATATTATTTTAAATAACGAGGCCTCGCGTGCCACTTACTAACATCTGGCGGGCCACAAGTGGCCCGCGGGCTGTGGTTTGGGGACCTCTGATGTAGAGGCACGCTGAAATTAGTGATAAGTTAGCCAAGATACGGGACCAGAGGGACTTAGAGATATACAGAAATTAGTGAAAAGTAACCGATATACGGTAACAGGGGACTTAGAGGTATACAGAAATTAGTGGTAAGTTAACAGATATATGGAGAGAGAGAGAGAGAGAGAGAGAGAGAGAGAGAGAGAGAGAGAGAGAGAGAGAGAGAGAGAGAGAGAGAGAGAGAGAGAGAGAGAGAGAGAGAGAGAGAGAGAGAGAGAGAGATGCAAACTGAGATTAATTATAAGTAAGCATGTATACGTTTTTAGGGGGGGGTGGGGGGGGGGGGGGGGGGGGGTTAGTGGTCTCGAGGTATGGTGTTCGCCTCGAGTGCTGGAGGTCCCGGGTTCAAGCCCAGGTGAGGGTCGGGATTTGTTCACGTGGACTTCTAGTAACAAAGTTTCCCCTGGTCTCTGGGTAGTGAGACCGGACACCCGTGTGTATTTTTGCACACGTAAAAAAAAAAATCCCTTGGCAGTTAGAAATCGAAACAGCGTAGCCTAACGGCGCTGCCCGGGCGAAATTCCGAGTTACAAATCTACCCACAGTATTTCAGTATTCTCGCCGGTGCTACGGAGTTCGTGCACCGAGCTGAGATTCTCCGGACTCCGGATTGAAGTAGGAGTAGAACGGAGCACTTATGGGTTACACCCGTGTGCCGTGATGTTGATCCGTCAACTAAACTAAACTAAACTAATAAAACAAAATTTTTAGGCAATTATATTTGAGGTAAATGTGCAGAGATACGGGGACAGAATGCTTAGATGAACACAGATATTAGTCATACGTTATCAGAGATACTGGGATAGAATGACTTAGATGTACACATATGTGAGTGGTAAGCTAGCAGCGATACATGGTCAGGGTGACTTAGTATTAGGATCTAGCTCAAGAAGACAGAGGGCGAACCACCATGTAGTCTTTTACAAAGTAGCCAACTCGAAGATATTATCCTAGCTCTTATCATATTTCAGGCTAGTCTTGTCTTTTGGATAAATTCGAGAATATTAGGACCCGTGCGTACTTGCGCACATTATAATGCCTCTGCAGTTGGAAATCGAAAACAGTAGACCGAACACGTTGCCCAGAAGAGGTTTCAAAACTAGTTAACCTACCCACAACATAATATGTTTAGTGTGTGCGGATTTGGGTGTATATATTTGAAGCCTCGCAAGTGCCTGGAGTTCGTGTACTGTGTAGAGAATCTTCTTCTGTGATTTACTGGATGGGATTAGAGCATTTATGGGCTGATCTGGATGTGTAATGAAAGTGTTTCCTTACATAGTGAATTAGTAGACTTAGAAATTTGCGTGGAAAACAAAACACAGCCAAGAACGTTAAGTTCACAGATAGTAATAGGAGAGGGTATGTCTCCAAATGTGGATTCTCAATAACAGATAAAACAACATTTAAGGACGCTATAATGGATGTTACTGTGTAGTTCCAGCAAAAGCAGTAACAACAACAAGGGGAACATGATAACTAGGGGACGAATTTGGCATGTTAACAATTAATGTGCCACTGGGACGGTTAGCATCTAAATATTACATTTGCTGATGGCGACCGATCAACTATGGGTTTGTCCGGAGAGCTATAATATCGATTCTTAAAACCGATAATCACTAAGAAACCAAGGATTCTCTGTTGTTGCGTTAAACACGCGGCTAGATTCCATCGTTGTTAAAAGGCATTCCGGAAACTTTCAATAACAAGTCACTGTTGCTTCGACTGAAGTTGTCTCTTCTTGGCTGAAAATAAATCAATCAACGGTCTGATGTTGTCGATGTTTATCATTATCTGAACTCAGTAAGATTATTTATTAACGGAATGTTTTCTTCTGTTTGTGTACTTAATGCTAGACCCCATCAAGTAGTGCTTTCATATTGAGCACAATCAATGTTCATCGCAGAGCAAGTTCTACAGCGCTAACGTCTGCTTAACTACCAGCTTCAGCGACGTATTCGCGTTTGCTTTGTGTCTACACGGCTGCAACCGCGCATTTACTTCTTTGTTAGTTCACATTTCCTTGATCACATATCACCCTTCTCTATTGAATACAGCAACGAGCATTGTTTTATTTCTTAACTTCCCCCAGGCAACTATAATAAGACATTTATCAAAAATTTGCCAGCTACCAGTCAATGTTTCCCAGATCATGGACATTTTACTGTAAAATTTATCTTTCTTGTTTTTCCAAATCTAATCTTTACAAAAAGATTCAAAATGCGTACTCGACAGAATTAAGAATTAAAGAAGAAAAAAGGACAAAGGTAATATTATTAAACGGTTATCCAGACTGCCAAATGGTGTATGAGATATAATCAGTAAACATCAGCAAAACCAACTCGTTGTCCGGGTGTAACCAATTGAACAGAATCCGAAAGCAAATGTGCCAACAGCATTGACAACTAGAAGCCGGGTGACGTGTCCGTTATGTCAATATTTATTTCCGCTGAACAGCTTGTGGTCATAATAATAAAATACTAATAATCATCAGAATACCGTTCCCGTACAGCCGGGAGGGTCGGTATCGTGGCAATAAACATAATCACACAGCTGAACCTAACTATTCAAATCCCTAGACACTAATATACTGCCTCCTATCGATTGACCGTTCTGACACCTTGGCCATTCTCCCCGAGTCCTAACTTACACATTCATGGCCAGCCGTTGGTCCTGACTGAGAGGAATAATGCTTTAACGATCTAGCTCTTCTACCAAGTAGTTCCTAGCTATCACTGCCATGTCTTGAAGGATTGTTGACAATCTTCTCTCCTTTAATAGATTCACGCCGACTTCCGTGCCGCCAGCCCAAGGTCTATCTGTTGTTGCTAAACTATCCACTTTGTGACGTTTCTACCTTCTCACATTACGTAGCGACATTTTCTATCTGTTGGTTCGAGATTGCTTCTCAGATTCTTTGTGATTTATTCATTACGTCATTCATTCTGACTCACTACATGGCACAGACAAAATTTATTGTGATCCTTCTCTTTAGGATGACAGTCTAACCTGTCAGTTTATGGAGCTGTGGTAGATTCGCAGCCAGACGCTCACTTATTGGCCAATTAGTTTTGGGTCCGAATCCTTATCGATGCTGGTGACCTAGACTCCCAGGTCGACCCAGGCTACATTGGGAACTAGAAGATGTTTTGGGAAGTAAATGCAGCCGGAGTGATACCGACAACATCACGCACCGAGCGCCGAATGGTCTATAAGAATATGGGTCTAGCACCATATGCCAAATGCGCCTTACAATAAGAAAATATTGTCCTTGTTTACTTTCAGTTGAGCATTGATGTATTACCTAAATCCTATTGTATTTCACCCCATTCCCTTCTGAAATTACTATGGCAATTTATTTTTATCAGCCTACAAAAGATGGGTACCAATAATTGTTATGCACAGTAAAGACAACCGACATAATAGGTACATCTCCCATCGAGTGCCGATTGACTAGAAAATATGAGGCTAGAACCATAAACCCATTACGTCTCATCGATTAAAAAGGTGTTATTTCCACCGGAAGACATGGCGGACTGGCACAAAGTAATAGAAACACTGGGTCGTGAGTGTAGGGAATGGGGAGCAGGCCGCACAGAGTTTGCGGTGCAGCAAATGGTCCAGAGTAACACACATCAAGGTGACATAGTGATCTATACCGATGGGTCAGTGGTTAGAAACAGACGGAGTGGTTGGGTTTCTTTGCGAAGGACCTTTCTTTAAAAAAAGGAGAGTCTGGCTTATGAGGCTTCGACCTCCAGCATGAGAATGGAGTTAGTTAGTTAGTTAGTCGACAGATCATCCTCGTTGCACATCGAACTATTCAGTCCATAAGTGCTCAGTTCCCCTCCTCAGCAAATCCCGCAGCGTGTAGCGGCTAACGACGCCAGTTCTGTGTTGGTTTATCAATCTTCTTTGGCTTCCTGCGTAGTGTTCTTGTTTGGCCACCCCTCTTTTAATTTGCTGCTCTCGCAGTCTGGCCATTGTTGTAGATTCACAGTCATCACTTGGTTCTCGCAAAAGTCTCACTTCTCGTAGAGCATTCAGAATGTCAGCCTGGTCCATGGCGCGTCCGCCCTCCACAGTAGCCTCACCTGCGAGCTTGTCAGCCCGCTCATTTCCTTGTACTCCCGCATGCCCTGGCACGAAGATGAAACTAATCTTTGCCAGCCGAGACCGCTTCAGAGGCAGCAACCATTCTCTTCGGATCGACCCCTCCTCTATCCTCTTGATCATGTTCATTGAGTCGCTAAGGAAACAAGCCCTAGTGAATGTCTGTGTCTCGAGCCATGTTATTGCTTTACTTACTGCCATGACTTCCATGGTCAGGCTACTTGTGGTTTCAGTGAAAGCACCAGAGTCCTCCTTCACAATTCTCCCTCCGGCCCGAGCTGTAAAGGCCCATGAGCTTCTCACATTTCGGACGACCGACCCATCTGTGTAGATGCCCGCGTCACCGTCTAGCGAATTCTCGAAAATCAACGCTTGTACTTCAGCCTCAACAGCAGCCGGATTTTCATGTCTGCATTTTCTATCTAGTTGGATGCAAACTGAAAAGGATGTGCAGAAGTCTGTTGGCACTTGCACCCACTCCTCGCCAGGTTCTAAGTCCTCAAGTGAACAAACCTGTTGAAGAATGTCTTCGGCTTGACCCATCCACGACCGTCCTCTTTTTAACCTGCTGCCCTTCACCTTCCTAATTTCACTATGCAGTGGATGTTGTGTGTTTGCGTTAATTCTGAGGTAGGCGCGTGCCCTGCAAACTTGTAATTCTCTCTTCAATGGTTGGAAAATCAAGAAGGTAGCGCATCGCCCTGCATGCTGTATCTCTTGTACATCCAAGAATAATGCGCATAGCTTCATTCTGTATCCTTTCCATCCTTTCTATCTGCTTATGGCTGAGAGTCAGGATTGCCATTGCATACTCCAAAACAGACATGACCAGCCCCTTGTACAGAAGACATAGATGGCGCTGCTCACAGTTTGCTGCCGCCATCACCCGCATCGCTGCCAAACCCCGCTTGGCCTTTGTTATCACCTGGTCTATGTGCACATTATAAGCAAGGCTTCGATCAAACCGTATCCCCAGGTAATTCATTGCCTGCGTTCTTTCCACCGTCTCTGAACACAGCATTACAGTTGGTGTTGGATTGTTGACAATATGATTATTCAACGAGAACCAAGTCACTGTTGCCTTTGTTGGGTTGACCATTGCCCCAGCTTCATCACACCAAGTACTTATGCGATTGAGTTCGGTTTGTAGTTCCACAGCAACCTCCTCTCTATCCTTACCCTGACGATACACTAAAACATCATCGGCATATGACAATGTCCTGCCAGGTCCAGTGATCTGCTCACTGGTGATTCTCACTGTGTAGGCGTTGAACAGTACCGGAGATAATGGTGATCCCTGTGATAGGCCAGGATATATTGTTGTTGGTTCCGAAGTCCAACTGCCACATCTAAAAACTACTTTCCGTTGGAAGAGGGCTGCAGCGATCCAACTAAGGAGGAATGGACTTACGTTTAGTTCAAGAAGCTGAAACATTAAAAAATCCAGTGGTACTCTGTTGTATGCGTCCTCAAGATCAATCGCTGCAGCAACGGTTTCAGTGCCTGAGTGGAAACCTTCATAGACATCATGGGCAAAGACTGCTGCATTGGTCCAGGTTTCTCTTTTTGGACAGTACCCACCCAGGGTAGGTGGGAAAACACCTTGCCTCTCTAGTTGGCTTGATATTTTCCTGGCAATTACCTTCTCCAGCAGCTTGCCTATTGTATTCTGCATGGTTATAATTCGATATCCCTGAATTTTTTTGTGGTCTTTGTCAGCTTCGCAAGGGAATCAGATAGCTGTGTAACCATTCCTCCTTGATGCTAGCACTCCCTAAACTGTTGTTGTACATGTCTGCTAGTTTCTCTAGCTCATTGTCGGTACACCTATTTATGTCGTCGTATCTTATGCCATCAGGACCTGGAGCACTGTTTTTTTATCGTCGAAGCACAGCCTTGATTTCTTTCACTGTCACTGTGTCTTCATCCGAAGTGTTCTGGGCCTTGCATCTGTCTGAGGTGACCTCCTTGGCCAGATTTCGGCCTCCCATGTCTGTCTGGTTGCTCTGCTCAAGGTAGCGTTCAAAGAGGGCTTTGCCCTTGTCCTCGTCAGTCCTCTGCCAGATGAGGTCAGCACCTTGGAAGTCAGAAATGCTCTTATTCTTGACTACACCACTCATGCTTTTATGTAGTCGCCAGAACAATTTCAGTGACTTGTCTGTGCTTACTCTTTGACACACCTCTGTCCCATTTTTCGCTTTTAACCACCTTGACCAGTTTTTTGAAATAGCTTACTTTTGTGTGCATCTCTCTTTCTAAGTGCAAGCAGGGACTAGGATGACCAGCTCTGTTCTTCTTGGCATTTTGCCATCTCCTTACAGCACTACGCTTATCCACCCAAGCCTT
This sequence comes from Cepaea nemoralis, assembly GCA_014155875.1. NCBI lineage: Eukaryota > Metazoa > Mollusca > Gastropoda > Stylommatophora > Helicidae > Cepaea > Cepaea nemoralis. The sequence continues at coordinate 2,847 of JACEFZ010001657.1, read as the reverse complement.
CTCCACCTCGAAACTCCACCACGGTGGCTGCTCCCAGCTTTTTTTCCTGCCCTGAAACGTTCTGCGCTTGTCACGTCTTATTTTACTCACCACATCTTGCCCTGTACTGTCATACTGGAACGTCTTTACCTTTAGCTTGTGCTGCCTGGTTCTGCCTTTCTCCACCAATATGCTGCAAGGGTGGTGGTCACTGCCATGGTGTCCTAGGACACCCCATCTACACACTGTAGTGAGTGAAGGTGAAACTAGCGCCAGATCAATAGCACTGTCCTCATCGCCTGGACGGCTTGCTGTCCTGGTGACACAGCCACTGTTAATACAAACCAGGTCGATGGTTTTCAATGCAGTCTCGAGCTCCTCCCCTTGTGTATTGGAGGAAGTGTTTCCCCATGATCTGCCTTTAGCGTTGAAGTCACCACAGAAAATAACATTTCTCTCGTGGCCTAATATGCCACTTATGCACTGCCACTTCTGGGCGTCCACACTCGCATTGCGGACATAAACATTAACCAACACGAATGGTATACTGGAATGAACTCTCAACGCCTATATTTGTATATCGTCACTGTCCCAAATGGACATGTCTGGCTCTGACGCCACCATGCTGTCGCGAACGAGAATCGCCGTTCCCGGATGTCGTCTGTTGTAGAAACATTTGAAGCCGGCAATTCGGAGTAGCTGATCGCCCAGTCTCGTCTCCTGGAGTGCTACAATGTCGTTCCTGTAAACTAGGGTTTCTAAAATAGAGCCCCGTTGTTTTACACTGGCACAGTTCCAATAAAGAATACGGATGTTCCTGAGTCCTAGACGGTGACACTTGAGTCTAAAACGTCTCAAACCACCGCGCTTACCTTGCTTCTTTGTCCCTGCGCGGCTACCACGCCGCTTCGTTATGTTGACTGCTGAACGCTCGGAGAACACACGTTGTTCCGCCATGTTGAAAAACGTAAACACAGACTGCTGAGAACCACACACGCGCTGAAAATTCACTCAAGGATGGCTTCGCTCGATGCACGAACTCCGTAGCACCCGCGCAGATCTTGAGTAGGAACTCCTGGTTTTACATCCTGACACACCAATTACACGCAAGAGATGAATAAATCCATCCCCTACGCGAAAAAGTTAACGAACACAAAACAAAACGACCGTCCGTCGCCATCTTGAAACCGGAAGTGAGAGTGGAGGTGGAAGCAGTAACAGCGGCATTCCGTTGGTTAGAGGAGACCACTGCAACACACATTGTATTCATTACGGACTCAAGGAGTATGCTTACCAAGGTTAAGAAAGGAATGTTTCGTGTAGAATGGCTCACCTCGCTTCCGAGGTCACAGATTGTAAGAATTGTAAGGATTTTGTACCCTCGCCATGCGGGAGGGCGGGGAAAAGGAACTGGCAGATAGGATGGCAGGGAATGCACCTCTTGGTGGTAGATTACCTATGGACAAATGCAGGGCCGTGCGGTAGATTTTCTCAGTATGATGCAAGTCTTCGAAATTCCGCATCTTAATGATGCAAGTCTTCGAAATGCCGCCCCTCCTTCGCTACTTTTCCGCCCCTGTACCGTGCCGCTCATGCGGCTGCCTCTCTGTATCATAGCACAGCACGGCCATGGACAAGGAGGAGGGGGTGGCCTTGCGCCTGTGGGATCAGGTGGAGAAGGTGGAAGGGCAGAGTGAAAACCCGTGTGTGGAAAGGATGAGATTGCGGGGGATTGGCAGGGGTTATGGTAGAATCTCAAAATTGAGAGTGAAGACCAGGAGAGCTTTCAATCAGATAGCGGTGGGAACGATTAGTAGTATGACTCTTCGCCGGCTGTTGAACGAGGGGGCGGAGCGCGTATGGGAATGTTATGAGTGCAGTGATGTCAGTTCTAAGCTCAACTCAACTCAACTCAACTCTTTCCTTTTTCTTTTAAACTTGTATTCACTTGTTTATATCGGTGAAAACGTCAAGATATTGTTATATAGACGTTAAAGTTAGATTAATGTCATCTACAGAACGTTGCAATACTACGACAGCGCCTGTCCTGCGATAATTTCGGCTGTTTGTGATTTACTAGGTGATTTTTACATTCAGTAGTTTGCCATTGCTCTCTGAACGTCCGGCGCCTCATACTATCGAAATCAACGCAAAGCAGTTTGTTTCTAAATCTCCCGCACTTGATTTCCAACCTTCGGCTCGGTACTTCAGGGTTTTCTGAAACGTGATCACTGCCCCTAGGTCATCGCGCCGACGATTATAGACGAGCCACATACAATCATACAATCAGTGCTATTTGCCACAGCTTGCTCTTCCTACGATCTCGCTGCATGACAACTGGTGTAATGAACGGTCAGGGTTATCTCAGGACAGGCGCTGTCGTAGTATTGTGATGGAATGACGCTTCTCTCTCTCTCTCTCTCTCTCTCTCTCTCTCTCTCTCTCTCTCTCTCTCTCTCTCTCTCTCTCTCTCTCTCTCTCTCTCTCAGCAACCTAGCTTTGACAGGCATACATGGATTCTTCTTTTGCACCACACGAATGATAACTCGTACGTCGTACAAAAGGTTATGAATTTATTCTGGACTAGTTACACATAAAACTCTGAGAGCTGATAACAATATGGATAATATACATCACGATAATATTACGTTATGACGTTATCTATGTTACTATCTACTGTATTATTCTAAGCCTAAGCCACCACTATTTCTACTGTCCTATAAACAACACAGTATTCAGAGCGAATACTACAGTCCGTCCTCTACGCTGTCATGTCCCGGTCTGGTTGACTTTCGTGGCGTGTCCAGCCACGAAACGGTGACCCCTCGTGGGTCAGCAGGTTTACGTGCTTGGTATTCCAGCACGCGT
>JACEFZ010001656.1:0-24707 GCA_014155875.1 Cepaea nemoralis | reverse complement strand
TGTGTGGGAGTGTGTGGGGGAATGTTTGTGGGTGGCGAGTGTGTTTTGGTTGGGGGATCAGGTGAGGCAGTGTGTGTGGGTGGGGATGTGCGGGTGGGTGGGGGATGTGCGGGAGGGGGATGGGTCGGTTGGTGGGGTATGTATGTGTCCCTTGGTGTGCGTGTGTGTCGGTAGGTGGGGGTGTGTGTGTGTCCCTTGGTGAGCATGTGTGTGGGTAGGTGGGGGTGTTGTGTGGGTGGGGTGATGTATGGATAGGTGGGAGATGGGCTTCATACCATGGCAATTAGCCTTGTTTATGTTTACAACATTCATTTCACAATGTTTATTTTTCTTCCTATGCAAATGTATAATGCTCTTGATGAACGAAAGACGAGTGATTGGAAGGGCCGAATGTAAGACGGGCCTGCGCGCCCAATTTGTGACCCTAATAAAGTTGATTTGATTTGATTTTGATTTGATTTATACCTTCATGGTTGTGTGGATGGTAGGTAGCTCTCACAATTTATACCTTCATGGTTGTGTGGATGGTGGTAGGTAGCTCTCACAATTTATACCTTCATGGCTGTGTGGATGGTGGTAGGTAGCTCTCACAATTTATACCTTCATGACTGTGTGGATGGTGGTAGGTAGATCTCACAATTTATACCTTCATGGCTGTGTGGATGGTGGTAGGTGGCTCTCACAATTTATACCTTCATGGTTGTGTGGATGGTGGTAGGTAGCTCTCACAATTTATACCTTCATGGTTGTGTGGATGGTGGTAGGTAGCTCTCACAATTTATACCTTCATGGCTGTGTGGATGGTGGTAGGTAGCTCTCACAATTTATACCTTCATGGTTGTGTGGATGGTAGTAGGTAGCTCTCACAATTTATACCTTCATGGCTGTGTGGATGGTGGTAGGTAGCTCTCACAATTTATACCTTCATGGCTGTGTGGATGGTGGTAGGTAGCTCTCACAATTTATACCTTCATGGCTGTGTGGATGGTGGTAGGTAGCTCTCACAATTTATACCTTCATGGCTGTGTGGATGGTGGTAGGTAGCTCTCACAATTTATACCTTCATGGCTGTGTGGATGGTGGTAGGTAGCTCTCACAATTTATACCTTCATGGCTGTGTGGATGGTGGTAGGTAGCTCTCACAATTTATACCTTCATGGCTGTGTGGATGGTGGTAGGTAGCTCTCACAATTTATACCTTCATGGCTGTGTGGATGGTGGTAGGTAGCTCTCACAATTTATACCTTCATGGTTGTGTGGATGGTGGTAGGTAGCTCTCACAATTTATACCTTCATGGCTGTGTGGATGGTAGGTAGGTAGCTCTCACAATTTATACCTTCATGGCTGTGTGGATGGTGGTAGGTAGCTCTCACAATTTATACCTTCATGGCTGTGTGGATGGTGGTAGGTAGCTCTCACAATTTATGGCTGTGTGGATGGTGGTAGGTAGCTCTCACAATTTATACCTTCATGGCTGTGTGGATGGTGGTAGGTAGCTCTCACAATTATACCTTCATGGCTGTGTGGATGGTGGTAGGTAGCTCTCACAATTTTACTTCATGGCTGTGTGGATGGTGGTAGGTAGCTCTCACAATTTATACCTTCATGGTTGTGTGGATGGTGGTAGGTAGCTCTCACAATTTATGCCTTCATGGTTGTGTGGATGGTGGTAGGTAGCTCTCACAATTTATGCCTTCATGGCTGTGTGGATGGTGGTAGGTAGCTCTCACAATTTATGCCTTCATGGTTGTGTGGATGGTGGTAGGTAGCTCTCACAATTTATACCTTCATGGTTGTGTGGATGGTAGTAGGTAGCTCTCACAATTTATACCTTCATGGCTGTGTGGATGGTGGTAGGTAGCTCTCACAATTTATATCTTCATGGCTGTGTGGATGGTGGTAGGTAGCTCTCACAATTTATACCTTCATGGTTGTGTGGATGGTGGTAGGTAGCTCTCACAATTTATGCCTTCATGGTTGTGTGGATGGTGGTAGGTAAGCTCTCACAATTATACCTTCATGGCTGTGTGGATGGTGGTAGGTAGCTCTCACAATTTATACCTTCATGGCTGTGTGGATGTGGTAGGTAGCTCTCACAATTTATACCTTCATGGTTGTGTGGATGGTGGTAGGTAGCTCTCACAATTTATACCTTCATGGCTGTGTGGATGGTGGTAGGTAGCTCTCACAATTTATACCTTCATGGCTGTGTGGATGGTGGTAGGTAGCTCTCACAATTTATACCTTCATGGCTGTGTGGATGGTGGTAGGTAGCTCTCACAATTTATGCCTTCATGGCTGTGTGGATGGTGGTAGGTAGCTCTCACAATTTATACCTTCATGGCTGTGTGGATGGTGGTAGGTAGCTCTCACAATTTATGGCTGTGTGGATGGTGGTAGGTAGCTCTCACAATTTATGGCTGTGTGGATGGTAGGTAGCTCTCACAATTTATACCTTCATGGTTGTGTGGATGGTGGTAGGTAGCTCTCACAATTTATGCCTTCATGGTTGTGTGGATGGTGGTAGGTAGCTCTCACAATTTATGCCTTCATGGTTGTGTGGATGGTGGTAGGTAGCTCTCACAATTTATGCTTTCATGGTTGTGTGGATGGTGGTAGGTAGCTCTCACAATTTATCCCTTCATGGTTGTGTGGATGGTAGTAGGTAGCTCTCACAATTTATACCTTCATGGCTGTGTGGATGGTGGTAGGTAGCTCTCACAATTTATGGCTGTGTGGATGGTAGGTAGCTCTCACAATTTATACCTTCATGGTTGTGTGGATGGTGGTAGGTAGCTCTCACAATTTATGCCTTCATGGTTGTGTGGATGGTGGTAGGTAACTCTCACAATTTATACCTTCATGGTTGTGTGGATGGTGGTAGGTAACTCTCACAATTTATACCTTCATGGTTGTGTGGATGGTGGTAGGTAGCTCTCACAATTTATGCCTTCATGGTTGTGTGGATGGTGGTAGGTAGCTCTCACAATTTATGCCTTCATGGTTGTGTGGATGGTGGTAGGTAGCTCTCACAATTTATGCCTTCATGGTTGTGTGGATGGTGGTAGGTAGCTCTCACAATTTATGCCTTCATGGTTGTGTGGATGGTGGTAGGTAGCTCTCACAATTTATACCTTCATGGTTGTGTGGATGGTAGTAGGTAGCTCTCACAATTTATACCTTCATGGCTGTGTGGATGGTGGTAGGTAGCTCTCACAATTTATACCTTCATGGCTGTGTGGATGGTGGTAGGTAGCTCTCACAATTTATACCTTCATGGTTGTGTGGATGGTGGTAGGTAGCTCTCACAATTTATGCCTTCATGGTTGTGTGGATGGTGGTAGGTAACTCTCACAATTTATACCTTCATGGTTGTGTGGATGGTGGTAGGTAACTCTCACAATTTATACCTTCATGGTTGTGTGGATGGTGGTAGGTAGCTCTCACAATTTATGCCTTCATGGTTGTGTGGATGGTGGTAGGTAGCTCTCACAATTTATACCTTCATGGTTGTGTGGATGGTAGTAGGTAGCTCTCACAATTTATACCTTCATGGCTGTGTGGATGGTGGTAGGTAGCTCTCACAATTTATGGCTGTGTGGATGGTAGGTAGCTCTCACAATTTATACCTTCATGGTTGTGTGGATGGTGGTAGGTAGCTCTCACAATTTATGCCTTCATGGTTGTGTGGATGGTGGTAGGTAGCTCTCACAATTTATACCTTCATGGTTGTGTGGATGGTGGTAGGTAACTCACAATTTATACCTTCATGGTTGTGTGGATGGTGGTAGGTAACTCTCACAATTTATACCTTCATGGTTGTGTGGATGGTGGTAGGTAGCTCTCACAATTTATACCTTCATGGTTGTGTGGATGGTGGTAGGTAGCTCTCACAATTTATACCTTCATGGTTGTGTGGATGGTGGTAGGTAGCTCTCACAATTTATACCTTCATGGCTGTGTGGATGGTAGTAGGTAGCTCTCACAATTTATACCTTCATGGCTGTGTGGATGGTGGTAGGTAGCTCTCACAATTTATACCTTCATGGGTGTGTGGATGGTGGTAGCTCTCACAATTTATGCCTTCATGGCTGTGTGGATGGTGGTAGGTAGCTCTCACAATTTATACCTTCATGGCTGTGTGGATGGTGGTAGGTAGATCTCACAATTTATACCTTCATGGCTGTGTGGATGGTGGTAGGTAGCTCTCACAATTTATACCTTCATGGCTGTGTGGGTGGTAGGTAGCTCTCACAAATTATGCCTTCATGTGTTAACTGTTGACAAGAGTTCACTTTTGTGCACGAACTACAGGAAGTATTTACACATGTTCATGAAAGCTGCCATTTTGTCTGTGATCATTGACAGATTCCACCAGGAAGGTGACGAGGACCAGGCACAGAACTGTGACGGGAGTCTCACACTCAAGTCATCAACCTCAGACACCGACAACCAAGAGGACTACACCCTCGTCAGCCAAGACCGCAGTCAAAGAATCTGCAAAGTTTGACATTCGTAAAAAACTCAAACCGGTAAATGAACATTTGATGTCATTGTCTCAGGCGGCCTGTATTTCTGTCTCCAATGTATTTGCTGTTATAATATATTTCAATTGTTTATTCCCTGTGACTGTTCAAGAAGTGTCAGCTGTTTTCTCTGATGAATGTCCTCTGTGGTTTGGTCTCATTTAGGGCCCTTCATGACTTATTTTGACAGTCCGTGGTATTTTAATGTTCTATTGTACTACATTATGCCGGTCTCCCTGGTCGAGGGGTTAGCAGCTTTCTCCGTAACCCCGAATACTCTCGTGCTTGACGTGAGCGCATGACAATTGGAAGTGGTTTCGAGTCGCGCCAGTGACTTATGAGAGTATGGAGCCGGTTGCTCAGAAAGTCGTGGCGTGCTGATGAGTGTAATCTAGCCTGGGAATCAACATACAGCTGAAAGATGCTGGTGTTGACTGCAATATCCTGAAACGGGATGGAAACGCAGGGAAAAAAATTGTACTAACATGTCTGTTTACTTGAATTGATCTTCCAGGCGGGTTGCAGGAAGGGTATGCATGGACTCTTCACACTTGTGTGCACTTGTTTAGTTACCATTCTCACAAAGGCAATTAAATAATTTCTATTCAGCAATTCTTTAAATGTTTCCTTAAAGATGAAAATATTTTTAGAAATTTAGAAGATAGAGGAATCACCGTTGGGGATCGTAACATCAATAACATTAGATATGCGGATAATACAGTATTGATTGAAGACAAAGAACAGGACCTGCGACATTTAGTAGATGCGGTTGTTGCATACAGTGAGCAACTAAGGTTAGAATTGAATTGTAAGAAGACACAGATTATGGTCGTCACTAGGAAGAAAGAAATACCAGTGTGATATTCAAGTAAATGGGAATAATCTTAAACAAGTGAATCGGTACGATTATCTCGGAACAGTCAAAATTCTGATGGGAGGTGCCCTTTGAAGAGATTAGAATAAGAATTACTATGGCAAAGGAATTCTTGTGCAAGATGGAAAACATACTAATCAATAAAAAGATGTAAATTGCAATGAGAAAAAGAGTGTTGAAGATTTACATAGAACCTATACTTTTGTATGAATGTGGAGAATGTGCTGAAAAACATCTTATGGCTGTGGAAATTCCCGGTTTTCTGGGGGAAAATGCAAAGAATACATGTACAGACAGAGCTAATTTTGTCGTGAGTTGTCATAGTCGTTGATGGCTACATTGTGAGTTAGTCTATAGTCATTGATGGTTACATGTGATTCTGTTATCATCTATTAATGGCCTACCTTTATGAGTCTTTCTACAGTAGTGAGGATACCTAGTCTGTCTACAGTAGTCTGATGGCTACATTGATGATGTCTGTCGATTATCATGAATGGTACATTATGATGTGTCGAAATCATTAATGGCTACATTGTGATGTCGTCTATAGTCATTGATGGTACATTATTAGTCTGTACGATAGTGTTAATGAGTACATTGTGATGTCTTTTGTAGTCGTTGATGGCTACATTATGATGTCTGTCTATTAGCATTGATGGTACATTGTGGAGTCTGTCTATATGCATTACTGGCTAACTTATGATGTCTGTCATAGTCATTGATGGCTACATTGTGAGGTCTGTTCTATAGTCAATTATGGCTACATTGTGATGTCTGTCTATAGTCATAATGGCTTAACATTATGCTGTCTGTCTACATTAGTGATGGCTAACATTATGTCTGTCTACAGTAGTTGATGGCTACATTATGATGTCTGTCTATAGTCATTAATGGCTACATTATGATGTCTGTCTATAGTCATTAATGGCTACATTGTGATGTCTGTCTATAGTCATTGATGGCTACATTATGATGTCTGTCTATAGTCATTAATGGCTACATTGTGATGTCTGTCTATAGTCGTTGATGGCTACATTATGATGTCTGTCTATAGTCGTTAATGGCTACATTGTGATGTCTGTCTATAGTCGTTGATGGCTACATTATGACGTCTGTCTGTAGTCATTGATGGCTACATTGTGATGTCTGTCTATAGTCGTTGATGGCTACATTGTGATGTCTGTCTATAGTCGTTGATGGCTACATTGTGATGTCTGTCTATAGTTGTTGATGGCTACATTATGATGTCTGTCTATAGTCATTGATGGCTACATTATGATGTCTGTCTATAGTCATTGATGGCTACATTGTGATGTCTGTCTATAGTCATTGATGGCTACATTATGATGTCTGTCTATAGTCATTGATGGCTACATTGTGATGTCTGTCTATAGTCATTGATGGCTACATTGTGATGTCTGTCTATAGTCATTGATGGCTACATTGTGATGTCTGTCTATAGTCGTTGATGGCTACATTATGATGTCTCACTATAGTAGTTGATGGCTACATTGTGATGTCTGTCTATAGTCATTAATGGCTGCATTATGATGTCTGTCTACAGTCATTGATGGCTACATTATCATGTCTGTCTATAGTCATTAATGGCTACATTATGATGTCTGTCTACAGTAGTTGATGGCTACATTATGATGTCTGTCTACAGTAGTTGATGGCTACATTATGATATCTGTCTATAGTAGTTGATGGCTACATTATGATGTCTGTCTATAGTCGTTAATGGCTACATTGTGATGTCTGTCTATAGTCGTTGATGGCTACATTATGATGTCTATCTATAGTCATTGATGGCTACATTGTGATGTCTGTCTATAGTCGTTGATGGCTACATTGTGATGTCTGTCTACAGTAGTTGATGGCTACATTATGATGTCTGTCTACAGTAGTTGATGGCTACATTATGATGTCTGTCTACAGTAGTTGATGGCTACATTATGATGTCTGTCTATAGTTGTTGATGGCTACATTATGATGTCTGTCTATAGTAGTTGATGGCTACATTATGATGTCTGTCTATAGTCATTGATGGCTACATTGGGATGTCTGTCTATAGTTATTGATGGCTACATTGTGATGTCTGTCTATAGTCGTTGATGGCTATTTTATGATGTCTGTCTACAGTCGTTGATGGCTACATTGTGATGTCTTTCTATAGTCATTAATGGCTACATTATGATGTCTGTCTACAGTAGTTGATGGCTACATTATGATGTCTGTCTACAGTCGTTGATGGCTACATTGTGATGTCTGTCTATAGTCATTGATGGCTACATTATGATGTCTGTCTATAGTCATTAATGGCTATATTGTGATGTCTGTCTATAGTCATTAATGGCTATATTGTGATGTCTGTCTATAGTCATTGATGGCTATATTGTGATGTCTGTCTATAGTCATTAATGGCTATATTGTGATGTCTGTCTATAGTCATTAATGGCTATATTGTGATGTCTGTCTACAGTAGTTGATGGCTACATTGTGATGTCTGTCTACAGTAGTTGATGGCTACATTGTGATGTCTGTCTATAGTCATTAATGGCTACATTATGATGTCTGTCTACAGTAGTTGATGGCTACATTATGATGTCTGTCTATAGTCATTAATGGCTACATTGTGATGTCTGTCTATAGTCGTTGATGGCTACATTATGATGTCTGTCTATAGTCGTTAATGGCTACATTGTGATGTCTGTCTATAGTCGTTGATGGCTACATTATGATGTCTGTCTATAGTCATTGATGGCTACATTGTGATGTCTGTCTATAGTCGTTGATGGCTACATTGTGATGTCTGTCTATAGTAGTTGATGGCTACATTATGATGTCTGTCTATATAGTTGATGGCTACATTGTGATGCCTGTCTATAGTTGTTGATGGCTACATTATGATGTCTGTCTATAGTCATTGATGGCTACATTATGATGTCTGTCTATAGTCATTGATGGCTACATTATCATGTCTGTCTATAGTCATTGATGGCTACATTATGATGTCTGTCTACAGTAGTTGACGGCTACATTATGATGTCTGTCTATAGTCATTGATGGCTACATTGTGATGTCTGTCTATAGTCATTGATGGGTACATTGTAATGTCTGTCTATAGTCATTGATGGCTACATTATGATGTCTGTCTATAGTCATTGATGGCTACATTGTGATGTCTGTCTATAGTCATTAATGGCTGCATTATGATGTCTGTCTACAGTCGTTGATGGCTACATTGTTATGTCTGTCTATAGTCATTAATGGCTACATTATGATGTCTGTCTACAGTAGTTGATGGCTACATTATGATATCTGTCTATAGTCATTGATGGCTACATTATGATATCTGTCTATAGTTGTTAATGGCTACATTGTGATGTCTATCTATAGTCGTTGATGGCTACATTATGATGTCTGTATATAGTCATTGATGGCTACATTGTGATGTCTGTCTATAGTCGTTGATGGCTACATTGTGATGTCTGTCTATAGTCGTTAATGGCTACATTATGATGTCTGTCTACAGTAGTTGATGGCTACATTATGATGTCTGTCTATAGTAGTTGATGGCTACATTATGATGTCTGTCTATAGTTGTTGATGGCTACATTATGATGTCTGTCTATAGTCATTAATGGCTACATTATGATGTCTGTCTATAGTCATTGATGGCTACATTGTGATGTCTGTCTATAGTCATTGATGGCTACATTATGATGTCTGTCTATAGTCATTGATGGCTACATTATGGTGTCTTTCTACAGTCGTTGATGGCTACATTGTGATGTCTGTCTATAGTCGTTGATGGCTACATTATGATGTCTGTCTATAGTCATTAATGGCTATATTGTGATGTCTGTCTATAGTCATTAATGGCTATATTGTGATGTCTGTCTATAGTCATTAATGGCTATATTGTGATGTCTGTCTATAGTCGTTGATGGCTACATTATGATGTCTGTCTATAGTCATTAATGGCTATATTGTGATGTCTGTCTATAGTCATTAATGGCTATATTGTGATGTCTGTCTATAGTCATTAATGGCTATATTGTGATGTCTGTCTATAGTCATTAATGGCTATTTTGTGATGTCTGTCTATAGTCATTGATGGCTACATTGTGATGTCTGTCTATAGTCATTAATGGCTGTATTGTGATGATGTCTGTCTATAGTCGTTGATGGCTACATTATGATGTCTGTCTATAGTCGTTGATGGCAACATTGTGATGTCTGTTGCAGGACAGAAGTGTTGATTACCTGAAGAAGGCAACGGTACTGCTTGACTGGATCATTAAACCTTTACCTGACATCAGAGGCGTCTGTGTGGAGGGGCAGAAACTGTAAGATTTTCTCCATGTGTCATTTGTTGTAGATAATCTACAGTTGTTGTGTGGGACTTGTTGGGGGAGATGGGCTGTGGTGTGTGTAGAAACAGTGAGCTCTCCATCTGTTGTAGATTGTCTACAGTTATTGTGTGGGACTTGTTGGGGGAGATGGGTCGTGGTGTGTAGAAAGATGTGTGTGTATCACCTGTGGTGTGTGTAGAAAGATGTGGCATGTCTGTGTAGATACTGTGAGAGCCAGGCTGGTACAGTGGCCAGCACACAGGCCTGCCAGCTTAGTGGTCATATCTTCCAGGCCTCATGGAGACAGACTGTCAGCTGACCCAGACCACACCCACCCAGGAGACTGTCAACTGACCCAGACCACCACACCCACCCAGCCAGGAGTGGACAGGGAAGCCCAGGCTGGTGACCACGTGGCCCAAGGAGTGCTGGTTGGGACTGTACCGCTGGGACTGGCACCATATACCCTGGAGACCTCCAGGCTCCTGTAGTTTATTGTTGGGGGGGGGGGGGAAGAGATATCAGTGGCAGAGTTGGTGGGGTGGGGGGGAGAGAGATCAGTGACAGAGTTGGGGGGGGGGGGGAGAGAATCAATGGCAGAGTTTGGGGGGGGGGGGAGCGAGATCAATGGCAATGTTGTTAGTCTTTGAGTTGTGGTTGGGGGGGGGGGGGGGGGAAGAGATTCAATGGCATGAGTTGTTGGGTGGGGGAGAGAGATCAGTGGCAGAGTTCTGGGGTGAGGAGAGAGATCAATGGCACAGTTGGGGAAGGGGGGAGGGGAAGAGCTCCAATGGTAGAGTTGGGGGGGGGGAGATCTGTGGCAGAGTTGGGGGGGGGGAGAGATCAATGGCAGAGTTGTTGGGTGGGGGGAGAGAGATCAGTGGCAGAGTTGGGGGGGGGGGGGGGGAAAGGGGAGATCAATGGCAATGTTGTAGTCTTTGAGTTGTATGGGGGGGGGGGATCAATGGCAGAGTTGTGGAGTGGGTGGGAGAGAGATCAATGGCAGAGTTGGGGGGGGGGGGGGGAGATCAGTGGCAGGGGTTGGTGGGGGTGGGGGGGGGGGAGAGATAAAGGGGCAGAGTTGGGGGGGAAGAGATCAATGGCAGAGGTGGGGGGGGGGAAGGGGAGATTCAAGGAGATTGGTGGGGGGGGGGGGGGGAGTATCAGTGGCAATGTTGTAGTCTTTGGGGTTGTGGTGGGGGGGGTGGGGGGGGAGATCAATGGCAGAGTTGTGGGTGGGGGGGGAGATCAATGGCAGAGTTGTGGGGGGGGGGGAAGAGATCAGTGGCAGATTTTGGGGGGGGGGGGGGGGGAGAGATCAGTGGAAGAGTTGGGGGGTGGAAGGGGAGATCAATGGCAATGTTGTAGTCTTTGAGTTGTGGTGGGGGGGGGGAGGCTGAAACAACAGGTGTGATCAATACCTCTGTGTGAAACAGAGAGACATGACGTTGTTTGTTTGTCCCTGTGAGGGAAACACCTGGATCGTCCAGTCAGTATCCAGAGTCTGTCAGGGTAGCCCCATTACAAAGATCATTAAGTTAAGCAACTCTGAACTAAACAGCTTCAACATCAGAGTACATCTGGCCCTTGGTGCTGGAGTGGGCAAGTATCTGTCAGGATCACCCCAGGACAAAGATGATTGAATTCAGTAACTACTCTACCACAGCACAGAATTGTATAGAAAACCTATAGCCTAACCTAATTGAATAGTGAAATCACAACCTTATATCTTAAATAGCAAAACAAAGATAATGCATACAGATAAAACTACTATGGAGAAAGAAATATATGTTAATGAGGAAAAATTGGAGGTGGTGGAAAATTTTGAATATCATGGGTCATTGATTACCAACAACGGTGACACAATGAAAGAAATTAAACGACTACTATCAATTGCTCTTCAAAGACTAAAATAACTGAATAAATTATGGAGTGGGACAGACAGAACTACAAAAATTAGATTCTTAAAAGCATGCATCTTTCCCATTGCAACACACGCCTGTGAGACCTGGACACTTACTAAACAAGCTGAACAGCGCATAAATGCCTTTGAATATAAATATTATAGACGAAATCTAAGAATATCTTGGGTAAAGAAAAGAACAAATGCATCCATACTTTAAGAGTTAAATATTGAAGAAGGCTGGCTATTAAAGATGATAAAACGAAGAAAATTGAAATATTTTTGTCACTTGAAACCTCACGAAAGTTTGGAGAGAACAGTAACGGAGGGGCATATGCCTGGGAAGAGAGGAAGAGGAAGGCCAAAGAGAAGATGGGTGCAGGATGTGGCGGATGATCTCCAGATGGGTGTATCAGACGCAGGACATCTTGCTTATGATCGAGAGGTTTTTCTGAAGGTTGTTATGGGAGCGAGATTCTGCAAAGGACATGCTACTGAATGAATGAACTACTATAAACTAAACAGCAAATGTCTGACTCTTGCTGCTGGAGTGTCAGGATCACCCCAGGACAAAGATGATTGAATTCAGTAACTACTCTAAACTTAACAGTATATGTCTAGCCCTTGGTGCTTCAGTGGGCAAGTATCTGCAGTTTTCTCATGCTTGGTTTTTCAGAATGGCATTAGACCATACAGCAGGAACAGCTTGTTGTGGTGACATTTTTGGTGAAAGAAGATTCCAAACCCACTGAAATTCATCGTGGTCTGCCAGGTGTGTTTGGAGAACAGACATAAGCAGTCTCATGGTTAAGGCTCATCATGCCTTTTTGAAGGTCATGAACTCATCGAGGATGAGCACACTGAAGCCGACCAAAATGTGTCATTACGAGTTAAGCCATACACATATCCGAAAGGTTGTTTTGGACAATCAGTGAGTTAATGTACGTGAAGTGGCTACTGACATAAGCAAAGGTTCTGTGGACGATATCATCAAGGATGACTGTTGCCGGCTGTTGGGGTATTTCAACTATAATAGGCTGAAATTTCTTAAAAAGTCGCTTAAAAAGTCGACAGGATCGACTTCATTACACCAGGTTGTATCCCATATGGCTCAGGTCCTCGCTTTCTGCAGCTTCAGAAAGCGTCACACAAAGCACAAACCCATAGCTTCCAGCGATGACCCTCAGGGAATCTCAGAAAAAATGCATCATGAACAGAAGGACGTGCGGAATCGAACCCACAACCATCGGAGCCCAAGCAGACAGCTTGACACTTCGCCATGAAGATCTCCTCTAGGACAGAAATCCCCTCTACCATGAGTTCAGACGACTAGTCCTCTAACATTTTTGGGCTCATTTTAAGAAGGATGTTTAAAGGGATGGTCCTGATAGAAGAGACTAGGATTCACTTGGTAGGCCAAAGGCAGAAGGTGAAGGACCTTATGTGTGTAGGAAGGACTTTACACAAATATCCAGTTAATCTGGCGGGTGCTCCTATAGAATTTAACACGTGTTAATTATACACTTTTCATTGCACTAAATCGACACCTTGCGTTCAAATGAATCAAAGCTTGGAGTATGTGGGTGAAATTACAAAACATATTTTTTAATACAAATGAAGATTTTTAGTTCATCTAGTCAGGTAGTTCGTCGATGGCTCAAGGACCAGCCAACAGAATCGTATGTTGAATACAGAAGCTCATAACCCAATAGGAGAATGTGATGCAGTGGCAGATGACTGCGTAGAAAAATAATACAGGTCATTTTCAATTCACTTCATAGTTATCTAGAGATGATATCATCCTGGATATTTACTGGACTATCCTCGTAGAAGGAAGCTTAAGATACACTTCATTATTTGTGAGGGAGTGAAAAGAGCAAGTTTGCTTATAGTCTTTGTATTATAGAGACTTCAGTTGTTTGTTTGTAAGTGAGACAGGGAGACAGAAGCATTTAGGTCTTGTTTGTAAGTGAGACAGGGAGACAGAAGCATTTAGGTGTTGTTTGTAAGTGAGACAGGGAGACAGAAGCATTTAGATGTTGTTTGTAAGTGAGACAGGGAGACAGAAGCATTTAGATGTTGTTTGTAAGTGAGACAGGAGACAGAAGCATTTAGGATTGTTTGTAAGTGAGACAGGGGGACAGAGCATTTAGATGTTGGTTCTAAGTGAGACAGGGGACAGAAGCATTTAGGTGTTGTTTGTACGTGAGACAGGGGACAGAAGCATTTAGATGTTTGTAAGTGAGAAAGGGAAACATAAGCATTTAGATGTTTGTCAGTGAGAAAGGGAAACGGAAGCATTTAGATGTTTGTAGTGAGAAAGGGAGACAGAAGCATTTAGATGTTGTTTGTGAGACAGGAGACAGAAGCATTTAGATGTTGTTTGTGAGACAGGAGACAGAAGCATTTAGATGTTGTTTGTGAGACAGGAGACAGAAGCATTAGATGTTTGTAGTGAGAAAGGGAAACAGAAGCATTTAGATGTTGTAGTGAAAGGGAAAGAAGCATTTAGATGTTTGTGTGAGAAAGGGAACAAAGCATTTAGATGTTGTTGAAAAGGAACAGAAGCATTTAAAATGTTGTAGAGGGGGAAACAAGATTTTGAAATGAAAGGGAAGATTGAGTGGAAAGGGAAAAAGCATTTAGATGTTTTGTGAGAAAGGGAAAACAGAAGCATTTGAGAGTAGAAGTGACAAAGGGAACAGAGATTTTGGGGAAAAAGGGGAAAAAAGGGGAACAGAGAAAAAAGGATGGGTTTTAGTGAGAAGGGAAAGAAGCATTTAGATGTTGTAGTGAGAAAGGGAAACGGGAAATTTTGGGGATGTTGAGAAAAAGGAACGAAGCATTTAGATGTTTTTGGAAAAGGGAACAGAAGCATTTAGAGTTGTGGAAGGAAAAATTGATGTTGGGGGAGAAAGGGAACAAAATGATAGATTTTGTTGGAAAAAGGGAAAACAAAGCAAATTTTTTTTGGGGGGGGAAACAAGTTTTGATGTTGAAGTGAAAAGGAACAGAAATTTAGATGTTGGTGAGAAGGAAACAAAGCATTTAGATTTTTGTTGAGAAGGGAAAAAACTTTTAGATGTTGGGGAAAAGGGGAACAGAAGCATTAGATTTTTGTGTGAGAAAGGAAAAAAGCATTTAGATGTTTGTGTAAAAAAGGGAAACAGAAGCATTTAGATGTTTGTAAGTAAAAAAGGGAAAACAGAAGCATTTAGATGTTTGTAAGTGAGAAAGGGAAACAGAAGCATTTAGATGGATGTAGGTGAAAAGGGGAAACAGAAGCATTTAGATGTTTGTAAGTGAAAAAGGGGAAAACAGAAGCATTTAGAGGGGATGTAGGTGAGAAAGGGAAACAGAAGCATTTAGATGGGTGGGTGAGAAAGAAACAGAAGCATTTAGATGTTTGTAAGTGAGAAAGGAGAACAGAAGCATTTAGATGTTTGTAAGTGAGAAAGGGAAACATAAGCATTTAGATGTTTGTAAGTGAGAAAGGGAAACATAAGCATTTAGATGATTTGTAAGTGAGAAAGGGAACAGAAGCATTTTAGATGTTTGTAAGTGAGAAAGGGAAACAGCAAGCATTTAGATGGATGTAGGTGAGAAAGGGAAACAGAAGCATTTAGATGTTTGTAAGTGAGAGGAAGGGAAACAGAAGCATTTAGATGTTTGTAAGTGAGGAAAGGGAAACAGAAGCATTTAGATGTTTGTAAGTGTAGAAAGGGAAACAGAAGCATTTAGATGTTTGTAAGTGAGAAAGGGAAACAGAAGCATTTAGATGTTTGTAAGTGAGAAAGGGAAACAGAAGCATTTAGATGTTTGTAAGTGAGAAAGGGAAACAGAAGCATTTAGATGTTTGTAAGTGAGAAAGGGAACAGAAGCATTAGATGGATTGTAGGTGAGAAAGGGAAACAGAAGCATTTAGATGTTGTAAGTGAGAAAGGGAACAGAAGCATTTAGATGTTGTAAGTGAGAAAGGGAACAGAAGCATTTAGATGTTTGTAAGTGAGAAAGGGAACAGAAGCATTTAGATGTTGTAAGTGAAAAAGGGAAACAGAAGCATTTAGATGTTTGTAAGTGAGAAAGGGAAACAGAAGCATTTAGATGTTTGTAAGTGAGAAAGGGAAACAGAAGCATTTAGATGTTTGTAAGTGAGAAAGGGAGAGCATTTAGATGTTTGTAAGTGAGAAAGGGAAACAGAAGCATTTAGATGGATGTAGGTGAGAAAGGGAAACAGAAGCATTTAGATGTTTGTAAGTGAGAAAGGGAAACAGAAGCATTTAGATGGATGTAAGTGAGAAAGGGAAACAGAAGCATTTAGATGGATGTAAGTGAGAAAGGGAAACAGAAGCATTTAGATGTTTGTAAGTGAGAAAGGGAAACAGAAGCATTTAGATGTTTGTAAGTGAGAAAGGGAAACAGAAGCATTTAGATGTTTGTAAGTGAGAAAGGGAAACAGAAGCATTTAGGTGGATGTAGGTGAGAAAGGGAAACAGAAGCATTTAGATGGATGTAGGTGAGAAAGGGAAACAGAAGCATTTAGATGGATGTAGGTGAGAAAGGGAAACAGAAGCATTTAGGTGTTTGTAAGTGAGAAAGGGAAACAGAAGCATTTAGATGGATGTAGGTGAGAAAGGGAAACAGAAGCATTTAGATGTTTGTAAGTGAGAAAGGGAAACAGAAGCATTTAGATGGATGTAGGTGAGAAAGGGAAACAGAAGCATTTAGATGTTTGTAAGTGAGAAAGGGAAACAGAAGCATTTAGATGGATGTAGGTGAGAAAGGGAAACAGAAGCATTTAGATGGATGTAGGTGAGAAAGTTAAACAGAAGCATTTAGATGTTTGTAAGTGAGAAAGGGAAACAGAAGCATTTAGATGGATGTAGGTGAGAAAGGGAAACAGAAGCATTTAGATGGATGTAGGTGAGAAAGGGAAACAGAAGCATTTAGATGTTGTTTGTGAGACAGGAGACAGAAGCATTTAGATGTTTGTAAGTGAGAAAGGGAAACAGAAGCATTTAGATGTTTGTAAGTGAGAAAGGGAAACAGAAGCATTTAGATGGATGTAGGTGAGAAAGGGAAACAGAAGCATTTAGATGGATGTAGGTGAGAAAGGGAAACAGAAGCATTAGATGGATGTAGGTGAGAAAGGGAAACAGAAGCATTTAGATGTTTGTAAGTGAGAAAGGGGAACAGAAGCATTTAGATGTTTGTAAGTGAGAAAGGGAAACAGAAGCATTTAGATGGATGTAGGTGAGAAAGGGAAACAGAAGCATTTAGATGTTTGTAAGTGAGAAAGGGGAACAGAAGCATTTAGATGTTTGTAAGTGAGAAAGGGAAACAGAAGCATTTAGATGGATGTAGGTGAGAAAGGGAAACAGAAGCATTTAGATGGATGTAGGTGAGAAAGGGAAACAGAAGCATTTAGATGGATGTAGGTGAGAAAGGGAAACAGAAGCATTTAGATGTTTGTAAGTGAGAAAGGGAAACAGAAGCATTTAGATGGATGTAAGTGAGAAAAGGAAACAGAAGCATTTAGATGTTTGTAAGTGAGAAAGGGAAACAGAAGCATTTAGATGGATGTAGGTGAGAAAGGGAAACAGAAGCATTTAGATGGATGTAGGTGAGAAAGGGAAACATAAGCATTTAGATGTTTGTAAGTGAGAAAGGGAAACAGAAGCATTTAGGTGTTTGTAAGTGAGAAAGGGAAACAGAAGCATTTAGATGGATGTAAGTGAGAAAGGGAAACAGAAGCATTTAGATGTTTGTAAGTGAGAAAGTGCAAAGAATACCAGATAAGTGGAAAATGCAAAGAATACCATGGACAGATAGAAAAACCAATGACCAAGTACTACAAGAGACAAATGAAAATCGTAGATTGATTAGAGAAATTAGACGTAGACAGTCAAAATTTTTTGGACATGTTATGAGAAGAAATGGACTGGAGAACTTAGTGACAGCTGGCAAGATCGAAGGGAACAGACCAAGAGGAAGACCGAGAGGAAAATACCTGGATGGCTTGGCCACATGGCATGGACGAGACAGGAACACTGAGATGATCCACGACTCTGGTGATCGAGTGAAATGGCAAATCATGACCGCCCACGCTTTCCGGCATGGCACATGATTGATTGATTGAAGTGAGAAAGGGAGACAGAAGCATTTAGATGTTGTTTGTGAGACAGGAGACAGAAGCATTTAGATGTTGTTTGTGAGACAGGAGACAGAAGCATTTAGATGTTTGTAAGTGAGAAAGGGAAACATAAGCATTTAGATGTTTGTAAGTGAGAAAGGGAAACAGAAGCATTTAGATGTTTGTAAGTGAGAAAGGGAAACAGAAGCATTTAGATGTTTGTAAGTGAGAAAGGGAAACAGAAGCATTTAGATGGATGTAGGTGAGAAAGGGAAACAGAAGCATTTAGATGGATGTAAGTGAGAAAGGGAAACAGAAGCATTTAGATGTTTGTAAGTGAGAAAGGGAAACATAAGCATTTAGATGTTTGTAAGTGAGAAAGGGAAACATAAGCATTTAGATGTTTTGTAAGTGAGAAAGGGAAAACAGAAGCATTTAGATGGATGTAGGTGAGAAAGGGAAACAGAAGCATGTAGATGGATGTAAGTGAGAAAGGGAAACAGAAGCATTTAGATGTTTGTAAGTGAGAAAGGGAAACATAAGCATTTAGATGTTTGTAAGTGAGAAAGGGAAACATAAGCATTTAGATGTTTGTAAGTGAGAAAGGGAAACAGAAGCATTTAGATGTTTGTAAGTGAGAAAGGGAAACAGAAGCATTTAGATGTTTGTAAGTGAGAAAGGGAAACAGAAGCATTTAGATGTTTGTAAGTGAGAAAGGGAAAACAGAAGCATTAGATGTTTGTAAGTGAGAAAGGGAAACAGAAGCATTTAGATGTTTGTAAGTGAGAAAGGGAAACAGAAGCATTTAGATGGATGTAAGTGAGAAAGGGAAACAGAAGCATTTAGATGTTTGTAAGTGAGAAAGGGAAACAGAAGCATTTAGATGTTTGTAAGTGAGAAAGGGAAACAGAAGCATTTAGATGTTTGTAAGTGAGAAAGGGAGAGCATTTAGATGTTTGTAAGTGAGAAAGGGGAACAGAAGCATTTAGATGTTTGTAAGTGAAAAAGGGAAACAGAAGCATTTAGATGTTTGTAAGTGAGAAAGGGAAACAGAAGCATTTAGATGGATGTAAGTGAGAAAGGGAAACAGAAGCATTTAGATGGATGTAAGTGAGAAAGGGAAACAGAAGCATTTAGATGTTGTTTGTGAGACAGGAGACAGAAGCATTTAGATGTTGTTTCTAAGTGACAATGGGAGACAAGCATTTAGGTGTTGTTTGTACGTGAGACAGGGGACAGAAGCATTTAGATGTTTGTAAGTGAGAAAGGGAGACAGAAGCATTTAGACGTTGTTTGTGAGACAGGAGACAGAAGCATTTAGATGTTGTTTGTGAGACAGGAGACAGAAGCATTTAGATGTTGTTTGTGAGACAGGAGACAGAAGCATTTAGATGTTGTTTGTGAGACAGGAGACAGAAGCATTTAGATGTTTGCAAGTGAGAAAGGGAGAGCATTTAGATGTTGTTTGTGAGACAGGAGACAGAAGCATTTAGATGTTGTTTGTGAGACAGGAGACAGAAGCATTTAGATGTTTGTAAGTGACAAAGGGAGACAGAAGAATTTAGATGTTTGTAAGTGAGAAAGGGAAACATAAGCATTTAGATGTTTGTAAGTGAGAAAGGGAAACATAAGCATTTAGATGTTTGTAAGTGAGAAAGGGAAACAGAAGCATTTAGATGTTTGTAAGTGAGAAAGGGAAACAGAAGCATTTAGATGGATGTAGGTGAGAAAGGGAAACAGAAGCATTTAGATGTTTGTAAGTGAGAAAGGGAAACAGAAGCATTTAGATGTTAGTAAGTGACAAAGGGAGACAGAAGCATTTAGATGTTTGCAAGTGAGAAAGGGAGAGCATTTAGATGTTGTTTGTAAGTGAGAAAGGGAGACAAAAGCATTTAGATGTTGTTTGTAAGTGAGACGGGACAGAAGCATTTAGATGTTTGTAAGTGAGAAAGGGAAACAGAAGCATTTAGGTGTTTATAAGTGAGAAAGGGAAACAGAAGCATTTAGATGTTTGTAAGTGAGAAAGGGAAACAGAAGCATTTATATGGATGTAAGTGAGAAAGGGAAACAGAAGCATTTAGATGGATGTAAGTGAGAAAGGGAAACAGAAGCATTTAGATGTTTGTAAGTGAGAAAGGGAGAGCATTTAGATGTTTGTAAGTGAGAAAGGGAGAGAATTTAGATGTTGTTAGTAAGTGACAAAGGGAGACAGAAGCATTTAGATGTTTGCAAGTGAGAAAGGGAGAGCATTTATATGTTGTTTGTAAGTGAGAAAGGGAGACAAAAGCATTTAGATGTTGTTTGTAAGTGAGACGGGACAGAAGCATTTAGATGTTTGTAAGTGAGAAAGGGAGACAGAAGCATTTAGATGTTTGTAAGTGAGAAAGGGAAACAGAAGCATTTAGATGTTTGAAAGTGAGAAAGGGAGACAGAATCATTTAGATGTTTGAAAGGGAGACAGAAGCATTTAGATGTTTGTGAGAAAGGGAGACAGAGGCATTTAGATGTTTATAAATGAGAAAGGGAGACAGAAGCATTTAGATATTGTTTGTAAATGAGAAAGGGAGACAGAAGCATTTAGATGTTGCTTGTATCTTTGTGTTAAAGAAAAGTGATTTAACAAATTGCAATATGGGGATATCGCACAATGAGGGCAACATATGTATGAAGCATGTGTTTGTTTTTTATTGTCCTCTAGAGGCATGGCTGACTACTGGCACAGTGCAGCCATCGTAAAGGCAATCAGGCCAGATGTTGTTGTTACAGCCACGGGGTCTGTGTACACACTGCAGGGCAAGATCAACACATATTGTACCATCGACAATGGTGAGTACATCTGTGTTGTCTGCCTCTGTGTAACATATGTGGTTCCAGTGTCTTATCTGTGTTGTCTGCCTCTGTGTAACATATGTGGTTACAGTGTCTTATCTGTGTTGTCTGCCTCTGTGTAACATATGTGGTTCCAGTGTCTTATCTGTGTTGTCTGCCTCTGTGTAACATATGTGGTTCCAGTGTCTTATCTGTGTTGTCTGCCTCTGTGTAACATATGTGGTTCCAGTGTCCTTATCTGTGTTGTCTGCCTCTGTGTAACATATGTGGTTGCAGTGTCTTATCTTGTGTTGTCTGCCTCTGTGTAACATATGTGGTTGCAGTGTCTTATCTGTGTTGTCTGCCTCTGTGTAACATATGTTTGTTGCAGTGTCTTATCTGTGTTGTCTGCCTCTGTGTAACATATGTTGTTGCAGTGTCTTATCTGTGTTGTCTGCCTCTGTGTAACATATGTGGTTGCAGTGTCTTATCTGTGCTGTCTGGCTCTCTGTAACATATGTTGTTGCAGTGTCTTATCTGTGTTGTCTGCCTCTGTGTAACATATGTGGTTGCAGTGTCTTATCTGTGTTGTCTGCCTCTGTGTAACATATGTTGTTGCAGTGTCTTATCTGTGTTGTCTGCCTCTGTGTAACATATGTTGTTACAGTGTCTTATCTGTGTCGTCTGCCTCTGTGTAACATATGTGGTTGCAGTGTCTTATCTGTGTTGTCTGCCTCTGTGTAACATATGTGGTTGCAGTGTCTTATCTGTGCTGTCTGGCTCTCTGTAACATATGTGGTTACAGTGTCTTATCTGTGCTGTCTGGCTCTCTGTAACATATGTGGTTACCGTGTCTCATTTGTTTCTGTCTAGCTCTCTGTAACGTATGTGGTTACAGTGTCTTATCTGTGCTGTTTGGCTCTCTGTATCATATGTGGTTAGTGTCTTATCTGTGCTGTCTGGCTCTCTGTAACATATGTGGTTACCGTGTCTCATTTGTGCTGTCTGGCTCTCTGTAAATGTGGTTACAGTGTCTTATCTATCCTGTCTGGCTCCTTGTAATATATGTGGTTAGTGTCGTTTCTGTGCTGTCTGTCTTCCTGTGTAACATATGTGGTTACAGTGTCTTATCTTTGATGTCTGGCTCTCTGTAACATATATAGTTACAGTGTCTTATCTGTGCTGTCTGGCTCTGTGTAACATATGTGTTTAAGTGTCTTGTTTGTGCTGTCTGGCTCTGTGTAACATATGTGATTACATTGTCTTATCTGTGCTGCCTCACTCTCTGTAACATATGTGGTTACAGTTTCTTATCTGTGCTGTCTGGCTCTGTGTAACATATGTGGTTACAGTGTCTTATCTGTGCTGTCTGGCTCTGTGTAACATATGTGATTACATTGTCTTATCTGTGCTGCCTCACTCTCTGTAACATATGTTGTTACAGTGTCTTATCTGTGCTGTCTGGCTCTGTGTAACATATGTGGTTACAGTGTCTTATCTGTGCTGTCTGGCTCTCTGTAACATATGATGTTAGTATCTTATCTGGCTGTCTGGGTCTGTAACATATGTGGTTACAGTATCTTATCTGTGCTATATGTTCATGCAGTCACACACATTGTACAATCACATACAGTGACATGGCTGCCCATGAGGTGTGCATGTTCATGCAGTCACACACATTGTACAATCACATACAGTGACATGGCTGCCCATGAGGTGTGCAAGTTCGTGCAGTCACACACATTGTACAATCACATACAGTGACATGGCTGCCCATGAGGTGTGCATGTTCATGCACTTACACACATTGTACAATCACATACAGTGACATGGCTGCCCATGAGGTGTGCATGTTCATGCAGTCACACACATTGTACACACATTGTACACACATTGTACGCAGGTCGTAGCCACCCTTGAAGACAGCCATTCAACAGATGTATCTACTTGTGATATGTCTGTGTTGATTAATGTTGCTCATTCTTGTACACTAATCTGTGGATGTGACAATTGTTGCCTTCATCCCAGTATCACATCTTGGTTCAGACATCACAGTCTAGCCTTGATTCTGAAAATGAAGGACCTGTGTATTTTTACAGCTTTATTTTACATAAATCGTATTGGAATATGTGTGTTCTTGGAAACTGCCGTGTTTACACCTTTACTATATTGGAATGTGTGCATTCAGTGTTGCTAACATTTAATGATTATCTCTTTTTCTCCTGTCTTGTCTAGAGCACACATGCACGAATACATAATGTGTGTGTATATATATATATATATATATATATATATATATATATAGATATATATATATATATATATATATATATATATATATATATATATTTGTGCAATTAATCTGAGCAGGTTTTCCTAGAGATGTTGCTAAAGCATTCGCAAAAGGTTTCCCCCATAATTGGAGTGATGTCATCCAAGACTTCTACAGACAGCTGGAGGACAGGTATGCTGTGTTCAGTGTGTCCAGGTTGATTGCCTGTCCTGTACTGTCTGGACATAACCCCCACCCACACACACACACACACACACACACACACACACACACACACACACACGTGCAGAGAGAGAGAGAGCGAGCAACCAGTCATGTTGTATTCTCACATGTCTCTGCTGTATCACAATCTGATCAGCCTCATATACAACAATAACACAGCAACCAGTCATGTTGTATTCTCACATGTCTCTGCTGTATCACAATCTGATCAGCCTCATATACAACAATCACACAGCAACCAGTCATGTTGTATTCTCACATGTCTCTGCTATATCACAATCTGATCAGCCTCATATACAACAATCACACAGCAACCAGTCATGTTGTATTCTCACATGTCTCGGCTGTATCACAATCTGATCAGCCTCATATACAACAATCACGTTTCAACCAGTCATGTTGTATTCTCACATGTCTCTGCTATATCACAATCTGATCAGCCTCATATACAACAATCACACAGCAACCAGTCATGTTGTATTCTCACGCATCTCTGCTATATGACACTGTGATCAAACTGATGTAGACAACTTTATCCTTCCAGCATCTCCATTGTTGCTGAGATCTCCTCCCTGAAAGGCAAGCAGCTGCAGCTGCGACCACACCACCACAAGCTGGTGAAGACAGTCAGGAAGAGAAAGACACCAGCTGTGTCCTCGCAGAAGCTAGAGGCTCCGGACACTGTCCAGGATTCCGGTAATTATGGACATTGTCTATGTGTCTTGTCATCTGGTGTTGTAGATCATGTCACCTCAGATACTAGCTTTCTAATGCTGTTTATCAGTTCATATGCTTGTATATTTCCACTGCATGGTGCCACTCCTCTCACAGCAGGTTGGAAGTGGGAGCTAGTGTCTTCTGTGTGTGTGTGTGTGTGTGTGTGCTTGCATTGTCTTATCTGTGTATGTGGTTACATATCTTATCTCTATGTGATTACAATGTCTTATCTGTGCATGTGGTTACATATCTTATCTCTATGTGATTACAATGTCTTATCTGTGTATGTGATTACATATCTTATCTCTATGTGATTACAATGTCTTATCTGTGTATGTGGTTACATATCTTATCTCTATGTGATTACAATGTCTTATCTGTGTATGTGATTACATATCTTATCTCTATGTGATTACAATGTCTTATCTGTGTATGTGGTTACATATCTCATCTCTATGTGATTACAATGTCTTATCTGTGTGTGTGGTTACAGTGTCTTATCTGTGTATATGATTACAGTGTCTTATCTGTGTATGTGGTTACTGCATCTTATCTGTGTATGTGGTTACAGTGTCTTATCTGTGTATGTGGTTACTGTGTCTTATCTGTGTATATGATTACAGTGTCTTATCTGTGTATGTGGTTACTGCGTCTTATCTGTGTATGTGGTTACAGTGTCTTATCTGTGTATGTGGTTACTGTGTCTTATCTGTGTATGTGGTTACTGCGTCTTATCTGTGGATTGTTACGTGCTTACTGTGTATGTGGTTACTGTGCTTTCTGTGTATTGGGGTTTTCTGGGTTTTTTTCGTTCTTTTCTTTTTGGGTTTTGGTTTTTTTTGGGTTTCGGTCTTATCTTTTTTGGTTAAGTG
>JACEFZ010001655.1:0-15070 GCA_014155875.1 Cepaea nemoralis | reverse complement strand
GCCAAAAACCCCGAACGACAAAAGGGGGAACCGAGGGGGGTTCAACCACGTCGACTGCTATATATTGTATATATATATATATATATATATATATATATATATATATATATAATATATATATATATATAAGTATATATATATATATATTATATATATATATATAAACTATGTATGCTAATGAACTATATATGTATCTGAACTATGCATCCTATGGGCAATATATGTATCTTAATTGTGTATCCTAATGGAATATATATTCATCTTAGCTATGTTTCTTAATGGCATATATATATGCATCTTAGCTATGTATCTTAATGGAATATGGCTGGCTGGCTGGCTGGTACCTTGCCGTCTTGACAGACGATAGTTTGTAAAATGGAGTTATACCTCTCCATAACACAAAGCCTGGGCGGAATTTATAGACCATGTGTTGCCCATGCAGCACGATCCCTCCCTCGGCCTGTCTAGTGTACTCCAGAGGAAAAGTAACACCAATACAACTCTCTGATCAGTATCCTCTTAATTTTGGTCTTGGTCTTCAATCTCTGGGCATTATAGAGGCCGCCATATGAGCGTGAGTGAATGTATATACCACCGTCCTGATCACGAAAGGCATATTTCAGTAGAAGCAATTGCCTCTCCATAGCACAAAGCCTGGGCTAAAATATAGAGATCGTGTTTTGCCGATGCAGCATGATCCCTCTCTCGGCCTGCCTAGTTCACTCCAGTGGAAAGGTGACACCTCTACATCTGGAACAAGACAAGCTGCAGAAGCTGCCGCTTCAGCAAAGCAATGCTCTAACTGTCCGCCTGCCGGAGCTTCGATTCTAGACAAGTTACCAACCAAGGCTTAGGGCCTGGTATACCCTACCCTGACATTTAGTCTTTAGGTTGCATTTCTGCCATGCGGCGCACACGAACAACAAAGATGGGAAAGTTATAAACAACAATAAGTGCGACGCGGACAGTGAACGCACACGGGTAAACGTGGAAACAAGACGTCAGAGAGAAAACAGACGGAGAACAACAGCCATGAAGGAAGGATGGCACAGAGATATCAGCATGATACGATCTTTGAGAAGCGAACTGAGGAAACGATTTAACATCCAGAGAATCTAATGAAAAGTGGAATGAAGGAAGAATCAAAGATATATTGAGGACTGAAAGCGATTCGGCACAAAACACAGACCAAAAGCAGAGAATGAAATAAGATATGATGGGCCGACATCTAAGTTGAAGAAGTCACCGAAAGGTCACACAATAGACAATACCCCAAGTTACTGGCGTGAGTAATTAGTTAGGAATATTTCTGTGAACTGTGAACACTGTGGAATACATGTGATAGGACAAGCGACATGTTTGACCTTTAATTGTAGTTATATTAAGTAGGGTTAGCATGAGCAGTTATGACGGAATGCGTGATGGTTGCATCATGTTGATGGCCTGCATGTCATAAAATCATGGGATACTGCCCGAAATAAAATATGGACTCAAAATTGAGGCACTATGTCGATGTTGTATATCACCAGTTCTGTTACTGAGTTCAAGTTGTTTGATCAGAAAACTAAGTCTAGATACAACGAGTTAAAATATTGCCAATGAAGGACAGCTAACTACGTAGTACAAGAGTATCACTTCTTGGCAATTTCCTCGCACTAGGATAAGGCTTGTATCCTCCCAATTGCGCCGAAGCCATTGGCACAATGTGTGGTGTCGAGTTTGGTAAGCGTCGCCCAACATTTGGCGCTAATAGAAGCAGGTAGTACCGTCTACAGTCATACGGTAGCTCAGTCATATCTAACATATTAATAATGGAATATTTTTGCATCATAACTATGTATCCTAATGGAATATACGCATCTTAGCTATGTATACATGCATGTTACATATGTATCCTAATGGAATATACAAGGGGCGTTCACTTGAAATCCGTTCGTGCAGCACCGCACGTAATTGCGTACGTTGAACATAATCATGTCATAGTAATGTGATAAGTAATGACCAATGAATAAAAGAGCACGTGCTTATCGTCCCATGATGCATCGGTTCTGTTAATGACCGTTGAGAAAATGGCCGGTTTGATCCAGAATCCGTCCAGAGAAGCCCAAAGAGCGGCGATTCACTTTCTTTCATTTGAAGGATGTCGACAAGTGGACATTCATCGAAGAATGCAGGCAGCGTACTGTAACAAATGTGTGTCGAAGTCAACAGTGACAGACTGGGCATGTATGTTTCGGAAAGGACATCAGTTCACGACAGACCTTCAACGGCCGGGTCAAGCGCATATTGTTGCAACAGGAAAACTATCGCCATAATTGATGCAGCAGTACAGATGAACCGTTTCTCGAAGCATACGTTCGCTAGCAAAAGAATTTGATGTGTCAATTGGGACAATTCAAAAGGTCGTTCGTAAGAAATTGCAATATCGGAAGGTGTGTTCACAGTGGGTACCACGGATGTTGACCGACTACCAAACAGAGGAACGCATGAGATGGTGTTTGAACCACTTGCTGCGTTATAGAATGGAGGGTGATGCATGTCTCTTCCGCATAGTGGCAGGCGCTTAATCATGGTGTCACCACTTTGAGCTAAGCAGTAAAAGAGAGAGCATGCAAATGGAAGCCAAATAATTCAAAATACAGGTTTCCGCTGGTAATGTTATGCTGAGCGCATTTTTTTACCTTGAGGGGCTATAGTTGGCCGACTTTAAAGAACCTGGTATCAACATCAACTCTACCCACTACTTGCAAACACTAGACAAGCTGCGAAAAGCATTCAAGAATAAACGACCCTGCATGCCTTCTCGCGGTGTGATTTTGTTGCGCGATAATGCTCGTCCGCATGTCGCAAAGATTGTGCAAGAAGCATTAGCAAGGAAGAAGTGGGACATTCAGCAACATCCAGCCTATAGTCCAGATTTGTCACCATGTGATTTTCATTTGTTCGCACCTCTAAACAAAGCTCTCAAGGTGCAACGATTTCAAACAGACGCAGACGTACTGAACGCGGTAAACATTTGGTTCAGTGAGCAACCACAATCCTTTATTGGGGACGGCATTCGCCTCCTACCTAAGCAATGGGATGCTTGCCCTGAATGCCTACGGCGACTTCTTCTGACCAACCCACGGTGCATAATTCATTCGAAATGAATGCCTTGTTTAATTCTACCACACCTGTTAATGTTTCTTTCATACATTTGTAATAAAGCCATTGGAACGGGTTTTAAATGAACGCCCCTAATATATATATATATATATATATATATATATATATATATATATATATATATATATATATATATATATATATATATATATATATATATTAGCTATGTATCTTAATAGAATATATATGTACCCTAACTATGTATCCTAATGGAATATATGCATCTTAGCTATGTATCTTAGTGGAATATATATGTATCTTAAATATGTATCCAAATGGAACATGTAAGCTTCTTAGCTATGCATCATAATGTACCATAATTGCACCTTAACTATGTATCCTAATGGAATATGTATGTATTTTAAATAAGTATCCTAATGGAATATATATGTATCTTAAATATGTATCCTAATGGAATATGTAAGCATCTTAGCTAGGCATCATAATGTACCATAATTGCACCTTAACTATGTATACTAATGGAATATATATATATCTTAAATAAATATCTTAATGGATTGTATATGTATCTTAACTATTTATCTTAATGGACTATGTATGCATCTTAACTATGTATCTTATTGGGCTATTTATGTTAGTTAGTTAGTTAGTCTTTCCTCTTGAGCCTAAGGCGGCGCATAGGGCAGAAGTCCTGTCTCTCCATGCTTGGCGGTTCGCTGCTACCTG
The DNA here is from genome assembly GCA_014155875.1 of Cepaea nemoralis. Taxonomy (NCBI): domain Eukaryota; kingdom Metazoa; phylum Mollusca; class Gastropoda; order Stylommatophora; family Helicidae; genus Cepaea; species Cepaea nemoralis. The sequence goes on along the minus strand of JACEFZ010001655.1, from coordinate 11,218 downwards.
TTGTAGATCTTGGATATTTACTTGGCCATTGAATGAGCCTTCTCTAATGATGGTTCTACGCAGGGTCTCTCTTGGTCTTCCCCGTTTTCTTTTCCCTACTGGTGACCATATGAGGGCTTGGTAGGGGAGTCTTGACTTGTCCATTCTGAGTACATGGCCGATGTAGTTCCAACGGCGTCTTCTTATGAAATTGGATACTGTATCTTGCTTAGTCTCTTGTCTTATTTGCGAATTGGTTCTGAAGTCTGTCCAGTGGATGTTTAGAAGTCTTCTAAGACATTTGTTCTCAAAATTGTCTAATTTTTTTATCTAAAGCTACCGTTGATTTCCAACTTTCACATCCATACGGTAACACTGGAATCACACAAGAGTTGAAGATTTTAAGTTTTGTGTGTTTGCTGAGTGTCTTTGACTTCCAGATGTTTGACAGTTTATTGAAGGCACTAGATGCCAGTGCGATTCTAGATGATATTTCTGGTGTTGAGTCCCCTGTAGATGTCATTTTACTTCCTAGGTATGTAAAGCTGTTGACTTTTTCAAGAACGTAGCTGTTCAATTTGGTGTCATCTGAACTGTTGGTAAGATCAATAGTCTTTGTTTTTGTGGTGTTAATTTGGAGACCAATTTGCCCTGAAACATTTTGGAGGTGGTTTATTTTCTCTTGGGCATCCGGTTGTGTTGAACTCAAAAGCACTATGTCGTCGGCAAAGTCCAGGTCTTCTAGAATTTTGTCAACCCAATGGATACCCATATTTGTGTTGTTTGTGCATTTGCGCATGACCCAGTCGATAGCTATTCCAAAAAGCATCGGTGATAAGACACAACCCTGTTTCACTCCTGTTCGACTGAGAACCAGTCAGAGTTGCCTGTTTCTGTTCTTACGCAGCAACGTGTTTCTTTGTAGAAAGATTTTATGACGTTGGTATATTTGGTAGGAAAACCATAGATGTTAAGTAGATTCCAAAGTGAAGGACGATGGATACTGTCGAAGGCTTTTTGAAAGTCGACAAAGTTGGTGATTAATTTCGACTGGAATTCTACGGAGTCTTCAATGATTATTCTGAGGGTGAAAATGTGGTCTATGCATGACCGTTTTGGTCTGAAGCCTGCTTGTTCTTCTCTGAGCCTTTCATCTATCGCCTTTTTCAATCTCTCAAGTAACATGCTACAAAAAAGTTTTCCTGGTACTGACAATAGAGTGATTTTTTTTAGCTATTTATGTATCTTAAACTAAATTGAGCGAGTGGCTACAGTACAATTACAAGATTACTAACAATTTAAAGCAGAGACGGCCATGAAATAAAACGCATTCCGCAATTAAGATACACAACTTCGGGATCGTTAATCATTTATGTGGCAGAAACGTCCAGCGTCTTTAGGGACAAGAAATAAAATCCGACTGGAAATTTAAGAGGCTTTACAGGGTCATCACAAATTGGAAAAAAAAACTGAAAAATGGCATTTTCCATATAAAAGATAAATATCTTAGCATAATCAGAAAAAAAAATATACTGTAGGAAATAATCTGCCACCACAAATAAAGAAGAGCTTAGGTTATTTCACAAATATCATCATCATCTGCCATGCTGAACGGTCAAGGAGTTTAAATACCCCCACAAAAATGTGTCCCTTGTATTCATTTCCCTCTCGGCCACTGATAATCTTACGGTGTATTCTGTCAGCCCGTCTTTATTTCTCTCTTTAGACGGTTTCTGTCTCCAGCGTCAGTGATCTATCTAATGGGTGTTTATAAATTCTCACTACACTGTGTATGTAGAACACATTTGAAACAAAAAATGTGTTCTGTCGTTGATAACACCATTCTGTTTGGATTGCAAAGAATTAATCCAGAAGACGACAACCATTCGCTGCATATTGATTCATGATGGACTGTAGAGCACATATTTTAATAGCATCATGTACTTCATTTTTCAAATTTGTTCTACATACAACGTGTAGTGAGACTTTACATACACCATGTAGTTGTAATGGGGGAGAGAGATGAGATTGTCACTAACCGTTACTGTCGTTTCCCAGCTCATTGTGGTAAAGAACAACTGACCGACAATGTCGGGTAAAGTGTACAGTTCACTGTGACTGGTACGATTCAGTTAGCTCTGTGTTCATGATCTCACTTATTCGCAGGAGTCACACGTGCCTTTTTTTTGCAGTTTGTATTTCCTGCTGTTGCTTTTACTTCTCATAGCCATTAGTGTTCAATTTTAAATGTTATCACTTTACGCATGTTATTCTTATGAATACGTGTTCTTCTCATACCAATTGTTAATTGGTTGGCTAGTTGGTTGGTTCATTAGTTAGTTGGTTTCTTGGTTAGTTGGTTGGTTGGTTGGTTGTCTGGTTAGATGGTTGGTTGATGGAGAATAATTCTTTCGAAGACTATTTAGCTCTTAAGCCTTTCAGATAGCCTGCGCACTGTCAACAGACTCAGACCTCATTCATACCCCATTGTTAACAGACTCAAACATCATTCATATCCCATTGTCAATTGACTCAACCATCTGTCAGAGTCTCACATGGAGTCGGTAGGAACATAAAGATAGAAGGGAATTAGAGAAGGGACATAACCCCAATACAAAAGAGACCCACTCGAATGCTCGAACAATCTAAAGCCTTCGAGAAGGATAGGTCAGTTCGCCTACAGCTCCGTGGACACAGGGGGAACCCGCTAACCGCGTGCCAGGACCTGTTCCACGAGAAGCTCGAGGAGAGTTACAGCCCGTGTCCGATCGAGACACGTCAGAGGGCAGACGCGGACTGGACATCGAAGAAGCAACAGGGCTTACCTTAAGGGGGACTTGTTAGATTGAACCCAAGTGTATTTAGGGGTGTTACTCATAAGATGCCGGTCTCTCTGGCTGTGGGGTTACAACACTTTCTCTCTGTAATCCCGTTTATCACGCAGAGTCTCGTAGCGGAGCGAGAGCTGAGGCGGTTCGACCCCCGCTCGTGACTTGCGGGATACTGAGCCGGCCGCTCAGAAAGCAATGGCAAACTACTGAGCGTAATCTTGCCAAGAGATCAACATGCAGCTGAAAGATGCTGGTGTTGACAGCTAAGTCCTGTAAAGGATATGCTAAAATAAAAAAAATTCATAAGATAGATAGATGATAGAGTTTGTTGTAATGATCATGTATGATTGCTTTGTTATGAACTCCTGTGATATGCTACTCGAAGGTAGCTGGCTGCGAAAACCATTCTTCGCCAGCTTACTGTAAATAAACTATGTCAGATAGTATCAGAACGGAGTTTGTTGCCTGTATGAACCCGAGTTTCATTTCCCTAGGTATCTAGGACGTTGACACCGTCATTAACATCTCACTGTCAACAGGCTCAAACTTCACTCCCATATGGCATCTTTTTTATTGAAACAATTTGCGAAGGTGTAATTCTTGACATAGACAAAATGGGTCTGTTGGATTTCGTGTAATTTCTTTCCTAGACATTGTATACACAACTGAATAAGTAAATAACAGGGTAATTCCCAGCGTACATTGCATCCAAAAGTAGAAACATCAGCAACAATTCAATTTCCACTGGCTTAAATAATAATGATGTATAAATTGCAACAACATAAACACTAATTTAGATGAAGGATAGTTTTATTGGTTTATCTTTCATTATTTAACTTTCATTATTTAATAATTATATTATTATTTAATTATTTAATTAACGTTACATAATTAAGAATAATTATACATTATTTTACAAATAGTAAAACTGCAGCAAAACACCAGCGGGTTCCCCTTCTTAACACATTTGAAAATGTATCAGAATCTATTTTAGATAGGAGCCCCGCACGGGAATTTTTTTATTTTTTTTTTAGAGGGTTTTTCTAGAAATTGGCATTTCTACTTTATAAATGGAATGTTATATTAATATTTCTATGAAGATAGTGAAACTCACGTAATCACGAGAGTCTTGAAATGATTCACTCACTAATAAGGGGATTCGTGGAGCCCGATATTCTCTTGTTCCGGAATAAGGGCCAATCGAAATTTACTATATTAAATATCCGGTAGTAATATTCGGTACGCAGTTACGACTCACACTCTTCGAGACAACATGTGCTGCGCCTGTATTTCAAGCTCATAAGGAACAACTGAATGCGATCTATAGTAATATTTCAGATAACAAGGTGGTTGTTCTCTAAACTAAGGTTCCCCTTTTCGGTGGATGAGTTTCGGTGACAACCTGAATCAACTATAATATTTTGAATGAAGTTTTATCAAATGGCTAACATTTATTCAAATCGGTCGTTATGAACTAAGACTTGCCTGGAAGACAACGGTTCATGTCAAATTTGGTTGGGACATATAAACTGCATCATGTCCGATGTGTGAACAGTCTATCCAGATTGGTATAATGGCCAAAGAGTAAACAGTCTATCAGAGTGTGTCCTGGTCAATGTACACACAGTTTTTCCAGAGTAGCATAATGGCTCTTGTATAAACATTGTTTCCTGAATCGACATATGAATTGGATCATGACCACTATCTGCACAGTGGATCCTAAGTTGATATACAGACTACCTAATGGCCGTCTTGTATAAAGAGTATATCCTCCTGAAAAAGGTTACATATCGACTGGCCATACATTGAACATTGTCTCCTACGGTGAAAGACGAATCACCTAATGGCAAGCGTTCTAGAATCATAGAATTTCGTCGGACCACGTTGCAAATAGCCAAGCTGTCAACATCAATATGTCCGGCTAGATGTTATCAGTCTGCAGCATAACTACTGAAGGGAACTGTCCTGATGGTCGGAGAATGCAAGTATATAGGCCAGCTTCATCCATCTTTTCAGCACATTGGAGTCTTGGGCAAGTCAGGTGAAGTCGTTTGTGCATCAGACCATACTGACAGTGACAATATCTCTCGGGTCAATAATGGCATCTCTGTGCAGCCTACCTAAAGCATTAGGGCTGGACTGCGTATATACTTTGTAGGACTGTCAATGCATTTTTGCATATATGTGTCTTTGTGTTGTCTATTTCGGCTATTGAAGAGTCTATATGAAATTATAGTTTTGTGTTTACACTCTAACTCTTGTCTGATCCATGTCAATAGTGGGAATGAATTACAGTGGAGTCTGGATAAGTAGAAGTCACAGGGGCCGAAGTAATTTGTTCTACTTATAAGAAATTCTACTTATCCAGACTGCACTGATTTACACTAATACCATGCAGTAGCATTGAGTAACATGATTTTACCACTTAGGAAATACAGTTAGTGAACAAATAAATAGCAACACAATATCAGACTTGCTTAATTATTTTAGAAAACGGAACATTAAATCAATCAATCAATCATGTGCCATGCCGGAAAGCGTGGGCGGTCATGACTCGCCATTTCACTCGATCACCAGTGTCGTGGATCAGCTCAGTGTTCCTGTCTCGTCCATGCCATGTGGCCAAGCCATCCAGATATTTTCCTCTCGGTCTTCCTCTTGGTCTGTTCCCCTCGATCTTGCCAGTTGTCACTAAGTTCTCCAACCCATTTCTTCTCATAACATGTCCAAAAAATTTTGACTGTCTACGTCTAATTTCTCTAATCAGTCTACGATGTTCATTTGTCTTCTGTAGTACTTGATATTGGTTTTTCTGTCTGTCCATGGTATTCTTTGCATTTTCCTCAGAAACCACATTTCTGCAGCCATCAGATGCTTTTCAGCTTGACTGCTCATTGTCCAAGTTTCACATCCATACAAAAGAACAGGCTCTATGTATCCCCTCAACACTCTTTTTCTCGTTTCAATTGACATCTTTTTATTGGTCAGAATGTTTTTCATCTTAGTTAGTTAGTTAGTTAGTTAGTCGACAGATCATCCTCGTTGCACATCGGACCATTCAGTCCATAAGTGCTCGGATCCCCTCCTCAGCAAATCCCGCAGCGTGTAGCGGCTAACGACGCCAGTTCTGTGTTGGTTTATCAATCTTCTTTGGCTTCCTGCGTAGTGTTCTTGTTTGGCCACCCCTCTTTTAATTTGCTGCTCTCGCAGTCTGGCCATTGTTGTAGATTCACAGTCATCACTTGGTTCTTGCAAAAGTCTCACTTCTCGTAGAGCATTCAGAATGTCAGCCTGGTCCATGGCGCGTCCGCCCTCAACAGTAGCCTCACCTGCGAGCTTGTCAGCCCGCTCATTTCCTTGTACTCCCGCATGCCCTGGCACGAAGATGAAACTAATCTTTGCCAGCCGAGACCGCTTCAGAGGCAGCAACCATTCTCTTCGAATCGACCCCTCCTCTATCCTCTTGATCATGTTCATTGAGTCGCTAAGGAAACAAGCCTAGTGAATGTCTGTGTCTCGAGCCATGTTATTGCTTTACTTACTGCCATGACTTCCATGGTCAGGCTACTTGTGGTTTCAGTGAAAGCACCAGAGTCCTCCTTCACAATTCTCCCTCCGGCCCGAGCTGTAAAGGCCCATGAGCTTCTCACATGTCGGACGACCGACCCATCTGTGTAGATGACCGCGTCACTGTCTAGCGAATTCTCGAAAATCAACGCTTGTACTTCAGCCTCAACAGCAGCCGGATTTTCTTGTCTGCATTTTCTATCTAGTTGGATGCAAACTGAAAAGGATGTGCAGAAGTCTGTTGGCACTTGCACCCACTCCTCGCCAGGTTCTAAGTCCTCAAGTGAACACACCTGTTGAAGAATGTCCTCGGCTTGACCCATCCACGACCGTCCTCTTTTTAACCTGCTGCCCTTCACCTTCCTAATTTCACTATGCAGTGGATGCTGTGTGTTTGCGTTAATTCTGAGGTAGGCACGTGCCCTGCAAACTTGCATTCTCTCTTCAATGGTTGGAAAATCAAGAAGGTAGCGCATCGCCCTGCATGCTGTATCTCTTGTACATCCAAGAATAATGCGCATAGCTTCATTCTGTATCCTTTCCATCCTTTCTATCTGCTTATGGCTGACAGTCAGGATTGCCATTGCATACTCCAAAACAGACATGCCCAGCCCTTCGTACAGAAGACATAGATGGCGCTGCTCACAGTTTACTGCCGCCATCACCCGCATCGCTGCCAAACCCCGCTTGGCCTTTGTTATCACCTGGTCTATGTGCACATTATAAGCAAGGCTTCGATCAAACCGTATCCCCAGGTAATTCATTGCCTGCGTTCTTTCCACCGTCTCTGAACACAGCATTACAGTTGGTGTTGGATTGTTGACAATATGATTATTCAACGAGAACCAGGTCACTGTTGCCTTAGTTGGGTTGACCATTGCCCCAGCTTCATCACACCAAGTACTTATGCGATTGAGTTCGGTTTGTAGTTCCACAGCAACCTCCTCTCTATCCTTACCCTGACGATACACTAAAACATCATCGGCATATGACAATGTCCTGCCAGGTCCAGTGATCTGCTCACTGGTGATTCTCACTGTGTAGGCGTTGAACAGTACCGGAGATAATGGTGATCCCTGTGGTAGGCCAGGATATATTGTTGTTGGTTCCGAAGTCCAACTGCCACATCTAAAAACTACTTTCCGTTGGAAGAGAGCTGCAGCGATCCAACTAAGGAGGAATGGACTTACGTTTAGTTCAAGAAGCTGAAACATTAAAAAATCCAGTGGTACTCTGTTGTATGCGTCCTCAATTTTCATCTTGCTAAAGGCTACTTTCGCCATGGCGATTCTTGTTCTAATCTCTTCAAGGCATCTGCCATCAGATGTTATAACTGTTCCAAGATAATTGTACCGATTCACTTGTTGAAGAATATTTCGATTTACTCGTATATTACATTGTGGCACTTCTTCCTTCCTACTGACAACCATAACCTGAGTCTTTTTACAATTTAATTCTAACCCCAGTTGCTCACAGTGTACAACAACCGCATCTACTAATTGTTGCAGGTCCTGCGCATTGTCTGCAATTAATACTGTATCATCTGCATATCTAATGTTATTGATGTTTCGTCCTCCAATGCTGATTCCATTTATATCCTCTACATTTCTGAAAATATTTTCACTGTACAGGGAAAAAAGATTAATGTCAAGTGCAAACATTAAAGTCAAGTGCAAATTTCCAAATTAATTAAAGAAAAAGTATGTCATTTTTTGAAACCATGCAACCAGCCAGCACTACAATTCCAGTCTGTCTGACCTCAAGACGTGTAAATTCTTCTGCTGTCGCAATAAGTAAGGGCCCATTTACTGGTAATTTTTCCGATCTAATAACAGTGAACCATTTTAAAAAGGCAGCATCAAAAACAATCTTCTGTAGCGGTCTTTATGCTTTAAAATGCAGAAAAGTGTCGATGTTCGAATACCAAATTCTCTAGCTATATCCACTTTCTTCTTCCCACTATGTTCAACCTCTTCCAACAGCTCAATCTTTCTTTTTAAAGTTAAAATAGTAAGCTTTCGTCCACTAGCCGCCATTGACATGTAGCGAGATTGTTGTTCTCAGGGCTGACTAAAAATAATTCTTTCGCGAAACAATGTTTTTTTTTTTTTTTTTTAAATGAACAGTTCGACTTAAACACAAACACTTATATAGTCGGTATTCATTTTTACGTTCGACTAATCCGAAAATTCGAGTTAACCGAAGTCGACTTATCAGGACTTTTTTATACAATGATAAAGAAGGATAATGGCCGGGACTAAGCCAGTAACGTCAACTTAAGCGAAATTCTACTTATCCGAGTTCGACATAAGTGGACTCGACTGTAATTACTTAATATTATCCAGCTGTCCATAGGCTTCGGAGAAATTGAACAGTTATGCTTTGAATATTCAGACAGGTTCCGTGATCTTGTGTAGTAACATTTAGGCAGTCATCCCCACCCTTTTTGTTACAATGATTAATATGTTTTCTATATTTGATTATGTATAATATAATTGTAATAACGTCTTTACATTCTGAAGGTAATATAACAGTTTACTATAAACGGCTAGCTCGTAAGTGTAGTTGATACATAACTACACTGAAGTCGTCATGAGTGCTGTAGGTCAAGAACCGATGTCCGTTTTAGTCGCCCGTCTGTTGAGGAAAAGGTTGGCCACATATGTTCATTCAGGCCTACACAGTGTGATGGCCTTATATCACAGACACATACCAGGACAATGTTTCTGAGTAACTCTTTGTTTATTTGTGTGTGTGTGTGTGTGTGTGTGTGTGTGTGTACTTTTTTCGTTTATCATACACATTACCAGCTTATGTTGAAATATGCAGTCACTTATCTCGAAATAAATCCACACTAACCAAATTTGAAAGATGTACTTTTATCATTGACTGGAGAATTTCTTCGACTCTCTATCAATAGAAAACAAAACATAAGTTGGAAGGTAGCCCTGTATTTGCTGCTCATGTGATAATAAATGAAAATGTTCATGGATGAGTTGATAGATTCCAACACAAACCCGAGCCCGCCCAGAAACACAGCTGTATTTTTGTATTCACCATCAATTGAGATCCGTGTCTCGAAGGACATGACTAAGAATATGATGGTAATAGGCACAAAACAGGCAATGAACAGTACTGAAATCATAACCACCATTTTTGCTGCTTTTTGGTTTCTGGTGGTAATGCTATCATTGTGTGCAGTAGTTGTCGACTTTTGTCTCCACCTGGTTTTGGTCTGCAGTTTAATTGCCAATGTTATTGTACAGACAGCTATTACTACAAATGCAAAAGATGAGACAAAGACATTGTTGATTGCAAACGAGATCCTTTCAACTCGGTCTCGATGTTTGGAGAATACAACTCCGATTAGAGATTTGTTTCTAAGTGGGAAAAAGTGTATGTCGAGTCTGCTTACTTCATATATAGGGGACATACTTACTATGAGGATGATGAAAACACACACTGTTATGATGGAGACCCTTCGAGATGTTACTAAGGTCTTGACCTAACAAGTAAATAGTAAAACGTTTACAATCAAAAACGGCAATTATCAGTTTTCTTGTTAAGGTATAGTAGAAACGCAAAAGAAGGTGATTATTATTTATCGCAGATTTTGCACTGATTTGCTTAAGAGAAAATATAATTGTAAAGCTTGAAAATTTGATTCAATTTTCGTTAGCGTTAACAACAATACAAGTATAACTGTTGTATAAACATACAATATTCTGCTTGGTCTATGAAAGCTAACGACGATCTCCATAACAACTTATGGAATCTGGGTGCATGAAATTAGTGTCGATTCATAACTATGAATTTATCGAAGCCATTATAAGCAGCATTCACGGAGTGCCGATTGGTCTACACAAATGTGAGTCTAGAACCATATACTCAATCCGCCTGTGGCTTGTAAACGGAACCTTTACTTTTTACTTACATTTATTATAAATATATACGGTACATGATTTCAGTTTGTTTTATCACAGGGCTGTGACTCCTGGGCAATTATACATGCTTTTGGAGATCACGAGCTGTGGAGATACCAGTAGGAAAGGCACTTCATGATGAGCCTGCGTCTGAAAAGTCACTTCCTGCCAGGGTTAGGAATGAGATTGTGAATGTCGCTAATTACCTACCAATGGCAACATCAACGAGTTTTAAACTATTTTATAGAGTAGCGAGTCTCAGTGGCGAAGTGGTTACCCGCTACCTGCCTCACGCTCCAAAGGTCGTGGATTCTATTCTGGGCTACGTCATTTGCTTCGCGAGTACAATATTCTCAGAGACGCCTGTGGGCTTCGCTGGAGCTACATAGTTCGTGATTTGTGGGACGCACATCCCGAAATCTTATATATGTTATCATCTGCAAAAGATGTGACATGAAATATATTGGTCAAATTGGCAGACGCCATGGCGACCGCTTTAGGGAACACCTTAGAGACATTAATCAAGGCACCGACAAACCTGACCCCAACCACTTTAATTCTTCTAACCACAATGGAGTCGACGATGTATGGGTTACTGCATTGAAACCTTGCTTCTCTAACAACTACATTAGACTTAAAATGTATATCCAATTAATAAACTCTATGGGCTGCGTTCACCCAGCAGGAATCAATACTGTTGTTGATGTTGTTGTATAACTATGCTATTTTCCCTGTATTATATTCATATCGGACTGTTTGCACACCATTTGGCAACACAAACATTTGTAACCTAAGAGCGCCTTTCTAAACCGGTTCAAACCACCATTTTCGTTTCTCTCCTCCCAACTGTATTTAATTTAGTTTTGTGTTTTAGTTAGCTTGTTATCTGTTTGTGTTGTCCTATCCTTAGAACCGAAA